>JBBBDQ010001962.1:617500-790000 GCA_037127315.1 Ascarosepion bandense
TTACGAGGTTAATGGCTGTTTCTTTCTCGCGTACTTCCAGTATGTCTCGTGAGTGTCATATTTTCCAAACCCTCTTTCCTCATTATGTTCAGCAGAAATTTCAGTTGTCTTTTTTAAATTTAGTTACAAGTGTACTTTTTGGTGCTATTTTCCTTAAAACTTTTTGGTGCTACTTTCCTTAAAACTTCCCCATTGCTTATATGCCCCATCCATGATATTCTCAACATCCTTCAATATGGTATCTTTTATGCTTCAAGTATACACTTCATATATAAGAAAACTGTTCACCATTCCCCCAAAGGATTGATGCTACATAGCAGTTCCTTACTCTTTTGTTTGCAAAAGATTTTTCCTTATTTCTTAATATCTTGATTAATTGTTGGAAGTCAACTTTCGTTATTCCGTTGTCTCATTGGATTTTGGTGACAAATTTTTGTCGTCTGTTAAATCATTTTTCCGGTTAAATTTTTGTACTTCTTTGATTTTGATGTTTCAAATTCGTAGCTCACATTTTGGGTTGGCCTTTTGTCAACGACAAATTTTAGTAAATTGAACACATATTTATCGTGTTGCAGTTTTTTTGGTTCGTGTATATAGGCGCCTTGTCATGTTGATAGGACACTTTAAGAACTTGTTACTATTTTCAAATTTGATTCGCACTGGGCGTTCTACACGTTTAGCTTTGTCACAGACTAAATCAATCTTAGTAATTCAACAGTTTATTTTTTAAAAAATCAAGGATGAAGAGTCGATCGCTTCTTTGCTATTTAACTTAGTGTTACAAAATAACAAAATGCTTTATTTCAACTTTCCGGTTGCCTCTTCGACAAAAGAACTGTGTTTTCTAAGATTTCTTAAGCATTATGATCAAGGTTAAATCGCATCAACATTTAGTATCAGAAGATTTGTGTAAAATTCTTTTTTACCTGCCACTTGCTGTAAGGTGGTTCTCGTTTGATTATGTGGATAGCAATTAATGTAAGGGTTATAAAAATTCACCATCACTACGCCCCCGTTTTCTTTCTGTAAAAAAACAAAAACAAAAACAAAAAGAAAATTATATTTTTGACATTTGATCACGTGACCTAAATAATAAGGATAATGGATAAATAAATAAATAATTCATTGAGTTTGCCAAAATGCGAGACGATCAGGCCACTAGTGTCCCATTTCTCATTGGGGCGTTGGGGTCTACACTTTCTTCTTTTATGTGCCGTGACCCTTCAGGACGTAGGCGATCGTGGCCTTTTACTCTCCATCTCCCTATCCCTTGTAGCTCTTAAAAGCCTTTCTCTTGTTAGTCGGTCAGTTAAGAGCCATACGTGATACACGCTTGGGTGATCATGTCTCGAAAGAGACATGACTGGCTGGGCAGAAGATTATCCCGCAGTAGGTTGCCATTGCTTTCTGCGGTAGACTGGTTGCCGACCAAGGCTATAGAACCCAATCTGTCCTGTTATTTAACCCATAACTGGAAGGAATAGACGGATTAATACCTTTCCCAAGGGTATTTGCGCGTAAGTGAATGCAATGAATTCGGCTGGAATTCGAACTCGGCTCTCCGATTTCTCGTTCCGAGCCGATATCCAATGCATTACAACGCACATCCGGTTTGTTACCCCTCCCAAACCCTGCTCTTCCATCCATTTGCTCAAGCCCATCAAGTATGTCATGCGTTGCTTTCTTCTGACTCTCTTTTCTTTTATCTGTCCTGTCAGTATTAAATTCTCCAAGCCCTTCTTCTCATTACATGTCCCAGTTGTCTATTTCTGATGTTAAATTTAAGTTTTCTTTTCGTTTCCATCCTTTATAAAACCTTGCCTTTGCTAATATGTTTGATTCATGGTATCCTCAGCATCCTTCTGTAAAACCACATTTCAGTTGCTTCAAGTCTTTGCTTCAACTTTGATGAGATTGTCTAGCATTTACTGGCATATTGAAGGACAGACATCACATAACAGTCCACTTCTCTTTTCTTTGTTTCCAACGGAATTTTCCTGTCTCTTAATACTCTGCTTAGGTTTTGGAATGAATCCTTGGTCATCTCAATATGCTTTCCATCCTCGGTTAGAACACTTTTACAGTTAAGTTTTTGCGCCTGCTTGACTTTAGTATCCCCGACCTGTAGTTGGCATTTTGGGCTCCTCTTTACTGATGACCATGCATTCATAGATAGATAGATAGATAAGAAAAGAATGGTAAAAAGATAGATAGATAGATAGATAGATAGATAGATAGATAGATAGATAGATAGAAAAGAATAAAAAGGATAGATAGATAGATAGATAGATAGATAGATAGATAGATAGATAGATAAGAAAAGAATTGTAAAAAGGATAGATAGATAGATAGATAGATAGATAGATAGATAGATAGATAGATAAGAAAAGAATGTAAAAAGATAAAAAGGATAGATAGATAGATAGATAGATAGATAGATAGATAGATAGATAGATAGATAGGAAAAGAATAAAAAGGATAGATAGATAGATAGATAGATAGATAGATAGATAGATAAGAAAAGAATTGTAAAAAGATAGATAGATAGATAGATAGATAGATAGATAGATAGATAGATAGATAGATAAGAAAAGAATTAAAAAGGTAAAAAGGATAGATAGATAGATAGATAGATAGATAGATTCATTTTTCAAGTACATCCTTTTGATAAGGTGAGTAGCTAGTCTCTGTTGCTGTTGCTGTTGCTGTTCGGGTACATTTGTGTTTTTAAGGCACCAATATTTAGAGAACTTAAAATGGTTATTTCCTTACTTATTTTAGTACGTTATTTTACTTACAGTTATTGCTACGTCAATCGAAGAATAATAGTTTGGTTAAGTTTGGTTTGTTTGTTTAACGGCATATCAACTTCTTATGAGTCATTAGATGCCGAAAGTTTAATTTTCTTGTGTGTTTTAAACTAAAATTTCTTTTTCCAGAAAAATGTATTGCTGGTAATTTTTTTATTTTATGAAAAATTACTGATAATTTTTTTGTAATGTATTTTTTACATGTTCCTGTTTTGACCCCACTTTAGTAGTTCAACATTTGTCCGTAGCTGGGACCAGTCAGGTGCTACTACCTCGAGTCTGAGTAGACCTGGGAACAACAACTGCACCTCAAAACATCCCGATCAGTTTCAAATTAGTTGGAAATAATCAACAGTGCCTTTTTACAGCCATCTGTTATTTATGTTATTGATAAGACTATTTTTATTTTTTTTTTTACATTGATATAAGTAGCAATGTAATCGTTCTATGTAACGTGGTTAATTGAAATAAGTGCTGCCTAATTCGCTACATTTTATTTCCCACCCACTGAACAAACTTGTAGTTTATATTACGGTAATGCAGGGCAGGACTTAGTTGCAGTTTGTGGGAGAGATTGAATAATCTCGTGGGAACAAGAGTTGAACAAAGTCAGCCCGCTCAAACCCTCAGTCACGATGACTTTTCACTTCGCGCTGGAATCACCATCAACGAACTCTAAGTAGTTTTAACTACAATGCTTGGTGCAGTTTTCAGGCACTTTCTAACTGTGTGAGGCACCGTGATCATCTTTGCACGTCTAGATTATCAAGTAACCCCACTGACAAACCGACCAGGGTGAGATTCGAAACCTGATCTAATAATCAGAACGCTAACGTTCTCGGCTTCCCGACCACTTTCCCTGTATATAAAAATATATAAAGATTATACTTTCCCTGTATAAATTAGGTAAACTGAACTTATGAAAATAGCTTACTTTCTCTCCGAAATCAATAAGTTTTTCTATTTTATGAAAAAAAATCTGGAATCAGAAATGCATCCCCAAAAAGTAGGGTTCGTCATGCATTAATGCATATGGGGATAGAAAGGTACCCCATCAAGACCCAAAGACATACAACGACCCAGTTTAGTTTTCGTTCTGGTAATAGATGTAATGATGACATCAAACAACTCCAGAACATTTCTTACCTATCTAATAAGAAATTGTATACCTGTTTGTCAACCTTAAGGTAGCATATGACCACATCAATAGAGACTTCCACCTTCCAAGTTACGAATCTACTGAATGTAATTACTTTAATAGAGGAACTAGATCCGTCTACAAAAACTTCCATGTCTGGTGAGGGCCAGAAATATTTCATACCTCATCAGGAGTACGACAAAAAGAAAATGCAACCCTTCTCCTATTTACTCGTTTCCTAAACTATCCCTTGCGCGTTTACAAACACATATGCGAAGATATGGACAGTGATTATTTAAGCATTCAATACCACATCACAAATAAATCTACTAATAGAAGACATCGATTCTATTTTACCTCCAAAGGTCAAAGTATTGATCATCAGGGTATATACGCTGATGAAAGAGGTATTCATAGTTTGGATAAGAATAATCTTGAACCAAAAATGAACACTCTCGCAAATGTTCCAAGAAATAAGACTCAAGAGAAACTTTTCTAAAACAGACATTATTATTTGAAAAAGAAATGAAAGCAATAAAGGCACATTTTATAATTGAATTTATACCAATGAAGGCAATAAGGCCACTAAGACACAAGGGGTTACTGGGTGTGGAAGAATTAGAAACAAAAACATTAATAATGAGAGAGACGAAGTAAGAATAATCAGGAGAACAGTAAATAGCGACTGACATTGGATTTAATTTTTGCAGATTAAAACTTGGCTTGAAAGCATGGAGCTGGAAGGGAGTCCGATAAGCGAGAAATGCGGTGGCAAAGTGATTGAAACTAAGTTGCCAGATCAGGATCAATAATATTACTGATTCTTCTTTGGATTTTATCAAGAATCTCATAGTAAGTATTAGGGGCACCAGACAATATGTGGCAGCAATTTTTCTAAGTATGGACGAATGGTAGACTTATGGATACGTAGGATAGATTCTGGAGAGAAAATTGTCCCGCCCTAAAAGGAGAACTAATTTTCTTAGCAGCTGAACTAGCAATGGATTCAATATGGCCTTTCCACTTCATATCAACCGAGAACGTTTGCCCGAGAAGGTGCAACGGGTCACTTTCCTGGAGGTTAGCATCATCAATTCTGATGAAAGGCAGAGAAAATTCCCCCTGAATCCATCATAATAATTCAGAACGTAGAATTAGTAAATACGAAAGATTTAAAAAATCTGCATGAATCAGTTATATAAAAACTAGTAGTATAGCCCGGCGTTACTCGGGTGTAATGAAAGCTTTAAAACTAATCCATGGTCCTGGAGCTCAGACTCTTTGGACGTTGGCACGAAACACTAAAAAGCAATAGTTGTTTTCAGTTAAAGCGAAACTGTTGACTGAAAGAAAAATGAATGGATGTAAGTCAAATTTTGATTTCCTGGTATCGATATCAAATAAGTTTTTTTCGTCGTAAACTAAATTTTGAAGGCTAAATAAGTCCTCTGAGTAAATGGTATCATGGCTGAGACTAAGAACTACAATTAGACCTCCTTAGAGCCAAACCCGAAACAAAAACTAAAATAAAAGGGCTGAAAAAATACAGACATACAGGCAGATAAACAGACACACACACAAACAGCTTGCCTTTTATATATATATTATCGATTTTCTGTACTATTGTAAGAAGTGCAACCTTGAAACTTCTGAATATCGTTTCTTATGTCTTTGTCTATGAGTGTATGAAATTTGATTAAAATCGGACCACTTTTTCTATAACCCGATTTTTTCGATTATCGATTTTCGATATTTATCGGGGGTACCTCGACACAAAACCTAACTAAGAACACTCGCAGACGCTCATAGTACAACTGTGTAAAATTTCAAGAAAATCGGTTCATACACACCCACGCACATACAGACACAAAATTCCATTTATAAATAAGTTTAGATATAGTACAGGAGAAAAAATAGAAACTTGGACATAGAATTGGCTGCGTCATATTTATGTTCGTCCAACACTGCATATTCCGACAAAACCAAAATATTAACCTAATAACTCGAGTCATGTTCTCAAATAGCCACATCAGATCAAAGCTTTCATAAGGAAGTCGTGCATATTGACAAACCCGTTCTGAAATATTTAAGCCATCAGTTGTATGCAACCGCTTCTTAAGATCTGTTGTGAAAAAACAATCTTTGAGCGATTGAAGCCTGTAGGTCTTGGTGAAGACCATCGTTTTTTAAAATATATCAAATAGCAGACTCCAAATCGCTTGAGGACTATTAACCATAGCAACAACTAAAATGGATAGATGTACGAGGGTCATTCAATAAATAAGGTGAATTTTTCGGTATAAGGACTACTAATACAGATAGAAGCTTACTTATTCTTAATTTTTTTTTCTTTTTCTTCTTTTTCAAAGGGATTTAAATTTTTTTTGCAGATTGAAAAAAGACTTTGAGAGTTTTGGAGATTAACAAAGATGGCCGACCAAGAAGCATGCTCCAGGATTAAACAGAGGTCAGTTTTCAAGTTTTTCGTTGCTGAAGGATGCAAACCAGTTGAAATTCATAGGAGAATGTCAACTGTGTATGGTGCCACACGTTTCAGCCAAAAATGTCTACAAGTGGGCTAAATTGATTAAAGACGGATGGAGCAATGTTGAAGACCGGCCTAGGAGGCCTACAGAAAGGAGGTCTCCTGAGTTGATCGAATCACTCAATAACCTCATTCAGTCTGACAGAAGGATGACAGTGGATAACATTGCAAGGACTGAGCCTATCTGTTAGGACAGCACACAAAATTGTCCATGATGACCTTGCCTACTCTAAGGTCAGCTGCCAGTGGGTGCCAAAGATGCAAACCATCAACGAGCTGGACTGGGAACTGCTCCCTCATCCCCCTTACAGCCCAGACCTTGCCCCTTCAGACTTTCACCTGTTTGGTCACTTGAAAGCGTTCATGAGAGGAACGAAGTTTGAAAGTGACGATGAAGTCAAAAGTGCTGTGAGCGACTGGCTGAGACATCAGTTCAAAGTTATGCCGAGGAAATACGGAAGCTTGTGCACTGATGGGAAAAGTGTGTGACGCTGCTGGGAGACTACGTTGAAAAAGAAAAGTAAGCTTCAATCTCTATTAGAAGTCCTTATACCGAAGAATTCCCCTCATTTATTGAATGGCCCTCGTAACTTGAAGATAATCAAGATGTTGACATTCCAAACTACTTGAAATAAAAGGTTAGAAAAGAAACCCCCATTAATACTGGAAAGAACTATAACAGCTACTGGATTTGAACAAACTGTTTTCCTAAAAGTTGTTTTTAGATAAAGATTTCATAAATTTCAACCGATATCAGTACAGGCTGCTCGGACAATGAATGCCAAATGTCTCCTCAAAAGGAAGCGGCTTATATTATCATTACTATTATAATTACTATTACAAACTGAGATCAAGCCGCACTGTCGAATTATAGTATATATACCCGCCTACACCCTTGTGCAAAAAATTGAAACAACTGCTTTAGTTTTCTTTCTTTTACCGTACAGTCAGTTTTAGACCCACTGAAGTGACAGAGTGTACTAGATTTATATTTTTTCTTCCGATTATATCATTTGCAGTTGTGTGCAGTAATATAAATCTATTCTCGGGTGTATGATAAAATTTGTTTGGCCTTGAAAAATATTGCGTTATCCATAATTGCATCAGATTTTTATCACGCTCAGACACTATTGTCTTGACTGTCGATTAGCTGTCCTACGACCATTGTCTGCAATGGGCGTTACTCCAAGGAAGCCTACGAACATTGCAACTCTGCACGAACACACTGTCAAGCCTTATAGAGAGATCGCTGGTATTGTTGGTGTCAGCCTTTCAACTTGTCAGTCGTGTCATCGAGGCGAAGAAACAAACTAGATCCATCAGTCCAAAACGTAAAGGGAAATACAGTCGGAAGAGAAAAACAACGTCAAGAGACGACGTTTACGTGTTCAGGAAAGGTGTGAAAGCTCCCAGGAAAACATTATTCGTTTTGTTTCAATTAATTCGTCCAAGGGTGTAGCATAGCGCGATGGGAAGCAAGTTCATTTCAAAGACCAATTCGCTAATTTAAAGTGTTCCTCACTGTCTTTTTTCCATTCCTGCATCCTTGTACCAGACGAAGATATATTTATTCAATAATGATAAATTCCGATGGCATTGCGCCTACCATAAAGCGATAGTTAGTAAGTTTGTCTCGAAACCAATTCGGTAGTATCGAGAGTTATATTACCACTGGGCGCCCTCTCTGAAGTCAAAACTCTAGCAAAAAGAAATGAATCAAGAAACATTCAATATCATGGAATCTTGTTTCACATGGACGTCACTTCATAGAATTTGATAACGAAATCCTAATGGCTTTGGGTCGAGCTAAGAATTTTGGAGGCGACTTCAAGTGTTCTCGTTCCACCCTTATGCTGTTTATTTTAATACTTAAAGAGTATATCAATGTAGAATGTGGTGGTTAAATTGATTGATTTGTTTGTTTTTTATACGGTTTATCAACCTTTTGCAGGTTATTTAAAGCCAGAAGTTTATATTTTATAAGAAAGTTTGTAAATAATAAAGATTTACTGATACAAGTTCTACTAAGTGACCCATATCTGAAGGGAAAAGTGAGGGATTCCTACCTTGCCCAAGGGTATTTGTGTGTAAATAAATATAACAAACTTAACTGGAATTAGAAAATGGAGAGCTAATTTCCAACCCCGTGATTTTATCCCTTACACCACCGGCGCATTCAAGCTCAAAGCACCTGATATTTTCAGGCGGTTACCCGTCTATATGTTGACCAGGCTCGATGTTACTTAACTTCGGTGATAGTACAAGAAGCGGTATTTCAACGTGATATAGCCGTCAGCTCGTTTTTGTGATTAACAACGGCAGCTTAAAGAAAACTAGTGAAAAATTAATAAGGATTTGAAGCTGTTAGTTCTTAAATGAGGCAAATATTTATTTTGACGATCAAATATATCGGACAGGGTTTCATATGATCTTTAATGAATGTTTATTATGATTTTTATATATATAAAAAAAAAACAATAACTCATTTTTCCTTCTTACCGTCAGTTTTAGAATTTCATCTTGGACGTTTCGGTAATGGTTGCAATATGTAAAAGCCGAAGAATGACTAAAAATAACTGGAGCCCGTGTCACTCTTAGGCTGTCAGCCATCGTCTGGTTAGAAACATGCGATAAATCTACAAGCATACCAAGTCGATTCATTTCCTTAATGACTTTCTGTAAAAGAAAAAAGAACAAAGATCTGTTCTATCGAAGGTTTGTTTGTTTATTTGTTTGTTAGTTTAATGGTATATCAACTCCATCTAGGTAATTCAATGCTGGAATTTAATTTTCTTTGGGGTATTAATTTCTTTTACAAAAAAGTATTGCTGCTAAATTTCTTTGTTGTTACAAAAATAGTGTATCACTGGAAGGTGACATTTCTGAGGCGACTGTCCCTTTAAAAATTCTAAATGCCACAAGTGTGAAAAAGTAGGACATTAAAAAAGTCACACTGTAAAACTAAAGCAATGAAAAGTTCTCACAGAAAAAAATCGAACCAAGAGCAAGAGAGATTCAAACAATTGCACTTAAAAGGACGGTTAGAACCCTGAAAAAATCTCTTGGCTAGAATTTCTAAAATAGCGGTGAATGTTTAGTATCTGGTAGGATACTCCATTCCCAGCAAAAATGAAATGAAAATGAAAAGAAGAAAAAACAAGAGAGAAATATCAGACAAATAGAGAATCCTAAATCTGAGATGTGATGACGAAGAAATCGAGGAAAAAATATGCACGCATAAAAGTGAAAGGAAAATGTGGAAAAAGAAAAAAAATATCCATAAACTAGATGTGGAAGGCTACATCACAAGGACGACTGCCCCTTTAAGAATTCAAAATGCTACAGGTGTGGAAATGTAGGACATAAAAAGTTACATTGTAAAAATAACCCAAGGAAAATTTCTCACAGTAAATAATTCAAACACAGTGCTGAGACAGAAAAAATATTCCAAGAAAACCAAAGAAAATTTGTGAAGGTGAAAATCAATAATCCAAAAATTCAAGTAGAAATTAAAAAGAAATTCAAGTAGTGATATCACAATAAACAATGAAACACTTTGGAAAGCAAATATAAAACCTTTATCAAAACGCAAGTAGCATGTCAGGTAAGAATGAAAGGCACGGTTCACGAGCGGACGAACGTGAAAACAAGCTCTCCTACCATTCTGAAAATGAGATTTGGATCACGAAATATTAATGAATAATAAATAGATAACACCCAACACCGTCTTTACCTTCCTTTATTTTACTAAACGCATTGTGATAGCCTTCAAGACCTAACCATACACTAATATACGCAATGCTTCAAGCAAATTACAAAACTTTCCTAAATTATATTTTATTGCCAAAAGGATTTATAACGTTTCATTCCGTAACAAGTATGCAAAAGCTAAGACATTTGTGTTAAAAAATACTGCAAATATATTTGGTACTGACTGGATGGAATGATTTGAGTTGTGGGATTTACCGATAAATATTTACCTAGGACCTAGTTGCCAATCTAGTAGCTCGAGTAAACTCAGGCAGAGGGAGCAACAGAGAGCCAAGCTCGTCGGAGTAGAAGCCGTGAAAGTATTTGTCGAAGAGACAGGAGGAAGCCACATCACATCGGCGAGAAAATGACTGGAGTCGAGCTGCCAGGTCGGGATCGATTACATTGCAGATTCTTCTTTGGATTTTGTCGAAAACTCTTAGATGAATAGCAGGGACACCCGACCAGATATGGCAGCAGTATTCAATACACGGACGGATAGCAGATTTGTACACGTGCAAGATGGATTCAGATGGGAAAAAGATTCTTCCCGCCCGACACAGTAAACCAAACTTCCTAGTAGCAGATTTAGCTATTGATTCAATGTATTCGTTCCACTTGATGTTGGATGAGAGAATTAGGCCGAGGAGGCGCAGTGTATTGCTTTCAAGAAGACTAGTCTAATTCATGCTGATGGATGGGGGAGTGGTAGAGATTGTCTATGGTGGTTAAAGGATAGCAGCTTCGTTTTAGAAGCATTAAAATCTACGAGCCATTTCTTACCCCTGTACACCACAGATTGGCAGTTCTTTTCAAGATCAGCAGCGAGGTTTGCTTTGTCAGCCTCGGTAGATTTCTTATTGAGGCGGGAGTAAATAGGAATGATCGTATTAGATCAAACAAGCGTCCAGTTTTACTAGAGCCCTGTAGCTTTCACAGGTGACTAGCGTGCCAGACTGTGTCAAATGCTTTAGCGATATCCAGGGCAACAGCTCGAGCTTTGTCTTTCTTATGTACGCTGTGATGGTCGTTCGTATATCAGCGGTTGACCTGGCGAAGCGGAAGCCATACTGTTTGTCGGAGAAGAGGTTGTTGTCTGTGAGATGTTGAACCACTTCAGCATTGATAATAGCCTTGAACACTTTGCCAGAAATTGGTAGGAGGCTGACAGAGTGATAATTAGAGTGGTCTGAGGGTTCTCCAGAGTTCTCAAAACAAGAACCACAGAGAAGGACTTCCAGCAGGAAGGAGAGCAAGAAGTAGAGAGGCAGTAGTTGTAGAGTTTGAAGAATACAGAAGATAGTTCAGGAGCACATTTCTTCATGACGATGATTGGGATTTTGTCATCTCCGCTCGCCTTATGGGGAGGGGGGTCAAACTTTGAAATTATATTAGATACTAGAGAGGGGATAATGTAAACGTCACTCAGTTGAACCTCAGTTCTAGATGAAAAATCAGGTGAGGATATTTCAAACGAACCAAACGAGGAGTTAGAGGAAAATCTGCAAGCAATGCACTCAGCCTTGTTCGCTGAAGATGTGAGGACCTCAAATTTGTAAAGGCGGAATTGAAGGTTTGTTGTTGTTTACCACATTTTTGCAGAGTCAGCAGTAATCTGTAAGGCTGAAATTGCGGGATGCTATACGCTGCTTCATTCTGTCATAAAACAACAGCTTAGTATTATTTAGGATCCTCTTGCATTCATTGCGAACAGAAGCCAAAAGAAAAAAAAAACGCCTATTATGGTCACACCCGTGACTTCGATAAAGCCGGAAGAATTGATTCATGTGAGCAATAAAGGTCGTCAAGCTGGGAAGAACCAGGGGACGAATGGAGTTTAAATCGGAACTTCCTAGCTGGAGTGAAAACATCGATGGCAGCTTTAACCCAAAAGGAGACCTTGGATGCACAGTTTTCAACGGGAAGACTAAGCACTTCGTTCCATGGGACGTCACACAAAAAATTGCGGAACGACACTCTGTCTGCTCTTAGGTAGCAGTACGATATTCTGCTGGTTGAAGGTTCCTGGAAGGGAAGCAGTAGTGGAGATAGATGTTAAAGGAAACCACAGCATGATCAGAGTTGCCAAGAGGGCAGAGCTGCATGGCACGACAAGAGTCAGGGATAGAAATGAAATAGAGATCTAGCAGTGATCCGAGTACATTAGATTTATTGGGGAAACGCGTGGTGAAATCCAACACTTGCGTAAGAGATTCAGTGATTGGCAAGTTTTGCAGCTACTTAGCATGGTGGGCATCAAAGTTTCCGAACACAAATATATTAGCGAACAGATGAGACGAAATGGCCTTGTCTATATTGTTCGAGATTCTGTCTAGAACAGAACAATCAGGAAATGAAGGGGAGTGGTAGAGAAAGACAAGATAGCTAACCGAGCTTAGCAGAGAGAGACGGAGACATGTAGGAATGATCTGGAGATTCAAGAGAAATCACCCAAGATAGAGAAAGATGTTCGCTGACATAAACGCCAAGTCCATGCAAATGAACTTTGGAGCCCTTCCTAAAAAGGGGAAGGTAAAATACCTGGGAAGTGTTCTAACAGAAGACGGAAAGTGCGACAGAGATCCGAAGGCGAATTGGCATGGCAAAGGAAGCATTCCACAAGTTGAGTAAAGTATTAAGAAACAGGACAATTTCGCTAGAAACAAGGAAGAGAGTACTGGATTACTAAGTGATGTCTGTTCTTCAATATGGCAGTGAATGTTGGACAATATCTTCGAAGATGAAGGAAAAACTTGAAGCAGCAGAAATGTGGTTCTACAAAAGCTCACTGGATATAAAGTGGGGGATCAGTTCCATATTACAATCAATATATAAACGGACCCCTCACTTTGTGACCACAGCAGTTTCTATACATTTATATTCATAAGATCCAAAAGCACAAGGATGCATTCCAGGAGCGGAGGAGAGTATTAAGAAACAGGACAATTTCGCTAGAAACAAAGAAGAGAGTACTGGATTGCTATGTGATGTCGGTTCTTCAATATGGCAGTGAATGTTGGACAATATCTTCGAAGTTGAAGGAAAAACTTGAAGCAGCTGAAATGTGGTTCTACATAAGGATGCTGCTGATATCATGGATCGAGCATGTGAGCAATGATGAGGTATTGGAAAGGATGAAAACGAAATTAATACTGAGCATGAGGAAGAGACAGCTAAACTTCCTTCGACGTGCAACGAGGAAGAAGGGCTTAGAGAACCCGATACTAACAGGCCAGATAGAGGGAAAAAGAGACAGGAGAATGCAGCGGATAACATATCTGAAGGACCTGATCAGGTGGATGGCGGAACGAGGGTTGCATGGTGCTACAGGAGAAAGCGTGCTAGGAGCCACCAGGGATAGGGAGATGTGAAAGGACAGAGCACATAAAAGAAGAAGAAGAACCAGGGATATAGAAATTTGAGGAAGAGATAGAACAAGGTTATTTTCACAGTGAGCTAAGATATCAGGTGAGTTTATGTGGAGGAAGGATTCAACGCTCCAAAAGTTGGTACGGATACCACTAACGTTCGCGAAAGAGATGTTAACGGTTATAGGTAGTTTTTGTTTATGTGGTTTAATTTTAATTCTTACTTTGTATGTTGTCACGATATAGACTAGGATTTTTCAAGTGGTTTATACGCTAAAACTACGTTACAATATATTGAAATTACATTGTGGAAAGTAAATTTTACTGGCAATACTTCAAGTTTATAGGATACAAATCCTATATAATCCATGAACCAATTAAAGAAACACAAAATAAATAGCACACCCGCAAAATCGGATTCAAACGACTACAACATTTGGGAAAAATCCAAAGTAAAATTGCACACCCGCAAAAAGGGACTCAAACGACTTTGGAAAACCCAATTAAGAAAAATTCACAAGTCAGTGCGAAAAGCAAATTCTGAATCCTGATTGGATTAAAAACAGCAAATTCATATATGACGTATTTTCACACTTAGCTGTAAAAAGCTTCACTGGAGCCGGCATAATGAGAAGTTTGACTATTTAAACTACGACGCTAATCTGTCAACATGGGATGTGGTTAGCTAAGGACCTCGCGGCAATGTAACGAAAGAAAATTGAAGAAGCCAACCCGGACGCAGGGCACGGCACAGTTTCATTCAACCTCTTTTTTCAACGTCCTTTTCTTTATTTTCACACCACGCCGCTAAAGAGAACAACACAACGACAAAATGGACGCGTTAAGTACCACTTCTTTATTTGTTTTGCCTTCTCTTTCTCTCAACCTGTTGCGACCTACTAAAAAGAGGAAGGAACAATGACTTTACATTCCGCTACTACACAACCAAGAACTCTAAACTTCTGCGGACATTTTTAATACCTACATTTCTCTACAAACAATTTTAACTACAAAACTACATGCATTTTCTCAATGAACATATTTCTTTTCGCACATATAGTGTTCAGTAATCAAATTTCACTTATATTTCCCTTTTTACACTTTTGCCATTCTCTATATAAATCTTTACTTTGATGTACACACGAAATATTTTATTCTTTCACATCTCAACATCCAACCTTTAACCTTCTGATATTTAAATTGTGGGCACTTCGGACGTGTTTGGCACAAGCCCAATTAACCAAGCATCACCGAGGCCCTTACAAATTTAACTAAAAGAAGTGGTACAGTATTTTTCACATATAAAATAAATAACGTGAATAAAGAAATGAAAGACAATTTCAACAACGTGGTGTTTTATATTTTTGTTTGTGTTCATCTGAGTAACAAGTATGAATGTAAAAGAAAGAAAAAATGAATGGTCGGGAATTATGTGTGAGTGTGTGTGTACATGTGTGTGCGTGAATTACTAAGGAGAAAGATATCCCCATACTCGTGAATAAAGTTCAAGTAGAGTTGCCACGCAAACATGCTGAGACGAACAAGAAATAAATGAGGATAAAGACTGGAAGTGTCCCGATCTTATAGCTATTTGACAGCGCCCTCTTACGACTTCTTGTCAAAACTAGCGAAGCTATGTTGTGTAACCCGCACATACAAATAAATCGGGTATTTTTCTTAAGAAAACATTATGATACTCACTTCTCCAAAAGGTGTTAAACCATTGAATTGCCATGTCTGGTTGATGTCCGTCTTCCAGTTGTCTGCCCTTGAAAATCAAACGAATAATAATAATAATAATAATAATAATAATAATAATAATAATAATAATGTTGTGGATTTCGGGTGAGGAACCGCACAAAATAATAAACAACAAATCAGATATTGAGATAGAAAAATAGGTTATATTAAACGTAAAGATACAAACTGGAACACAGGTTAGTAATCCAGAAATACGATTAGTAAGGAATATATATATATATATACATATACAAGTCCTTGAAGGGAAGCCGTGCTGGAAATAGTATATCCATGTAATATTATTCTGGCTGAGTGGAGCTCAGAGCTACTATGAATACTGACGCGGTATTCTCTGTGTAACTTCGATATCTCTCGGTATCTTACGGTACTCCTAACGGATCTGTCACTGCACTCGCTATGGCAGAAGTATATATATACTCAAGTCGAGTCCATTATCATAGAAAAAGGGGAGATCCCACAACAAAAAATATTAATAATAAAAATAATAAATTAATAAAACGAACTTCATTAACAAAAAAAAAAGAAGTTCTACACAAAACGGTTTACAATTGACTGACAATGGAGAATTTCATTCTGTACGAAGGGAGAAAGATTCTTACAGAAGATTTTATCAAATTCCTGGAAATCAATTAATTTTTTAATTTAACGAAAGGGAAATTCAATCGGGACAAGATTATTTATTTTTTATTTATTTACTAGGTGTTTAGAGCGGTTTTACTCGGGTAGTTTAAGGAATAATAAGAATAAAAAACATATGATGAATTTACATAGTAAATACTTTCACAACGTCCACGCTCGTGATTTTTATAGATATAGATAACAATGTAGAATATCTCTATTGGATTAGGGTGGGAGGATGTGGGGAAACATATATATATATATATATATATATATATATATATATATATATATATAAAATATAAAGTGGGTGATCGATTCTATATTATAATTAATACATAAACTGATCCCTGACTTTCTGGGGTGATAATATATATTTTTCTACACTTAACTTTGGATTTCTGAAAAATTTCAAGTTGTCGTTAGCGTTCTAAAATTTTGCTCTACATCTGAGCGCAACTCCCGTCGAGCTAGACCGGAAAATGCAGACGCTAAGTCGAATCTATCAAACAAACAAATATTTACACAACGTCCACCCTCGTCACTTTTATAGATATAGATACTTCTTGTCGCTGTGCAATGCACAATTAAATGGAACAGCTTTCACAAACTGCACACACACACACACACACACACACACACACACACACACACACACACACACAAACTTACAACAACAACAACAACAACAACAACATATCAGTCACAAAACAAACTGAAGTTAAGAGGGCCAGGTGAAAGCAACGGATAACCTTCTTGGCGAGCTTGAGAGAATGTGCGGCGGAGTTGGGCTTTGGGAAAGAGGCCATGAAGACAAAAGTCATTAAAAATTACAAATACAGAAAATTGTGGAGAATCATTATCGCTAAAGAGATACGGCTCATAGAAGTATAAGAAGATATGGAAAGAGGGCAGGGAGCATTTGATACAGGCTGTAGGTAAAAGTACCAGAGGAAAGCAACGCTCAACTTACCTAGCGAACTTGAGCGAATGAATAGCGGTGCAGGGTTTAGGAGAGATGATAAAAAGGCAAAAGATTGTAAGAACTACACAGGAAAGGAAATTGTGGAGGGCCATGATCACTATGGTCCTGAAGGGACACGGCACAGACAAGAGAAGCAAGAAGATAATGGAAGAGGGCAGAGAACACTGATACAGCTTGAATATAAGAGGACCTGGGGAAAGGAAATTGTGGAGGGCCATGATCACTATTGTCCTGAAGGGACACGGCACAGACAAGAGAAACAAGAAGATAATGGAAGAGGGCAGAGAACACTGATACAGCTTGAATATAAGAGGACCTGGGGAAAGGAAATTGTGGAGGGCCATGATCACTATGGTCCTGAAGGGACACGGCACAGACAAGAGAAACAAGTAACACATTACCCACCTGTCGAAATTCAGCGAAAGAATGTCGGAGCAAGAATTGGGAGAGATGATAAAAAGACAAAAGATATTAAAAACTACAAAGGACATGAAATTGTGGAGAGCCATGATCGCTATGGTCCTACAGAAACGCGGCACGTAGAGGAAAACAAGAAGTTGAAGAAAAAGAGCTTAGGATATTTGATACAGCTTAAAGGTAAGAGGGAAGAGGAAATCAACACACAACCCACCCTGACGAACTTGCGCAAAGAGATGTCGGAGCAGTGTTTGGGGAGTGATGACAAAAAGACAACAGTTATTAAGAACTACAAAAACAGGAAATTGCGGAGAGCCATGATCGTTATGGTCCTGAAGAAACGCGGAACATAGAAGAAAAACAAGAAAAAGAAAAAGAGCCTAGGATATTTGATAGGTCTTGAAGTAAAGCAAAACATAACCTACCTGATGAACTTGACCTAATGAATGTCAGAGTAGGTTTTTGGAGAGTTGACAAAAAAAGTAGTGTTATTAAAATCCACAAAGGACTGAAAATAGTGGAGAGCTATGATCACTAACGTCCTGAAAGGAGACGGTACATAGAAGAAAATAAGGAAAGAAGGCTGGGAATATTTGATACAACTTGAAGGTAAGAGGATCAGAGGAAAGAAACACACAACCTGTCGGGTGAACGTGGGCTACTGGATGTCGGAATAGGTTTTACGGGAGATGACATAAAGACGAAAGTTATTAAAACCTATTATGACAGGAAATTTTGAAGAGCTATTATAGCTAACGTTCTGAAGAGGCATATAGAAAGAATAAGGAAAGGGTGCTGGGAATATTTGATACAGCTTAAAGGTGAGGACCAGAGGGAAGCAACTCACAACCTACCTAGCGAACTTCAGCTAATGGATATCGGAGCAGGGTTCGGAAGAGATGATACAAAGACAAAAATTATTAAAATCTACAAAAGACAGGAAACGACACGGCACAAAGAAGAAGAAGAAGAAGAAGAAGAAGAAGAAGAAGAAGAAGAAGAATATTATTATTTTCTTATTTCTCATCATATTTCGATTTCTGCTATGGTTGCACTACCTACCAAGTCTGCGAGAAGACCTAAGGCCGGTCGTGGTGTGTTGTTATGGCTCTATTTCATGTTTTTTCTATCTCCCCTATCATCCCTATCGTTACATAGACAAAGTTCTCCTTAGTGAGTGGGCTGTACTTAATAAGACAATTTTTTGTATATCTCTAAAGCTTGGGTTTCCAGGGATTCTTTCAATGTGTTGTTTTGTTCCTTTTTTATCATTCCAAGTGCACCTTTATTATTATTATTATTATTATTATTATTATTATTATTATTATGTCAGCTTGCTGTAGCGTTCATTTTATGCAGATCGCAAGAATAAAAAAGTATTCGTCCATTCCCTTTGCCCTATAGTGGAACGAAAACGTCACCCTGGGTGTGTGTGTGTGGGGGGGGTAACAGTTCAAACGCGCTGTCCTTTATTATGTTTTCTGCTGCGACAAAGAGAACTCGAAATGTCCCTCAGAGTAGTGGAGGGTTAGCAGCGAGCAGAGGTTCAGTTTCTAGGCAACTTGATAAATCCTTATTATGTAAATTGGACAATTTTAACAGCAAAGAATTTTTTTCAAATTCTTTTTGAGAAATCTTTTACTTTTATTTATTAAATTATACTGTAAATTTATAACATAAAGAAATAATATGTACTCCAAAATATTTTATGAATTAAAAAATATGATTTAATTTTTTAAAATTAAATTTATTTTAATTTTAATCGTTTCACCCTAAGCAAGGGGGTACCGCCACTGATGCGCAGGGGTGGGGGTACATAAGAGTAAAAGTTTAGACAGGAGGAGAGTGAAGAGAAAGACGGATCAGTTACAAGGGGTGTCAGAGAAGGGGCAAGAGAAGGATGGGAAAACAGGAGTGAAGAGAGTTGCGATGGTAGAGAGAAAGGAAAAAACAAGATATACGGGGTGATGTAGAAAGAGCTGGAATCAAGTGGATAAGAGATGGGAATTGACATTGCATTTAAATTCCTGGAGGTTATAGCTGTTGGGAAAGCAAGTATATGGAAGGGAGTTCCACAGGCGGGGAGTACGGGAAAAGAAGCTGATGGAGTAGAATTGTTGGCTGCATTTGGTTGATCTAACTGTAATGGGTGGGACCTTGTTGCCAGTCTAGTTGCACGAGTCAGCTCCTGTGCCAGAGGCGCCAGTGACTTAAGTTCGTTGGAGCAGAAGCCATGGAAATATTTGTAGAATAGACAAAGGGAAGCCATGTCCCGCCGGTGAGAAAATGGCTGGAGTCGAGCTGCCAAGTCCGGACCTATCACATTACAGATTCTCTTTTGGAGCCTGTCGAGAACATTGAGATGAACAGCAGAAGCGCCTGGCCGGATATGACAGCAGTATTCTATGCACGGATTTCACGAATTTAATTTAATTGCTTCAAAATTTTCTTTTTTATTCTTTTATCGTGCCTGGAATGTCTTCATTAAATAATAACGAAGTTTAAATAATCGAGAAATAGAGGAATGGTAGATGTAATACATTTCTTTTTTGGTAAATACAAAGCGTAGATGGGAAAATGTGACTTGTCCCAGTGACTCCAAGCCCACAGCAACGTATCAGTAAAAAGGGCAGCCCAAAATGTCAAATACAGGTCGGGGATACCAGAATCAAGCAGGTACAAAAATTTAAATACTTGGGAAGCGTTATGACAGAAGACGGAAAGTGCGACACAGAGATCCGAAGGCCAATTGGCATAGCGAAGGATGCATTCCAGAAGTTGAGTAAAGTATTAAGAAACAGGAAAATTTCGCTAGAAACTAGGAAGAGAGTACCGGATTGTTACGTGCTGTCCGTCCTTCAATATCGCAGTGAATGCTGGACAATACCATCAAAGATGAAGGAAAAACTTGAAGCAGTAGAAATGTGGTTCTACAAAAGCTTACTGGATATAAAGTGGGGGATCAGTTACATATTACAATCAATATATAAACTGACCCCTCACTTTGTGACCATAGCAGTTTCTATACATTTATATTCCTGAGATCCAAAAGCACAAGGATGCATTCCATGAGCTGAGTAGAGTATTAAGAAACAGGACAATTTCGCTAGAAACTAGGAAGAGAGTACCGGATTGCTATGTGCTGTCCGTCCTTCAATATGGCAGTGAATGCTGGACAATACCATCAAAGAAGAAGGAAAAACTTGAAGCAACTGAAATGTGGTTCTACAGAAGGATGCTGCGAATATCATGGATCGAGCATGTGAGCAATGATGAGGTCTTGGAAATGATGGAAACAAAAAGGAAATTAATACTGAGCAACAGGAAGAGACAGCTGAAGTTCCTGGGAGGAAGAAGGGCTTGGAGAATCTGATAACAGGCCAGATAGAGGGAAAAGGAGACAGGGGAAAGCAACGGATAACATATTTGAAGAACCTAATCAGGTGGATGACGGAACGAGGATTGCATGGTGTAACAGGAGAAGGCGTGCTCAGAGCCACCAGGGATAGGGAAACGTGGAAGGCCATGATCGCCTACGTCTTGAAGGGACAAGGCACATAGAAGAAGAAGGTGTAATATTGTTGATAGTGGCTGCGAGAACTTGTCAAATTTTCTCCTTGGTCCGTCTCGCATATTCCTGTGTGTGGGCATCCCACTTCTATAAAAAAAAAAAACTTATGTCACATCCTGCCATAGTGGAGAAGTTGTGTGAAATAACCGCCCAGTTTTCAAGCGGAAAAAACCTCAAAAAATGACAATTTTTATATTTATGTGTTTCCTTTATTATTATTATTATTATTATTATTATTATTATTATTATTATTATTATGTCATTTTTCATCATTTTTTATTTCTGCTATGGTCGCACTACCTACCAAGGCTGCGGGAAGACCTAAGGCTGGTCGTGGTATGTCGTTATGGTTCCATTTCATGTTTTCTCTATCTCCCCTATCATCCCTAGCGTTACATAGACAAAGTTTTCCTTAGTGTGTGGGCTGTACTTAACAAGACAATTTTTTTGTATATATCTTAAGCTTGGGTTTCCAGGGATTCTTTCAATGTGTTGTTTTGTTCCATTTTTTATCATTCCAAATGCACCTACTATCACTGGCACGATTCTTGTTTTCAATTTCCACATTTTTTTCTCTTTCAATTTCCAGGTCTTTATATTTTGACAGTTTTTCGAATTCCTTGATTGCTATGTTACAATCCGCTGGACAAGCCATATCAATTAATAGGTAAGTTTTTTCTTTCTCGTTTTTAACAATAATGTCCGGCCTATTCGCTTCAATTTTTCTCTCTGTGTAGATGGTGTAATCCCATAGAATGGTGACATCTTCTATTTCTGTAACCGGTGCTGGGTGATGTTCATACCAGTGTTTGTTTACAGATTTTCCATAGTGTTTGCACATTGTCTAATGTAAATATTGCCCCACTCTATCGTGACGATTTTTATATTCATTTGGGGCAAGTATAGAACAACCTGAGATTAGATGGTCTATTGTTTATTGGTGTTTATCACAGAACCTGCATTTTGGATCCACATTATTATGTATAATATTTGTCTGAAAGTTTCTAGTGAAAAGACTTTGGCCTTGAGCTGCAAGAATAAAGCCTTAGGTCTCAGACTTTAATCCAGATGCACGTAACCATCGATGAGTATTAACTTTATCAACATTGGATTTATTGGCACGTTCTGGATATTGGCCATGCAGAGGTTTGTTTTGCCAGCGTTGTTTCATCTGTTCAAGAGCTTTATCTTTGGCTTCCATTTTCATATTTTTTGCCGCAATAGTTGGTTCTTGGCTTGTTTTGCTTTTCTACAGAATCTACTAAATGTAAATCCTGTTTGTATTTACTGCCTTCTTTTATTATTGAATATTTATTATTATTATTTTTTTTTATTATGAATTTCGGTGAGTTTCCTGTGTTTAACATAAAAGACGTTCAGTACGCTGATCCCCACCCAAATATTTAAGCTAAAGTTTTAAGCTAAATATTTCTGAAAACGTCTAGTTGTATATAACACACCCTTCCTTTAATTTTTGTTCATGATTCCGCGCATTACGCTATATACACACATTACGGTAGCTGGATATACAGTAACATTTTTTTGACGTTGGATGTTTGATCAAGTAGGATTGTTCTTCCGGTAGCGTGTAGTAACATATGCTCAAGTGTACGTAGCTTTGATTAGAACGAAAAAGTGGCCTAATTTAACAGTATGTTGATCATAGTTATGTATTCATATCATTTAGACAAGCAAAACTTTGAAACAAGGCAAAAAAAAAAAAAAAAAAGAAAATGGTTTACTAAATGCAAAATACATTAATTGATACGCGAGCCTTGGCATGCTGGTGTCGGACTGAGATGTGTGTATGTGCGAAGCTCGTGCGTATTATCAAGGGTGTCCGTGTCACGTGTGTGTGTTAGCGTTGATAAGCGCCTATGCCACGCGTGAATGTGTGTAGGTATGGGGAAAAGTTTGTACTTATTTACTTGTAGTCAGCCGGAGGAACTAGTGTCACTGAAGTGGGTTGTTTCTAGTTTTTAACTTTGATTCGGCGCGCATGCGCATTACGTGGAGTACATCGTCTCAGGCGTTCGTTCCCTTCGGTTGGTTGAAGGAAAATCCCCGTTTGTCCATTTTTAACAGACTATTTAGGATGGAGTGTGCGAACGTAGTAGAGAGCAAAATTTCACGTCTACTTGGCGATTCGAGTTAAATGTTTACGTCAAGGAAAATGTGGGTTGTTTAAGGAGAAAGAAAAACGTATTTTTTAACCAGTCGTTCGCTACAAGTATAAATGGAAGGTAACCAAAGTCAGAGTAAATTCAACAATCTTAATGTTGTCCTCAAAAATTTATTGCAATAAATTCGTTTGTACCAATATATATATATACATTTTTTAATCATATCGCCCCATGTAAGGCAGTTTACTGCCACTGGTGCGCAGGGGGTTACATAGGAGGAAAGCTATGAGAAAAAGTGACAGGTTATAGGGGGTGTCAAGAAGTTGGTAAGAGAAGGATGAGAATACTGATGAGAGGAAAGTAGACGAAGGAAGGAGCATGAGAGAGAGAGAGAGAGAGAGAGAGAGAGAGAGAGTGACAGAGAGACAGAGATAGGATTCAAGTTAGTGAGATATGTAGTATAATTTGTTAAAGCTTAAATAACAGCATCATTTCCGAGTTAACACTCGTGAACTGAAAATTGCGTCCAAGCAAGCAACAGATTATCAAAAATAAAAAAAGAAGAAATATATATATATATATATATATATATATATATATATATATATATTCAACACTTTTTTTTTAATCGTTGTATGCATTGTAGTCTATTTTACCCGACATTTTGAAGAGGGAGGAACAAAAGCAAGTCAGCTGTTCCTCGTATTTTTTAATCGGTTCAACTAGGAATAGTACTTGATTGAATTTCATTTCTGGTTTTACGGAAAGACCTCGTAATACACAATGCTCTTCCAATTCTTTCAGCTACATAGCATCACCTCCTTTGGATCTAGATAGGTTTTTGAAGTTGTTAAAAATGGTTCATTCCACAATCAAACAATCTATTTTTCATTGACTGTTGTTTCTTTTAAAAAATGAATAATTTTTTGCGTTTGTAAGATATGTGGTTTCTTAATCTCCCCCGTTATATTATGGGGTGGACACCCAATCATCGTACGAATTTACATATCCAAATCTTTTCCAATGCAGTACAACGTTCATCTGGGATGTTCCGTGGAATCTGGATTATGTTAAATCAACATTTCGATTTGATCATCAACGAATGTCGGCTTTCTAGAAGGTTCTCGATCTTCCAGTTAGAAACTTTCATTTCTGAACCTAGCGGACAATTTACGAACACTACAAACTTTACAGGAAATTCCAACTTCAGATTTTAGGTTTTTAACTCTAAAATATTCTCCATAAACGACAAACGGTTTTTTTCTTTACGAAGTTAAAAGAGCATCAAAGGATGAAAATAAATTTATTTTTTCTCCATGTTTATTTTTAATGTAAAAACACTTACAACACACAAGATGCACACTAATCGTATATAAAAGCACGTTAAAATGTCACTGTTCAGAATATGTATATGCATAATAAATTTCAGTCACGCGTTAAACGAGATTATCTATTCAAACTCAACGATACGAAATTATGTTATAACCCAATAGATCATAATTGAAGCGTTTTGTTTTTAACAAGAGTCTTAATTATGGGGGAGTGCTGAAAAAATTCTCAAATGAACTAATATATTTTTTTAAACTTCTTATCTGCGACCATTTGGCTAGATTTAACCAAGTAGTTGTATACCTACGTTATCAGCAGCTGTGTGTAATCTCTGGCCTATGAGAAACAATATAAACTGCATCTAGAGATTATATGCAAAAGAGGTATTGTCAAATAATTTTAGTAAAATTCATAGATAGGTGTTATCCAATGAAATAATTTGTACTATTATGTATAGCGAGTAAGCATGAAAGCAATTAAGTCCTAATTTTCAATTTCAGATTGATATTTGGTATTTTTTTTTCAGTAATTACAGCAATTTGCAGTGTCAAGAGATTATTTGCAAGAACTAGAATTTAGTATTATGGCTTGTAAAAACGAACAAACAGTGAATGAAAAGAACTATATAATCAAAGAAATTATCAAAGGAAAGTCTTCGCTTCAGATTTCTAAGAATTTGAAAAGGGACCATCGAACAATCAAGGAAATATGCCAAATGGGAATTCAACCAAGGAAAAAATGTCTCAGGCTGAATTCAGGAATTTAGCAAAGCGAGATCTATCACATATCCCAAGAAAATTAATAAGAAAGCCAAATGGGTCAAGTGCGTTCATATTTGAGACCGCTGGAGCTCCTATGCTGTCAAGGGAAACAAGTTGTAAAGCATTAAGGAAGTTTGCTGATGGAAAAAATCAAATAAAGAAACCCATTAAAAAAAAAAAAAACACAGGGAAAGATTGCAGTGGGCAAAAAATACATGAAACCGATTTCTGTCAAGCGCTTTTTACAGATGAATCAAGGATCACCCTCGATGGGCCCGATGGATGGGTTCGAGGATAGGTTTGCAAGCAACATGATTCACGAAAATGTTTTAAACGCCAACAAGGCGGCGGAATCATGATATAGGCTGGGATTATTGGTAATAAGCTCGTGGGTTCATTTAAAGTGAAAGACGGGGTTAAAATGAATCCCAAAAGTTACTGTGATTTTCGAGAGCAATATTTCTTTGAATGGCTTTATAAACAGTCTTTAGCCAAGCGTAGATCAATGATCTTTATGCAAGACAACGCACCAAGTCATGCATCAAAGTTTACTAAATCCTGGTCGAAAGAAAAGGGATTTGTTGAAGATTCTCTTATGGACTGGCCTTCAAATAGCTGTGACTTGAATCCCTTTGAGAACCTGTGGAGCATCCTCAAGAGAGATATTTATTCTAATGGAAGGCAATTCAACAGCAAATGTGACCTCTGGGAGGCGGTTAAAGTTGCTGTAAACAACTTACCAGCCGCTAAAATTGCAAATCTAACATCAGATATTGATAATAGGCTGCTAAGAGTTATTGAAAAGAAAAGAGCATTTGTGCAATAAATTTTAGGAGGTTCTGATTATTTTTTGTTAATATATCTTTTATTTTTAAAACAAAATGTTTTTTTACGTTTTTCTATTAAGAAATTGACGAATTTGTTCTAAAATCTTTTCATATTATTTTTTCATATTATTTTTACAAGGTATAATAATGTAAAAGTATCAAAATAAATAGTTGCAAATAAACTACTGACAGTCGAATTAATCTGTTTTGTTAACTTAGTAAAATTTTTCCAACCAAAAACAATAGTTTTCTCTATTACTATATAAATTAATAATATTGAATAGAATCTAAACAACATTATAATACGACTTTTAACATTAAAGATGCAAATCTTTATACCAATTCATAACTTGCATATAATCTCTAGACGCAGTTTAGTATATTTCATTTATTAAAATCTTATATTTATTAGTAGAATTCTCCAAGAACGAGAAAAAACACGCATACAAAATTACTTTAAAATATAGACAAATAAAAACTATATATTATTTGTAATTAAACTATATATAATAATGAATTATATAAAAATATAATAATGAATCTATATAATAATAATGTAATTAACTATATATTATTTGTAATTAAAACGTTTCTTACTATCTCTATACTTAGATAATATGACAAGTTATTGTCTATATTTCTGATATATGATATTGTAACTATTTACACTGTTTAAATTGTTCGGACTGTTGTCCTCTTCTTTGTCGTCATATTCACGACGTTGCAGAATTGAGTTACTACAGGGAAATAACGGAAAATGAGATACCCAGAAAAGGCATGGCATGTGGAATTAGAACAATCTACCCCAGTTCACGAATTAAAGGGGTTGGTTCGCAATTTTAACGCATATCACCTGAAGAAGGCAGGAGCTTACAATAAAGATGAGGACAACAGTCCGAAAAATGTAAATAGTGTAAATATGGCAAGAGTTATTTCTCGTTCTTTCTCATTCATTGCTACCAACGAACCAATACTTACCAATAATTTTCCTACTAATACTTACCAAGGTGTATTACAGCTGTGTGTTATAGTCATGTATCTGACACCAAGGTCATAGAACATGCGCAGTGCTCCCAAACTACTGTCAATAGAGTGACCTCCTTCAAGACCAACTAGGCTTCCTATCTTATGATTTTTGAAGGCGTCTTTAATACCTTAAAAAAATAAAATGTCATCTTTCATAAAAAAGAACAAAAACAAAAAGCAAAAAAAAAAAAAAAAAGAATAATGATATTTGTTCAGAAAGTAATGCAACATTTTTTTCTCTTTTTCTAATCTTTTCACTATTACGTAGCCCCCTGCACATCAGTGGCGTTTCCGCCTTGATCGGGGTGATACGATAAAAAAAAATTAAATGTATTTGTAAAGGATAGATTGATTCTTCTTTTTATACAGCTTTTCAGAATGTGAGGATCATGGCTCTTCACAGCATCCTGTACTTTGCTGCTCTATGTACTTGTCGCGTCGCATCGTAGAATGAAGAGATACACAGTGAAATATAGATAAACTACTTTATTAACAGACTGGATATATATACAATATTTACAGTCTCTTGCAGTAGTAGGTGTAACTTCCCGAAGTCTGTGATAATGACACCTCCCCGTGCTAAGCGCTCATTGTCTTTTAACATCTGGGCGACCGGATGCCACATGGTACGAACCGCGGCACAACATTTTTTTACCCTTTGCTATTTGCTTTTGTTAAGTAGTTTACTTACCGTTTACTTTTTCTTTTGCCTTCAGGATGTTCTGTAAGCGTTAAATTCTTTAAACCCTCTTTTCTTATGCATCCCAGAAGTTTTAGATTGTTAGCAGTAGCTTTCTTGTTGTCACTATTCTCCTTAAAACTTCCTCGTCGTCCACATGTTCGGTCTATGGTATTTTCAGCATTCGTCGATAAAACGACATCTCTCGCTTCAAGTCTTGCGGAAATCGTTCACCTTTCACTGTCATTTTGGAAATTAAATATTATATAGCAGTTCAGCATTTCCTTGTTTCTAATGATATTTTCTTATCTCTTAATACTTTGCTTAACTTCTGAAAAGACTTATCCCCATTTACTGTTACTACGATATCCGTATAGTTAAATTTATTTACTTGCTTGATTTTAACATTCTCAATACGTAGCTCACACCTTGGACCATCTTTTTTGCTGACAACCATGCATACGGTCTACCTGCAGTTAATAGTTAGTCTTTTCTTTATGCTCCCCTTTCCTACTTCGCTAAAAAGGACAAAACGCACCGAAACAAATTATTTTATTTCTTGTTAAGTGAATTGGGGCGTATAGGATACAACTCCTATACAATCCATCAACTCACTAAAACACACAAAGTAAAAGTGCACACCCGCAAAATCGGATTCAAACGACTAAAAGCATTTTGGAAAAACCCAACTCAGAAAAACTTCACAAGTCAGTGTGAAAAGCAAAATTCTGAATCTTGATTGGATTACAAATCGAAAATTCAAATATCAAGTCAGTTCAATCAAACGTTTTTTCACTGCTAAAGAAGAAAATGCCCTTGGAGCCGGTCACATAACTGGATTCCAATACTTAAGGACGTCCCCAGTCAGAAAGGCGCAGAGATCAGAGATGCCGGTCCGTCGCCGACTCAACCAATACAAAAGAGAAGGAAAGGAAAACAACAACAACAACAACAAGATATCTTCAACTGCCCATAAAACGTTTTACATCTCTCACCAGCTAGAAAAGGAAAAGGAATACAGACTTTATTAGTTAAGTAGACTGATTAATCATTTTACACACACGCATTCTGCTACTTACTACTTTCGCTGTTTGACCTTTTCCCTCTCTCCGGGTATTTCTCACTCACACTCTTTTTCACCCTAAATTGAAACCCTTTCCTTTTCCACCTAATTAGCAGTGGCCATATAAAAAAGAAAGAAACATTGTTCTACTACTCTGTTGAATGACAAACAGCAAAACAGACACTTTTTTGTTCAACCAACATTCGCTAAAATCTAAAAGACATTTTTCTATCAAACAAAAGATACAAAAGAAATATATAAATTGTTTATTCTGTGTATATGTTGTTAAATATATTATTTGCCAATTTTATGCAAACATTTCTTATTGTGTTGTCTTTTCTTGAAATTTGTGTTGTATTGTGTGGACAGGATATATCGCATTAAATTCTCCCTTTTTAATCCGGGTGTTCTCTAAACCCACAGACGAAAGACCCTTTCCTGCATCTTAACCAGAATTCCATCCCCGTAAGATTTTGGTGAGGAGTCGGTAGAATGTGACATGTTTTCGTCTATTACGATCTGTTACAATCAGGCAAGATAAATAAAGCAGATGATAATGGTCAAGAATGAATGAGGAGTCAAATTTCAAATAAAATGTGTCTTGATTTGAACGACAGTATGGGCACCATTTTTTCAGAATGACGGTCCGCACTCAGTAAACTCGAGAAAAAGAACAAATCACCAGAACCAGTTCTGAAAGCCAAAATCTTTCGCCAGAAGAAATCAATTCAGCAATTAAAAGAAAATTAAAAGAATTCTTTAGGACCTAAATCACATGATTTGAAATAATTTTCACTTGTATTTGAACAAGATGTTTTTAAAAATGTTTACTTTTTTTCTATCCGATTACTTGGGCACCCCGACATGGTGTAATGGTTAGCAAGCTTGTCTCGCTAGAACCTATTACAACTGAGTAGTGAGATCGATCCTCACTAGGTGCCCCATACCTTCGGCCATGTACCACATCTAAGCGACGCTTAGTAAATCAACTATTTTTTTTATTGCTTTCCCAATCATTGACTATAAACAATTACAGTATATTTAAATTTATTTATTCTTTTGCTTCTTGTATGGTGGCAATTACCAAAATACTGTTCAGGTTAACAGCTATTTTGCTAAAATGAAACTATTGCATCGATTGCAATATCTATAGAAAGCGTTCAAATGAACTACATTCATTAGTTCCACCAGTTCTAACCCCCACGGCTAAGATCCGCCTTGTTACACACATTGTGGCAAACTGTGGTGATACCGACCGAGCAAAAACGAGGGACCGGATGTTCGCACCCTCACGACCAAAAAGCAAATGACCAAAACTCGACGGTGCGCATCCGGCCTCGCGCAGATGTTCCGGTTGAAAAATAAAAATTTAATTCATATTAAATTTCCAGTTCGCGAGCCAACGCGAATTTTATTTATCAGCCAATGGGAAGCCCATAATAAAATTCGGATATGAATTCCCAAATGATCACCTGCGATTCAAAAAGTCGAAATAAAAAGCAGATATAGAAAGCATCCAGACAGACAGACCCAGACTCGATAGAAAGGAGTGTAATCAGTATCCCCTTGACCTACGTCAAGCGGCTTACTATCCTAGCCTCCCTTCCCTCTCCTCTTATCTTTCGCTGTCTCAAAACTACTTACTGACCCAAGGAGCGAATACATCAAAGACATTTCTTACTTACAACGCTCCCACATTCCTAAGCATTAATTCTCTTTCAGCATTTTATTGCCATGAACATTTTAACGTCCGTTGGACCTATACTTCAAGTATTACTTTAATTGTAAAAACCTTAATTGATATGTGTATATATAAAATGTCATTTTTCAACTCAAATTGCGTTTCTTGGTTTATAACCTTTCTTTATGACTTTTAGTGGGCTATCTACAACAAGGCCAAATTCCGTTAACCTGCAACAATATACAACTACCCTTCACTAGAACGGACTCTCCACTATAAACTGGAAAAGAATGGATAACCTGCTATAAAACTTCCTTCGTTCCCTTTATATTCTGTAAGTGAGATAAGTTTCATTCAAACAGATTCTTCCTACGAATCAATACATTGTTAAACCAACTCCCAAGTGAATGCTTCCCGGAACACTACAATCGTAACCTGTTAAAAGTAAAGGTTTACAACTGTTATTTCCCCCAAGTATCCCTATAAACTGTGCCACATACTCTGTAAGTCCTGGACATGATGGTAAACTGCATCCGGCAGCAAGGCCTCTGATTGAGAGGTTGTGGGGAGCATGGAACCACCTCTTAATTGCTGTTGTTCTCAGGTCCACCCTGAACCGGAGTGGTAGCAAATGTTAAGGTCCCAGCTATGAGCAAATAGTTAACCCCCAAACTGGGGTCAAAACACTATAAAGTATAAAAATATAAAGTATAGAAATAGACTTTTATAGAAAAATATACATTTTTGAAGGAAAATATTACCAACAATACATTTTTGAAGAAAAAATTATTACCATAACACATTTTTGAAGGACAAAAAATATTCTCAGTAAAACATTTTTGAATACAAAACTAGAAGACATTTTCAGTTTTCTAAAATAAAATAGAATAGAAACAAAAAATTTTAATTAAAATCTGACTAAATCAACTTTCTCACTATAACCAAACATTAAAAAATCCCCTTAAACTCCCACCTTTTTGGCATTAAATAACCCACAGAGGTTGATATGCCCTTAAACAAAACTCAAACTCAAACATACTCTGTAACTCACTACTTTGAGTGTCTCTTGGGCCTCGAATTGAGTGAACATCCTTGTAAATAAAAATGAACATGTAATGGCTATACCTTTGAATGGACGGAAAGAATCAGTTCAGTATTATCAGATTTCTTTCTCCGCAAGTAATAAGAGAATTTCATGTGGTTTTTCTTTTTTCATTGCTCATAATGATACTTAAGTTCTTAAAATAACTTGAACTTATAACATTTGAACGGTTTAATCGGCGAACCTCTGACGAAAAAGAGAAAAATTGATGTAAAAAAAACGAAACAAAAAAAAACAAAAAAAAAACGGGAGAAGCTATTGAAAACACCATGGGCACAGAATGTAAGCCAAAAGGACTTTTTAAGACAAAATAAAAACAAAAAAGACACATATTGAGAATCCGAAACAGTTAAAATTTCTGGAACACATAGTGAGGAAAGTGTGATTGGAGAAATTGACACTCCCAGGACATAATGTAAACAAGATGGAATGAGATAGTAATCTACCCACCGATTAGATGACAGGACAGAGAGTGAGGGGGATAATAAAAGGGCAGACAATACTAAGAGCTACTAACTATAGAAAGTTGTGGAGAGTCGTAATCAGTTGTATTTGGAAGCGACACAGTACATAAGAAAATGAAAGAAACCTTTTCTTACATTTTTTATATACTGTGTCGCTTCCGAATATAACTGATTACGACTCTCCACAACTTTCTATTGAAAAGACAACTAACTTCAACGCATGCCAATTCATGTTTCTCGCGCCCCACCAGAATGACGGAAATATTTAAGTCTTTGATGTAATTTCAGTACAATACAAATTACTATCTGTTAGTGTACGAAGTTAAAAAAAATAACCTGTCAGATAAAATTAATTTCAGACGTAAATTATGTCGTTTTACGTGTCTAGTTTAAAATAACAGTATTTTTTAGAAACGTGCTGCTTATTGCCACCATGTTTATTTTCGTAAAAATATTGAAGTGTTGCACCTTACTCTCCTCCCCACCCCACCCCACACACACTCTGACTATAGTATGCACAGATACCTGGTTTCTCACATAAAAATGTTCTGTTCTTTCCGAATGACAAATATTTCTGTAAACGTGTTAATGCTTACTTTGCCATTTTTAGGATGGTTGACATTAATGAAAACTCATTAATTGATAACTGATTATTTTATAAACCCAAACCATAATTTACATCTAATGTTTTTAGAAATGTACAGTACTGGGATTTTGTATTTCAATATTCATAATTACTATTAGATTTTATGATAGGAATTATAAAATTATCTTTTACTATTTAAAAAATGTTACCCTTGAAAAGATATTTATTCTTTTAGGTTGTTTTAATATCAGTGATTATATATATATGGTCATCCGCAGATAGATCTGTTTCGCCGTATCACAGGTCATCAGTACGATTAGACTCCGATTGCTTTCTTACCCGGGATCGAAACCCGACCGAAATGGCGTCTGTCGGTGACTCTACCCCTGGGCTATGGGCGTTCGGTGGAAGTAGGCAGACTTTTTAGCGCATATACGCACGCGCCCAATAGCTAGAGTGCTCTAATTCATTTCACTGAATGAGCGATGCGTACATGCCAGAGTAGCTACTGTTTATCAAAGTCTGCTATTTTTGCAGAGTGCTCAATCAAGGTGTGAGAGCGTAAATATTATATATATATATATAAATATATATATATATATATATATATATATATATATATATATATATATATATAGTAATGGTTGTTACAATGTTTTTAAATTCATAGTATCACTACACAAAAAATTCCTCATGTTTCGAAGCCAGCCCATTATGTTTTTGGCTTATTCCTCAGGTGATTTTTTTTAGAACTGAGAATTATCTAGTTGAAAAAGCCAGTTTATTTGTGTTGTATTTGTTATTTTTGGGTGTTAGAGGGGTTGGTCTGTATTTTGAGTTCTGTTGACCTTTTTTCAGGTCTTAGGGTTAAGTGTTTGTTTTTGGCAGAGTTCAGGATAGGTTAATCTATTAATCTTGAGAGGGCTGATGCTGCTGGCACCTATCATGTTGTTATTTGGTTTCGGGGTTGGTAGGTGTTGTTTTGTTTTGGGGTTGGTTTCTCCTTAATTTAATGTATGTTATTTTGTATTGGGGTGTGTGCTTTTTTTTGTTTTTTTGTTTTTTTATAAAATATATTTTTTATAAAATATATCTTTCATAAAGAAATATTCCATAATATTTAAACTATTTTATAATATTATAAAATATAATATTTTATAATATTAAGAAATATATTTCTTTTATAAAATCTATCCCTTATACAACATATTTTATAAATATAAAATATATTTTTTTATTTATTTATCTACTATTCTGTTGCAACTGCATTATTTTTTGTTGGTATTGTATAGGGTTTGTTTTCTGGGGGGTTCTGGTTGTTTTTTTTTTGTTTTTTTGTTTACTTAAATTTTAGCGAGAAATATTTGCGATGTTTGCATATTACTGCTAATTCGCGCTACGGTTTAATAAATTGTTGCTGTTAGGGTACTGAAGAATGTGTAGTTTTTCACTTAGACATAAAGGGCAGATGTCATTAAGTGAGTTGCACGTTTTAGTTTTTTCTAGGATTTTCCATTTTACTTTGGGTTTCTGTTTTGGATCCTTTAGCTTCAAAAAGTATGTGGAAAGGGATGTTTGGTTTCGGTATACGCTGTTTTAAATGAGGTTAGGTGCAAGTACCAGCGCCGCTTAAAAGTATTCTTAGTTGATCCGATATACACTTTATTTATAGTTGGATTTTCGATGGATGTTATGTTGCATTGATAGATTATTGAGTTTGTTTTGCATTTAGTTTTTAGTGGGCAGTTGCTAGGGTTTCTACAATTACACATGTTTTCGTTGTTGGGTTTGGTTGTGTTTTGTTTGCCAGTTTTATTTTGGTTTACGTGTTGATTTAGGATATATTTATTATGGTTAGTTATGATTTTTTCTAGGTTGTTTGTGCAGCTGTAGCTAAGTTTGAGTGTATTTTTGTTGAAGATTTTACTGAGGGGGTTATTTGTTGGTAAATGTTTCTTAATTAAGTTCAGGAACTTCTGTCCTAGTTTGGTGTTGATCATTTGGTTGAAAGGAGGTGTGTACCAAATAATTTTTCTGTTTCTACTTTTCTTGTTGGGGTTGTTGTTTGTTATGTATTGGATGTCTTTGTTTCTGTAGCCGCTTTCTTTTGGTGCTTGACTTCCAAATAAACCTACCCACGAGAATAATAAACCCAACAAGACCAGAAATTGGAAAAATCAGCAAAAAGATCCTCGAACGAATTAATGAACAGATAAAACAAAAACACGGATTACTCCAATGGTCAAACACCACTGACGTCATAAATTGGTTCAACAACATCAAAGAAAAAAAACAACTGTTCTTTGATCCAATTTGACATAGTGGATTACTACCCGTCAATCACTAAGGACCTCTTCACCTTAGCACTAGAATTTGCCACACACTACACAGACCTAACAAAGGAGGAATATAATATCATTATGGCGGCCAAATGTTGTTATCCACAACCAAGAGCAATGGATAAAAAATAACGCTGTAAACCAATTCGACATCACAATGGGTGCGCTGGACTCCGCAGAGTCCTCGTATCTCAGCGGGTTATTTACTCTGTACAATCTCACCGCTCACCAAGACATTAACACACAGGACATAGGGATATATAGAGACGACGGTCTAATGATAGTAAAAAACTCCACACACTTTAAAACAGACAAATCAGGAAACTAATATATAGAGAATTCAAAGTTTTAAACCTAAAAGTGATAGTCAACACAAATTTAAAAGTAGCAAACTTCCTCGATACCACAATAGATTTAGTCAACAACAATTACAAACCATACATAAAACCCAACGAATACCCACTATACATCCACCCAAAGTCAAAACACCCCCCTAGTATTATCAAACATATGCCCTCTTCCATAGAACATAGAATCAGCCAAAACTCGTCCAACAAAGAAATATTCAACAAACAAAAAGCTCTCTACAACAAGTCATTAAAAGAAAGCGGCTACAGATACAAAGACATCCAATACATAACAAACAACAACCCCAACAAGAAAAGTAGAAACAGAAAAATCATTTGGTACACACCTCCTTTCAACCAAATGATTAACACCAAACTAGGACAGAAGTTCCTGAACTTAATTAAAAAACATTTACCAACAAATAACCCCCTCAGTAAAATCTTCAACAAAAATACACTCAAACTTAGCTACAGCTGCACAAACAATCTAGAAAAAATCATAACTAACCATAATAAATATATCCTAAATCAACACGTAAACCAAAATAAAACTGGCAAACAAAACACAACCAAACCCAACAACGAAAACATGTGTAATTGTAGAAACCCTAGCAACTGCCCACTAAAAACTAAATGCAAAACAAACTCAATAATCTATCAATGCAACATAACATCCATCGAAAATCCAACTATAAATAAAGTGTATATCGGATCAACTAAGAATACTTTTAAGCGGCGCTGGTACTTGCACCTAACCTCATTTAAAACAGCGTATACCGAAACCAAACATCCCTTTCCACATACTTTTTGAAGCTAAAGGATTCAAAACAGAAACCCAAAGTAAAATGGAAAATCCTAGAAAAAACTAGAACTTGCAACTCACTTAATGACATCTGCCCTTTATGTCTAAGTGAAAAACTACACATTCTTCAGTACCCTAACAGCAACAATTTATTAAACCGTAGCGCGAATTAGCAGTAATATGCAAACATCGCAAATATTTCTCGCTAAAATTTAAGTAAACAAAAAAAAACAAAACAAAAAAACAAAAACAACCAGAATCCCCCCAGAAAACAAACCCTATACAATACCAACAAAAAATAATGCAGTTGCAACAGAATAGTAGATAAATAAATAAAAAATATATTTTATATTTATAAAATATGTTGTATAAGGGATAGATTTTATAAAAGAAATATATTTCTTAATATTATAAAATATTATATTTTATAATATTATAAAATAGTTTAAATATTATGGAATATTTCTTTATGAAAGACATATTTTATAAAAAATATATTTTATAAAAAACAAAAAAACAAAAAAAAGCACACACCCCAATACAAAATAACATACATTAAATTAAGGAGAAACCAACCCCAAAACAAAACAACACCTACCAACCCCTATATTTTTTATGAAAGATATATTTTATAAAAAATATATTTTATAAAAAACAAAAAAATAAAAAAAAGCACACACCCCAATACAAAATAACATACATTAAATTAAGGAGAAACCAACCCCAAAACAAAACAACACCTACCAACCCCTATATTTTTTATGAAAGATATATTTTATAAAAAATATATTTTATAAAAAACAAAAAAAATAAAAAAAAGCACACACCCCAATACAAAATAACATACATTAAATTAAGGAGAAACCAACACCAAAAAAACAACACCTGCCAACCCCGAAACCAAATAACAACACGCAGCACCAGCCCTTTCAAGATTAATAGATTAACCTATCATGAACTCTTCCAAAAACAAACACTTAACCCTAAGACCTGAAAAAAGGTCAACAGAACTCAAAATACAGACCAACCCCTCTAACACCCAAAAATAACAAATACAACACAAATAAACTGGCTTTTTCAACTAGATAATTCTCAGTTCTAAAAAAAATCACCTGAGGAATAAGCCAAAAACATAATGGGCTGGCTTCGAAACATGAAAGTTTTTGTGTAGTGATACTATGAATTTATAAAAACATTGTAACAACCATTACAGTATAACGCTCTACATTTGTATCGAGCACTCTTTATAAAAGGAAATGCATGAACAAAAGGTAAATAAACCTACGAGTTCAACAACGTAGTTACTATATATATATATATATATATATATATATATATATAGAGAGAGAGAGAGAGAGAGAGAGGTGAGAGAGAGAGAAGTGTATTTTTATGAAGGTCAGATAGTTTGTGTAAAATTGGTTAAAATTGTATATCATTTTCGGCCCAGCGGTTAAAACCCGCCAAAAGTTGTATCCATTTACAGTTTATGGAAAATGATTTTACGTATATACTGACCAATGAGAGACCTTGTCTCAAGCTCTACTAACATCCCGAATAGCGGGGCGTATGTGAACCTAATTTTCTGAATAAATAGAACTCATGTCAGTATATATGAGATGAAAACTTGTCAGCAACGAAAAACAACAACAACAACAATAACAAAAAAAAAACAAACAAAAAAAAAACCCAGTTCGTCAACATAAAAGAAGACATTTGACATAAAAAAGAAACATCAAAGTAGGCGCCTATTACCGGCCAGCCGCTCAGAGACCAAAAGTTAAAGTGAAAATTCTCCTCTGGTTGGACAGTCAAGAACAAAAAGAATTCTAAAAAAAAATTCCTAAACATGAACTGTGTGAAATTAAAGGGGACCTTTCTAATAAATATATTACTCTATGCCCTAGAGATACTCGCGGAGCAAAAAAAAAAGGAAATTTACATGATCTCTGACAAAGTATTATTATAACAATTGGAGTAGATAGATCTATCTATCGCCCGGTTCACACTCCACCCACGTCTATTGAACAGGTTAAGTGGCTCATCCCTTGTTCCCTGTTTAGGATGTGGTTTCCGGCTTTCTCTTTTCTAATCTTTTTCACTATTACGTAGCCTCCTGCACATCAGTGGCGTTACCGCCTTGCTAATACGATTAAAAAAAAAAAAGTAGCTTTTTAAATTTTTCTCAAAGTTTATTTTCGTGAGTTTTCCGCCCACAAGACTTGAGCTTCTTTTTATGCAAATTTTTGAAAAACAAATTTTATATATGTATCCTTTATTTATTTATTTATTTTTTTTTTTAGTAAAATCTCAGGTTTTATTTTGGTGTTTGTAAAACATCAATTTGAGCCTCACCATATACAAACTTATACATATCAAATTTTATTCAAATCATTATAGCAGGTGTTTTTTTTTCATTTAAACTATACGTGTCAGTAAATTTCTTCTATTAATGAATGTTTACGTAAAAAACTACACCCCCACAAAAGAATGTGTAACACATAAATCTATTATATTATATTTTTGTTCATTTACGATAAAATTATTTTTATGTAAATTACCATGGTTTTTTTTATTTATTTCTTGTAGCATTATTGTCTAACAAAAAGGATAAATACGAAATTTCATATCCTCTTTTTAGCCTAGGTTCCGCACCAATAACCTTTATCCTACCCACGCATATATAGTTAAAAAAAATAATTATAGAGTTTTATTTAGATATAAAAAATAAAATCCATCGTCAACAGAAGAGCCCACTGTACTGAGATGGCGACCATCTTTGGTAAAATTACGGAAGTACTACCGTTGATATCCTCCTTCAAATTTATCCAAAGTAGCATTATATCATTGCAAAAGTATGTGCTGAATTCAAATCCAGTACAATTTATCGAAAAAACTTACACATATTTTCATATTTAAAAGAAAACCCAACTTTATCTTTAAATTGTGTACCGAAGAAATAGAAAAATGGCGCATTACTTCCTTAATCGGAAGTAAAGAGGCGGAGGTAAAGAGGGGACGCAGCCCGTCATTCTGCAGTTACATGTCTACGTGAGAGTTACGGGAGAGAAGAAGGGCAAGATATAGTTCGTTTTTCAAATGGATATTTAGATAAAAAAAAAAAAGGTAAGTTTTTTCGATAAATTGCACTTGATTTGAATTCAGTACATACTTTTTAATGATACTTTTGATAAATTTGAAGGGTAATAGCAACGGGTGATAGCAGACGGGTGCGGAACTTGAACACGGGTCAACCACTTTACTTTCCGTGTCAATAACCTGCACATGTGGATAAAAAAAATACCCCTAAAAACAAACGCACTGACCTTGAGCTGAGGTGACAAATTGAAAGGTTTTGGGGTATTTGGCGACGAAATTTTTGACGATATCAATTTGTTCTAAACTCTTCTTTACTGCATCTTTGTATTGACTGTCACAACTGACGTATGTTGACCAAAACTACAAGAAAATAAAACAAAAACATCATTGTCCCTTTAATTTCTATTAAATGATTAAGTGTCAGTCATTATCAGTAGTCTTTTGACAAATACCATATATTTCCTCTTATAAGACAACCTTTTACTCGACAAAATTATCCTTAAAATGGGCAGGAGAGTCTTATACTCAGTCAGTTAATTGTCATACGTGATACACGCTTGGGCGATCAAGTCTCTTTCGAGACATGACTGACAGGGTAAAAAATTTTCCCGCAGTAGGTTGCCATTACTTTCTGCGGTAGGATGGTTGCCAACCAATGCTACAGAGCACAATATATTCTATTTAAAAGTAGTAATACCATCAAAGATGAAGGAAAAACTTGAAACAACCGAAATGTGGCTCTACAGAAACATATTGGATATAAAGTGGGGGATCAATTCCATATTACAATCAATATATAAACTGACCCCTCACTTTGTGGTCAAAGGAGTTTCTATACATTTATATTCCTGAGATCCAAAAGCACAAGAAAAAACTTGAAGCAACTGAAATGTGGTTCTACAGAAGGATGCTGTGAATATCATGGATCGAGCATGTAAGCAATGATGAGGTCTTGGAAATGATGGAAACAAAAAAGAAATTAATACTCAGCATCAGGAAGAGACAGCTAAAGTTCCTGTGACATGCAATGAGAAAGGAGGGCTTGGAGAACCTGATACTAACAGGCCAGATAGATGGGAAAAGAGACAGGGGAAAGCAACGGATAACATATTTGAAGGATCTAATCAGGTGGATGATGGAGCGAGGACTGCGTGGTGTATATATATATATATATATATATATAAACTCATACACTCTGAAAATAATTTCTGGTTTTAAAAGCTGATAAACCGTAAGAAATGAATGAATTTTTTTTTCTTTAATTATATCACCCAGGGCAAGGCGGTAAGGCCACTGGTGTGCAGGGGGCTACGTAAGGAGTGAAAAGATTGGAAAAGAGAAAGCCTGAAACCACATCCTAAACAGAGAACAAGGGATGAACCTCTACACCTGTACAATAGACGTGGGTGGAGTGTGAACCGGGCGATAGTTCAGTCTATCTACTCCAATTGAAAAAAAAAAATAAAGATAGAGAAAAAGTGAAAAGATTGGAAAAGAGAAAGCCGGAAACCACATTCTAAACAGGGAACAAGGAATGAGCCTCTACAACTGTTCAATAGACGTGGGTGGAGTGTGAACCGGGCGATAGTTCAGTCTATCTACTCCAATTGAGAAAAAAAAAAATAAAGAAAGAGAAAAAGTGAAAAGATTGGAAAAGAGAAAGCCGGAAACCACATTCTAAACAGGGAACAAGGAATGAGCCTCTACACCTGTTCAATAGACGTGGGTGGAGTGTGAACCGGGCGATAGTTCAGTCTATCTACTCCAATTGAGAAAAAAAAATAAAGAAAGAGAAAAAGTGAAAAGATTGGAAAAGAGAAAGCCGGAAACCACATTCTAAACAGGGATCAAGGAATGAGCCTCTACACCTGTTCAATAGACGTGGGTGGAGTGTGAACCGGGCGATAGTTCAGTCTATCTACTCCAATTGAGAAAAAAAAATAAAGAAAGAGAAAAAGTGAAAAGATTGGAAAAGAGAAAGCCGGAAACCACATTCTAAACAGGGAACAAGGAATGAGCCTCTACACCTGTTCAATAGACGTGGGTGGAGTGTGAACCGGGCGATAGTTCAGTCTATCTACTCCAATTGAGAAAAAAAAAATAAAGAAAGAGAAAAAGTGAAAAGATTGGAAAAGAGAAAGCCGGAAACCACATTCTAAACAGGGAACAAGGAATGAGCCTCTACACCTGTTCAATAGACGTGGGTGGAGTGTGAACCGGGTGATAGTTCAGTCTATCTACTCCAATTAAATCAATCAAAATAGTAGTTCACTTCCTTTCAGAGGAGAAGAAAGAGTTTATAAAGTAGTAACTCAAAGAAAAATAAAGTAATAACAAGAAATTAATAGCATCTGAGCAGACGTTTGTCTTCCTTGCTAATTTCTGATTGTAAAATCCGTATTAGCTTTTTTATTAACGCAACTTATTTAGTATGTGCGTTGTGGCGCAGTGGATATCGGCTCGGAACGAGAAATCGGGGAGCCGAGTTCGAATTCCAGTTGAATTCCTTGCATTCACTTACGCGCAAGTACCCTTGGGAAAGGTATTAATCCGTCTCTTCCCTCCATTTCTGGGTTAAATAACAGGACAGATTGGGTTCTATAGCCTTGGTCGGCAACCAGTCTACCGCAGAAAGCAATGGCAACCTACTGCGGGATAATCTTCTGTCCAGTCAGTCATGTCTCTTTCGAGACATGATCGCCCAAAGCGTGTATCGCGCATGGCAACTGACTGACTGACTGATTTAGGATAAAAGATTCAACTCTCAAAAGCTTACACTAACAAATCTGATTCAAAGGTTAAACCCATTAACCTTTCCGACTCCTCTAGCTCTCTTCAGTTTCTGAGGTCGAAATCACGGGCCCTGGTTAAATGTATAAGTGATAAAGCACGAAGAAAATCCTTATTACACAAGCATGTGGATGGATCCAGCAACAAACCAAAGTAGCCGTCTAAATCAAGCAGTTAACGCCACTTTTTATAACGGCCCTGGGCATGACGGTAAACTGCATCCAGCAGCAAGGCTTCTGATTGGGAGGTTGTGAGGAGCATGGAACCATCTCTTAATTGCTGTTGTTCCCAGGTCCACTCTGACCCGTAGTGGTAGCACCTGTTAAGGTCCCAGCTATGGGAAAATAGTTAACCCTCCAAACAGGCGTCAAAACACTATAAAAGTATAAAAACAAACTTTTATGAAATATATATATATATAAATTTTTGAAGGAAAAATATTACCAAGAAAACTTTTTTGAATGAAAAATATTACCAAGAAAACATTTTTTTTTACCAACAAAGCGTTTTTGAAGAAAAATGTTACCAAGAAAAATACGTTTTTGAAGGAACTAATACTTTGGCATTAAATGACCCCAAGGGGTTGATATTCCGTAAAACAAACCAAACCAAACCAAAATCTTTTATAATACATGCCCTCCTCCTCTACCCATTCCATGGACTCCACGACTCTCAACAACACTATGCATTGCTGTCGTAGTTTCCGCAGCAAATAAGGTTTTACTGGATGAAATAGTCCTCAGGTCCAACCGGTTTTAAAGCCGGTCTTGTTTAAAATACCCGGTACTTTCGCCTCCTTTATTACTAGCCGGGTTCGACACTGCTTAATTACAGCGATCAAACGAGAACCAGTGTTTCAATTGGATCTAACACTCCCAAGATAGTTAAATTTCTATTCTTGCTTTATTCTAAAGTATCCAATTCGCAGCCTACACCAGGAGCTTTCTCTCCTGATAACGACCATACATTATGTATTTTAACAGTTAGTCCTTACTTCTCGCTTTCCTTTACTACGGCGTCTAGGAGTTTCTGTAGTTTTCTTTCTGCGTTTGCCATCAGCACTGTGTCGTCTGCTTATTTTGTGTTGTTAAAATTGTGTCCCCCAATAATAAATCCTTGTAGGACTTCTAATTCATGTAAAATCACTTCACGATAAAGGTTAAATAAATCTGATGCGAAGGCGTATCCGTGTCTAACATCCTTTTCATGTTTCTTTTTTGTTTTTGTATTTGATCAACTCAATTTCTATCCAGTTTGTGTTACCAGCAGAAAAAAAAGAAAGAAAAAACCAGCATATCATGATGTTAAAAGGGCTCAAACTTAATAAAAACAAAATTTTATCATCAAAATGTTTATGCTATTATCAAGAGATCAACAAAGATCAAATCTTGTTCTTAGTATTTTTTAGAAAATTTTATAATCCTTTCTAATACTTTCGAAATTTTAATTAAAATTTCATTTTTTGTTTTCCGTCAGTGATTCACGCGATATTTACGTAAGGCGACTATTTAGAAAATGTAGTCGGTCGAGTAAAATGATCTTGGGGCGAGTACATCTCGCTCTCGACCGCTGGTCAAGTGATTTCTTTTTCAATTCTCAAAGGCTGGTTACCAGTAAATATTATTGGTTATTCTAGTACTTTTTGTAAGTACACAAAGTTTTCCTAGCAGCTCAAATAGGCCTTTCTGCCGTACCGTATTAATAATTTTGCATAGTCTGTGACACAGAGGTAGACGTCTTTTTGCATCGGTATCACACTGATAGCATTCGGATTATAAAGATAGCATTTCTTCTTTCAGTGTCTTTAGCAAAACCATACTTTTCTTACCCTGTTTCCGGTCTAATTCTTCTTTAGAATCCAGATGATAAGCTTAGTTATGTGGTTCAATGTGCTGATGATCTAATGGAGCTTGCATTTATTTGCACCTTGATTCATAAGTAGCGCTGTTGAGATTGATCTCCTGAGATCTTCCGGTATATCACAGCTGTCGTATATTTAAATTATTTCAGTTATGTTGATCCCGAAATAGTCTAAGGCTGATAGCATCTTTATTACGATCTCATTTCATCCTGCTATTTTGTTCTTGGTCATATTGTTCAGTCCCGATCTTACACAGGCTTTAATATTTCAGGTCATTCCATATTTTTGCTGATTGTAGGTTTCACTCCTTCGTCGAAGAAGAGTTCTCCGATATATTCGTTACGTCTTTGAAGTAGTTATCTTTCTGTGCCATTTTAGATTTTATGCATCATGTCGTGGTGTCTGTCTTCTCAAAATGATTATTTATTAGGGCCTTGGATAAGTTCTCGCTGATTTTTCATGAAAAGTAATATTATATTTACAAAAATTCGTAAGAAATATGTTATTGAAAGTATTGTTCATCGCTAGCCATTACATTTCCCCATTTTTCTAGCAGCATTTTAATTCGACGTCGGAAAAACGAAACGTCTTTTGAGGCTAACCACGTGTTGACTCATTTTTTATATCTTCATGAGAATAAAAGTGCTGCACAGCCTGGCCATGTACCATCAATCGGAACAAGTGATAATCGGACGGGGCAATGTCTGGTGAATACGGTAGGTGGGGTAGGACTTCCCATTTAACATGTGGTCTAGCGTCGTCATGTTGTAAAATGACTTTTTTGTGTCTCTGCTCGTATAATGGACATTTTTCTTAAATGCTCAGCCCAAACACATCACCTGCAATCGATAGCAATCTTCCGTGACAGTTTCGATCGGTTTAGGGGAACTCATAATAAACTACAACCAGCTGATTCCACCAAATACAGAGGTGAAGATTCGAACCATTATTGAAATTATTACGGAGTTGCCAACTGGGTACCCCATGATTGGATGAAAAACAACCAATCACGGGCTACCTTTTTTAGATTTTCAACAAAATCCCCACGTGAGCGGGTTTTACAAACTCCCTTCCTCTTTTGCTTGTTGGGATCTTACAGACAAGACGTCCCCGTCTGCTCTCCGTCATCTAGACCCAGGATACGTGAGGAGATTAGACAGCAACTGAAGCACAGAAGTCATGGATCTACTTCTTCAACCCTGCCATAACGACACAGGAAATATAAACTGTTAAAAGGATGCATCTTTCAGATAAGTTCCGCAAATCCGACTGTTTACAAGAGATTATCCTTCCTTCTTTTTCTCTCTTTTCCTGTAAATACAAGTTTATAACATTTTCGTCTGTGTTGTGTTCCTTTCTTCTCGCCGGCGTCACAATATTGTTACCAATTAAAATTGGGAAATTCCCAATACCATGGATATTCGGCTTTGCTGCCGATGCTGATTTTTAATGCATTCAAAAGTTGTGTGATCAATTTCTAATGGTCCTACAAGTTCAGCTTGCGCCTGACATGAGTCATCATAAAAGTAATGCGTCCAACTTTTCGTCTTCAAACTTTTTCAACGCGCCAGAGCGTTATTTATCTACAACATTAAAATCATTATTTTTGAAGCGTCTACACCAATGCCTACTTGTTTTCGTTTTTCGACAGATCATGGTCGCTATAAGTCTCAACAATAATTCTGTATGCTTCGGCTGCAGGCATCTTTTGAAAAAAAATAGTGCAATACATTCCTCGCAAATACACTTTCTTTGGGACGAAATCCGTCATGTTTAATGCAATGAAAAACAAAAATTTGTTTACACTTCGGCGAAATGTCATACACTGAATTTCAAGCTTGCTTGTAGTATGTACTTATACATGCATTATCATCTGAAGCTACATGTACGCAGTTCTGAGTCTCATGTCTCAGTGTCTCATGTACGCAGTTCTGAGTCTCATGTCTCAGTGTCTCATGTACGCAGTTCTGAGTCTCATGTCTCAGTGTCTCATGTACGCAGTTCTGAGTCTCATGTCTCAGTGTCTCATGTACGCAGTTCTGAGAACGCCATCTGTTGGAAAACAGTGAGGACTCATTCAAGGTCATAATAGCTTCTTTTGTCAGCTAATAGCAATGATGTTAGAGTAGCTTATTTTTTGTTTTGTTTTTTTAATTTTTTTTAAATTGAGAGCGAATATTTGAATCCTAGTGTTTTTAGTGAAAAAGAAATTGACTTTCTTTTAATTAGTCGCCCAAAATAATCCACCTTATTTTTAAAAAAATATTTTTTTAAAGTTGGCCTAAGGAAACTCAGTTGCCTAATCCATCAACCCTGTGACAGATTGCGTATATTGTAATGGAACAAATTTGCGATAGCAATGGCTACGGATTCGGCATAAAAATTGACGCTTATTAAGAAAAAAAAACCCAGTTGTATAAATGTTTAACAAATTTTCATAAATTTTATATCAATAATAACGAGAAGAAATAAAGGGAAATCACTACAGTCTTAGGCTGTTGAAGTCTAGGGTTAACTGTTATGTTGCCCTTCTATTCACAAAAATTGCTTTTTGATGTTGCCCTCTACTTCGAGTAGTCTTGTATTGGGTGAACCTTACTGTAAGAAAGAAAAAAATAGAGATATCATTTAGTTCTTAATTTTATTCTTATATATTGTTTTGAGTGTTCTTTCTGGTTTTAATAGGATAAATAAAAATGAAAAAAGTGTAAGTTCAAAAATTCAACTATCTAAACTTATTTATAAATGGAACTTTGTCTGTGTGTGTATGTGTGTGTGTGTCCGTTACCTATAGACTCCGAAATGGCTGAACCGATTTTCTTGAAAATTTACACAGTTGTACTATAAGTGTCTGCGAGTGTTCTTAGCTAGGTTTTGTGTCGAGGTACCCCCCATAAATATCGAGAAAAAATCGGGTTACAGAAGTAACGGTCCAATTTTAATCTAATTTGATTAAAACTCATAGACAAAGACATAAGATACGATATTCAGAAGTTTCAAGGTTGCAGTTCTTACAATAGTGCAGAAAATCGATAATATATATATATATATGTAAAAGGCAATATGTTTGTGTGTGTGTGTGTCTGTTTATCTGTCTATATGTCCTTTATACAAATCCACAATTTTTATCCGATTCTCACCAAACTTCACACAAATATTCTTTAAGCTGAGTCTGAGCTCCAGGGCCATTGATTATTTTTAAAGCTTTCATTACACCCGAGCAACGCCGGGCTATACTGCTCTATTAAAACAATTTCTAAATAACCTGACTCTTCTTTAACTGTTTATGTTTTGTTTTGTCCTGCTTTTTTTTCAAATTCCAAGAAATGAACAAGTTACCATGATCATTGCTTACGTTTCTACCACAATTATTGCATACATTCTTTAATTAACAGTCATATAATTTAATTAACAGTCATATAATTGTAATTAACAGTCATATAATTGTAATTCATACAAATAATTAAGATAATAATTAAAATCAGAAACTTCTTGTATTTACATTGCAGAGGAATTCGGAATTTTGACTTCCCAGTTGATAAATATTAAAGAAAAATGTTTTGTGCATCGTTCAAATTACTGGCGGTTCTAACTAAGGGTTAAATACACATTGAAATGTTCAAATATGGAAAGTCTTTTTTTAAATAATAAATTATGCAATTAAAAATCTTCAAAAAGGAAATTAATTATCAAGTTTTTTGTTTTTTTTTAATCATATCACCCCGAGCAAGGCGGTAACGCCACTGATGTGCAGGGGGCTACGTAATAGTGAAAAGATTGGAAAAGAGAAAGCCAGAAACCACATCCTAAACAGGGAACAAGGGATGAGCCTCTTAACCTGTTCAATAGATGTGGGGGAAGTGGGAAAAACAAAAAAACAAAAAAAAACAAAAAACAAAGTGAGAAGATAGGAAAAGAGAAAGCCGGAAACCACATCCTAAATAGGGAACAAGGGATGAGCCTCTTCACCTGTTCAATAGACGTGGGTGGGAAGCAATTCCTACATGTAATATAATAAAATACTGATTCAAGATTTCATCTTATTATTTTGTTTTGTATTGTCATATATAATATGAATGTTATATGTATTGGATACCACAGAAGAATCAAATGTTGAGTTGCTGGAGAATCTGCGAGCAAAGCACTCACTCTTGTCTACTGAAGATGTGAGGACCTCAAATTTATTAATGAAAGTGGGGATTGAGTACTTGCTTTTCCTTAGCACATTTCATTTGAAAAAATATCTTCACCAAAGATAAAAAAAAACAAAAAAAAAATTTCTTTTCATGACAGTTGAAATTAATGAACATGAAAAACACTTTTTGGGTCATCATAAAATATACAACTTTATTGGGCTGTTGTGTTTTGTGCAGGCAATCAATGCTGATAAACAACTTTTTTTATTTTTCAGTTGTAGGTCGACTCGAATGAACCACATGATAAAATATTTACTAGCTTAGCTTATCCTGACAAACAATGTTGCAAAACTCAAAACAAGTGGAGTTGACTAGAACAGTTGTGACTGTGAACCAAGTTGACTACAACAGGAACAATATATAAAAAATATATTATCATCACAAATAATGTTCAAACAAATAATTTCAAGTTGTCGGTTGTTCACAACCAGTTTCGTTAATCTTCGTTAATTTCCGTCACATGTTTACATTTATTAACATTGCGATACATTTCAGAGTTTATATTACCATTAAGAGGATAGAACAAAGCGTTTTTTAAATATTTTTAAATTTTTTAAAATTATTTCTAACACGTTCGAAATTGTTGTAGAAAGTTTTTTTTATTACGTAAGTGCGATATTCAAATTGCCTCTATTTTATTAAGTAAACAAACGTAATTGTTACGCAATGCACTTTTTTGGCCGTGAAAGACACATTAATTTGGAAATTCTTGCATAAATCAAATAATGGTTGGATTTTGATGAAAACTTAAGAACTTATTCAATGCACGGGCGGATGGTAGATTTGTATATGTGCAGGATTGTTTCAGACAGGAAAAACTTCCTGGCCCTACACAGAACATCGACCTTCTTAGCAACGGATGTAGCAATAGATTCTAAGTTTTTCATTTATGTTGAATTTTTAAATTTATATTGAGTTTAAAGAAACAAAATTATTTTAAACTCAATATGAAATAAAAAATTAAAATCGATAATTTTTCAGTTATTTTAAAATTTGTTCTTCCATTTTAACTGATGCTACAGCTGGAAGTCTTCAAGTCATGTGATTTTTTACTTGGTAAAGCTCTTTGTGTAAGATTATGTAGCGCCAAATTATAAGGCCTTATGAAGGATTGACTTTTTAATCATTGATCTCAGTTGTAATCTAAATAAATAAACGGCAAATTCTGTCTGTCTGTCCATCCGTATATCTGAAATCCCTCTAACTCGGGTCACACTTGCTCTAAAAGGACATATTATGCCTTTTTGGAATCAGGATGATCCCGCAATTGAAAATCTGTCTTTCATCTGGTGCTTGAACATCCAGCATTGAGATTTGTGTCTGAATGAGGAGGGAACAGTTAAAAACTCAAATTTTAAAATAACTAAAAAAGAAAGAAAATGGTGATTTTGAAAGTTTTCTATTTATATTGAGTTTAAAGTAACACAAGAAGCTTTGGGAATTTAATTTTTTTTCTTTTAAACTCAGTTTAAAATATCTCCAAAACTTTTTAAACTCAAGAAATCAATTTTATTTCTTTAAAATGCCGAGGAATCAGAGTTAAAGTTAAAGGTTTCGTAACGTGAGGTTTTGAAGTTCCGTAGAATCTGATTTGAAGAAATAAACTCAATTGAAGTTCGACAGAGAACTCAATTTTTGGCCCAAACTGGAATTTCAGCCTAAATCGAAGTTTCGGACCAAATTAATCTTTTGGTCAGAATTGGACTTATTATCCGATTCAGAGTTAAATTGATATTTTGAAGATCCAAGGGGTCAATTGAAGAATTCAAAGTTATTTCTTCAAAATTATCATTGCTGTTTTCTAAGTTGGAGTAGAAATACATTTAGTTTTGGGCCGGAGGCTCATTTAGCCCTTCACAGGTCTTAGCTTAAAAGTTCACGCGGAGTGCAGCTTTTTAAGTGTACAGTAACGTATTGAGATACGAGTTTAATTCGTTCCAAGACCGAGCTCGCAACTCAGAATCTCATATCTCTAATCAATTTTCACCATGGAAATTAATGTGAATATTTCAGATCCGTTCGATGCAAATTAACGGCAGAAACGACGCAACAAAACACAACAGAGGTCTTTCCAGAGCGAGGTGAACCCGTATGCTGCGAGTGGAAATACTCTCGAGGGTTGGCGTTAGTTGCGTCAGCTAGCGGATGCTTCACTGAAACTCGCTCGTATATCAAAATTCAGTTCGTATCTCAAGGCAAAAAACAGCTGAACTTCGGCTCGTATCTCAAAAACTTATATGTCGCGATAAGGCATTACTTGTAAATCATAATTTAGACATTTCTGAACAAGCTGAATGCCATTGATGAGTGTCACGATCTGGCGACGCTGTTTAAGAACATGTCTTGAATTAATACGTTGGTTTTGTAGCATCGGGCAGCATCTATCGCCCAACCTATTCTGCCCAGCTATTTTTCTTAACATTTTTTGATATTATTTTGTCTTTTTTTTAGGAAGTAAGCTTTTCAAAATATTTTTTTTAGAAATCTCTTTTAGTTTTCTTTATTAATCTCTTTTAATTTTCTTTATTATTTTTTAAGCTTTTTCTTTGCATAATTTGTGTGCTATCAAGTTTGATATTGTCGGTTCAGTATTAAATTCAATGAAGAGCTCTTCGTCTCAGTTGGATAGCTTCCTTGCATTGGTCATTGAATCTTGGTTTGTTCTGTTTTTAATCATTGCTGTTTTCTAAGTTGGAGTAGAAATACATTTAGTTTTGGGCCGGAGGCTCATTTAGCCCTTCACAGGTCTTAGCTTAAAAGTTCACGCGGAGTGCAGCTTTTTAAGTGTACAGTAACGCATTGAGATACGAGTTTAATCTTCGTCTCGGTTGGATAGCTTCCTTGCATTGGTCATTGAATCTTGGTTTGTTCTGTTTTTAATCGAGCTTTTTGGATTACATTTTTTATTTATGTACCTTCACAGATCCGTGATATCTAAGGTTCAAATGAATTTTTAAAAATAAAAAAAATCTTTCTTGAAGCTTTTAGTTTAGTTAATAGGTTAAATTTAATATTTCCAGTAAGCAAAATACTTTGGTCTATTTCAAAACTAATTTAAATTGAATGAAAGTTTTTGTTTGATTTTAATGCTATTTTTAGCTATCTGTCAGCACAATGTAATTCTCTTTATTAATAATCTTTCTAAAATAAAGATTTTTATGAAAAATACGCTTTCAACTTTGTTTTTAGCCCACATTTATTGCAATGTAATTCTCTTTCTCAAAATATTCAAGAAATAAACTATAATTTTCTTAATCTTTATTTGGGGAATATTAGTTGATTTAAATTATAATCAATCTAATTTGAAGGAAATATTATTTACTTTAATTTTAAAATTATCACAGAAATGCAATTTTCTTTAACCCGACAGTCACTGTTTATTTAAGTTTTTGACATGTTGACAGTTGGATATTTATCTAATGATTTTTCTATGGGAAATTTATACATAAAAAGATAACGTGAGCGCTTTTTTAAATATAATTTTTAAGTACAGTAATGCCTTGAGATTCGAGTTTAATTCGTTCCAAGACCGAACTCATAACTAAAAAAAAAAAACAAAAAACAAAAAACAAAAAACAAAAAAAAACCTCGTATATCAAATCTATTTTCCCCATAGAAATTAATGCGAATATTTCCGACCAGTTCAATGCAAATTAACGACAAAAAAGACTCAACAAAACTCAGCAGAGATCCTTCCAGAGCGAGGTGAACACGTGTCATGCGAGTGGAAATACTCTCAAAGTTTAGAGTCGGTATGCTCGTATATCAAGTCATTACTTGTAAATAATAATTTAGACATTTCTGAACAAGTTGAATGCCAGTGAAGAGTGTTAAGATCTGGCGATGTTATTTAAGAACATGGCTTGAGTTAATATGTCGGTCTTGTAGCATCGGGTAATGTCTATCGCCCAACCTATCCTCTATTCAATTTCCATATCTATTTTTATTGCCTAAAATGGCATAAATATTTACAACATAACTGAAGGTTGTTTTACTAGGCCTAACTCTGAAAACATACTAATAAATAAATACATATATTCACTGACTTTCAATGAATAGCAGTGAAATGACACTATCTGATATTAAAAAAATGGTTTAAGCCTATTGAAATCATCTGAAGCAATTTGGGTTTACGAGATATATGACCTAGAAAAGTTTACGGTTCTCTTAAACAAATTTGCCAAAGAAGACGAAGTTTGAATCTTGAAACGAAATGTCGTCTAAAAGTATATAAATTAACGAAACAAAATTTAATATCATTAGGTCTGATGGAAAACCAGAAAAGACTAACGACTATAGTTAGAAAAATAGACTGCATAGTCATTAGCAAAAAGGACATCCTAAGACACGAGCCATAAATTGGAGATTTCATAATCAAGTAACGACATAAATTTAACAATCTGGGAAGTGTTACAAGAGAAAACGGAAAGTATGACACAGAAATTCGAATGATATTTTCCCTTTCCTATAAGGAAACATTGGGAATTCATTAACTGAGCAGCCTGTACTGTTTACGGTTGAAATTTATAAAATCTTTGTCTTTGCATTTTTAGGAAAACAGGTTTATCAAGTCCAGTAGCTGTTATCTCTCCTTTCCAGTGTTGATGGGGGTTTACTTTCGAACATTCTGTTGGAAGTGGTGTCAGTTAAGTGCCATACGTGATACACGCTGGAACAGGTGAAGAGGCTCATCCCTTGTTCCCTGTTTAGGATGTGGTTTCCGTCTTTCTCTTTTCTAATCTTTTCACTCTTTTCTTTTCTTTTTTTCAATTGGAGTAGATAGACTGAACTATCGCCCAGTTCACACTCCACCCACGTCTATTGAACAGGTGAAGAGGCTCATCCCTTATTCCCTGTTTAGGATGTGGTTTCCGGCTTTTTCTTATTCCAATCTTTTTACTCTGACGTAGCCCCTTGCGCATCAGTGGCGTTATCGCCTTGCTTGGGGTGATATGAAAAAAAAAATAATATTAAAAGATAGAAAAATTTTGTTGAAAAAAAAATAATGCTGAACATTTACGTAATATCTATTCTCTTGTATGACAGCGAATGCTGGACAATCTTTTCAAAGATGAAGAAGAGACTTAAGGCAACAGAAATGTGGCTCAACAGAAGGATGCTGAGGATACCATGGACCGAAACTGCGAGCAACAACGAGGATTTAGAAAAAAAAATAGATAAAAAGAAAACATATATTTAATATCAGCAAGAGGCAGTTGAAATTTCTGGGATACTTAATAAGGAAGGAGAGCTTGGAAAATCTGATACTCGCAAGACAAATCGAGGGAAAGAGGGACAGAGGAAAGCAGCCCGTAACAAATTGATAAGTTTGAACAAATGGATGGTGAACCAGGATTTGGAAGAAATAACAAAGATACAAAATTTATTAAAAGTTACAAGGGGTAGGAAGATGTGGATGGCTATGATCACCTACGCCTTGAAAGGACAGATCCTATAAAAGAAGAAATACCGAAATTTAATTTTCTTGGGAGCTTTGAAATAATAAAATTATGATATATGTTATTCTGCTTTCACAATTGAATAAATGGTAGATAATTCTCAGCTTTTGTGCATATACATGTTTGTGTACGTATGATTACTAGAGGTGCTGATATGTGATTTATGTTGTAGTTGTGTTGAAGTTATATTTTGGAATACAGTTTGATTTCTTTAAGAAATTTTAGGATATTATATGGATTAATATAATGAAAAAGTTTCTTCATGTTCGTTGTTAGGTTGGTTGATTTTGTTTAGTGACATATCAAAGTCTGTGGGTTACTTAATGCCGAAATCTAAATATTTTAAACGCGATTGTATCCCTCTAACTACAGATAAAATGTATTGTTGGTCATTTTACTATAAATAGGTGTTGTTGGTAATTTTTTTATATAAAAATATGTTGCTGGTATTTTTACCATAAAAATGTATTTTTATACTTTCATAGGGTTTTGTTTTTGTTTGGGAGTTCGCTATTTGCCCATAGCTTGGACCTTAAAAGATGCTGCTACCCCGGGTCAAGGTGGACCTAGAAACAAAAGCAATTAAGAGGTGGTTCCACGTTTCTTAAAACCACCAATCTCCCTACTAAAAGCCTATGGGTTAAATAACGGGATGGGGCCTGGAGACAACCCATCCAGTATTGGTGTCACAATAAAAACACCTTTGTTAGCCCTGGCGAAGCATCAAGTATTCAGCTATTTGAGAAGATTATGAATTTCGCTATAAACTGCACCAGGGTTCCAAATGCACAGGGAATACTGGAGGGGTGTAGTGAGTTCTATCTCGTCCAAGGCCGCAGGACGACGACTAGAGACCTTGCTGCCGAATGTAGTTTATCGTCATACCCAGGATTAGCGAGATACTCCCACGGCCTTCAAAACCTCCAATCTCCTCAGAGGACTTGCTGTCGGATGTGGTCTATCATCATACTCAGGACTGTTCCTGAGGGAACACAGCATAGAAAGAAGTTTGGTGGTCAAACGGACATTAGAAGAAACATAGTCTTGACAGCGCTCAACAGTTGTCGAGTAATGGCTATACCTGAATGAGGGAGTATATACCTGTAGGCTTATGCACATTGAGGTATTTCAGTTGCCTATCCAAGCGCCCAACATCAATTCTATCGAGATCGCTTGACAAACGTGTAGAAATAACACCCTGCTAATAAGCCCTCTGCGTTCTTTCATATCTGAAAACTGTTTTGGGGGAAAATATATTGAAAGATATTGGTTTTTTGTTGTTTTCTAGTTGTATTACATTTAGAGTTGCTGTCCTAGACTGGTTTACAGCCATGACTATAGAGACCACTTTAGCTCATGGGTTTCGATAGAGACGAGATGGATACTTTTCTAAGAGTATTAATGCAAACTGAAAATAAACCGTCACAGTTGGAATCCGAACTTGGCTCGACGATTCCATTTAATCGTTAAGTCAAGTCTGTGGACAAAGCTTAATTTTGATCTGAGATTTTCACTGTATAATGTTCAATGTATATTATCTATCAAAAGAGCTTGGGCTAAATACACAGTGAAATCGATTATATCAAAAATTAAATATTGCATAAAATACATACTGTTTTTTTCCACCGAGACAAAATTATTGATGTGCCTTCATTAAAGTAGAGAGTTTAATAGTTTTTGTTAGATTTTAATGAAAATATCTAACGCATTTGAAGTGTAGTATATTTCACCACAAGTTTTCAGTTTATCATCACAGTGTTAACCGGTTGTCTTTTACAAAGCGTATTGACTCATTTCTATTTGAAATTTTCTCAACATTTGAACAGTTTGGTTCATAATTTATACAAGAAAAGTTGTCCATTCTTTTACAAGCTGCTTCTGTTGTTTCTGTTCCAAGTTTAAATTCGTATACAATCAACTTTAAGGCGTTTATTTCATTTCACTTGTTTTTATTGTAAGTATACGCTTCTGAAAGTAATTTAGTATCAAATTTGTAGTACCCATGTCCTAACACCTCCTGTAACCTTTCATTCCTTCTCATAATTTTCCTCCTATGTAATCCCACCTCTGCAAAACAGTGGCAGATTGCCTTGCTTAGGGCGATATGATTATAAAAAAAGTACTGTTTGCTGGAAAATTCGGTAAAATTTCGTTAGAAGTCCCGTTGCTATTCCCCTTCAAATTTATCCAAAGTAGCATTATATCATTGCAAAAGTATGTGCTGAATTCAAATCCAGTGCAATTTATCGAAAAAACTTACACATATTTTCATATTTAAAAAAAAAACAACTTTATCTTTAAATTGTGTACCGAAGAAATAGAAAAAAGGCGCATTACTTCCTTAATCGGACGTAAAGAGGCGGAGGTAAAGAGGGGACGCAGCCCGTCATTCTGCAGTTACATGTCTACGTGAGAGTTACGGGAGAGAAGAAGGGCAAGATATAGTTCCTTTTTCAAATGGATATTTAGATTAAAAAAGGTAAGTTTTTTCGATAAATTGCACTTGATTTGAATTCAGCACATACTTTTGCACTGATATAATGCTACTTTGGATAAATTTGAAGGGTAATAGCAACGGGACTTCTAACGAAATTTTACCGAAAATACTTACGAACTATTATATCAATTTTCAAAAATTAAATTGAAAACCACAGAACAGTATTTTTCATATTAAAATTAAAAGAAAATAATTAACTCAAACTTCAGAGCAGTTCAAGAGTAAGAAGAGGAATAAGTCTGTCTATTTTTTTGTATAATAAGAATAATAATAATAATAAATCAAATAAAATTTTCTCACCTGGGCTGCCAACTTTCCTTTTCGGAGACGTGGTATATCCGTGTGCGATACATTATATATCTTGTCTAGTCGGGTATTTAAGTCAGTGCTGTTAACCGTACCTTTCAAACGGATTTGATATGGCAAATCATTGTGACTGAAACAAATATAAATTAATAAATTAAAGTCGAAATGGTAAAGAAAAGATAATCATATAAAATTTACAAAACCCAGCCATTTTGAATACTAGAGTTTTTCCCAACAGGAGTTAACGTGTTGAAATCCCCACAATTTTTAGTATTTGAAGTTACATTTTTTATCGAGATTTACAAAATCAACGTTTCGTATAATTTCAAAAACCAAACAATGAAATCTGAATAAGTTGGTTTGTTTGGAAAGATACTTTGATAAATGCCCTAATTCATAGTCTAATACTTTCTTACATTTAACTGTATTAAACTTCATCATAAACAATATTTTTAAGAAACATTTATTCTTAGGATTTCTTACTCTTGAGTATGCAACATACTGTAGTGAACAAAACAAATTCTAAACTTAAAAATTCAAATCTGACCTATTGTTAGAAATAAACTAATTTTCTCGAATTTGCTTAACCCACACAAAACTTGCGAAATTTCCCACCTCGATTCGAAATGGTTGTCGTTCAATAAAAAGGCCAGAATTATATCCGTGAGTGAATTCCCAAACGAAATAAAAGACGAGCAAGTTTGACCGTCAGTCAGAGAGAAATGAGATGAGCGTAGTTAACAAACGTCAAGCGAGCGTATTATTATTATTGCCTTGTTCTTTCTCTTACACCTCTCACCTTCTTCATCGTTCACCCGTCTATTTGATAACCGCACGGAACCCTTTAAGACTGAGCGAATACTTTAAAACGCTCCTACCCAACAACAAACAGACATACCAACCTATATACGTTCCTGCTTACGTACACATTAGCTCTTTCCAACACGTTACTACTACCAACTCTCTTGATACCCTTAAATCTTAAAACTGTTTCTCAATAAACGTTTAACTCTACCAATTCCTGTTATTCTTTTCATTCAATTGGAGTAGATAGACTAAACTATCGCCCGGTTCACACTCCACCCACGTCTATTGAACAGGTGAAGAGGCTCATCCCTTGTTTCCTGTTTAGGATGTGGTTTCCGGTTTTCTCTTTTTCATTCTTTTCACTCCTATGTAGCCCCCTGCACATCAGTGGTGTTACCGCCTTGCTCGGGGTGATATGATTTAAAAAAAAAAATTCATAAATTTCTATTCTAACATACAAAAGGTATACTTTTATTCTTCCACAAATCCACACATTACAGTCTACAACCTTCTGATGATTACGAATAAATCTGTAAGTTGTAGGGAGTTTGGTTATGTTTGACACAAGGCCTAGTTAAAAAACATTAACCCCCCTCCTAGGGCTTCAATACAATTGGCAATGTGTAAATATTTCTTTCTGGAGCTAAATTCCAACTTTTTGAAGTGTTTGACTTTGTAATTTGTTTATAGTTCTTACAAGCGCAGGGTGAATTGGAAACTGTATTTTTTTATATATTAAAACTTAAAGAAAATCACAAAGCCTGTCGTAGTTACAATGCCTAGAAAATTAGTATATAATTTTGCCAACCAAATACAACCAGTGAACATGGTTTAATTTTTTAATATGATATTTTTGAAATGAACTTGTCTTTTTATGCAGAATTTAAGTTCTCAAGCAACCGAGCGAAAAACTTCCTACTTGGATTTTCATTTCCTGAAGTAGATATTTTTTTATTTATAAAAAATAGAATATAAATAGAATATTGAAATGTGAGCAAGTTTATGCATTAAATTATTATACATACTGAAAATAATGAAAGAATGAATTGTTGAAACAATGCAAAATGTCTTGAGAGAAAAGTATTACAAATAAATTTGTTATATGAAAGCCTTGAAAATGAATTTATTATAGAATATCATTGGAAATTAATTTATTATAGGAAAGTATTGCAAATGATTTTATCATAGGATTACTATAGAAAAGTATTGAAGAGAAATTTACTATAGAATATCATTGGAAATTAATTTATTATAGGAAAGTATTGCAAATGATTTTATCATAGGATTACTATAGGAAAGCATTGAAAAGAAATTTACTATAGGAAAGCATTGAAAATGGGTTTACTATAGAATTACTATAAGAAAGCTTTTGAAATGAATTTATTATAGAAATTACTATAAGAAAGCATTAAAAAGGAATTTACTATAGAAATACAAAAGCAATATTGCATTTTTATTAAATAAGTATTTGTCATTTTATTGTTTGTAAAATTGTGAGGATATTTTACATGTTAATTAATAAAAATAATGAAAATTTATTGTATTAAGCAACTCACTGTAGTAAAACAAATTGTAATGCTAATCCCTTAACTTTTAGTACTTCTCCGTAATTTTTTTTTTTAAATTTGGTTTAATGTATAGCTATTTTGGAGAGTGTTACCGACGGTCGAACAGACGTACGGATTAAGGGAATATTATATATCGATCCCGGAAGCCGGTTACGTGGTCTTGATGTATTCGGTTATAGCATAATTAATTTTCATTTTTTTAACCTAATGTAATGACGAATGCACCATCCTAACTACTAATCATACGTGATGTTTTTTTTTTAATCGTATCACCCCGAGCAAGGCGGTAACGCCACTGATGTGCAGGGGGCTACGTAATAGTGAAAATATTGGAAAAGAGAAAGCCGGAAACCACATCCTAAACAGGGAACAAGAGATGAGCCTCTTAACCTGTTCAATAGACATGGGTGGAGTGTGAACCGGGCGATAGATAGATCTATCTACTCCAATTGAAAAGAAAAAGAAACCAAAGTGAAAAGATTGGAAAAGAGAAAGCCGGAAACCACGGATGAGCCTCTTAACCTGTTCAATAGACGTGGGTGAAGTGTGAACCTGGCGATAGATAGATCTATCTACTCCAATTGAAAAAAAAAAAAAAGAAACCAAAGTGAGAAGATTGGAAAAGAGAAAAGCCGGAAACCACATCCTAAACAGGGAACAAGGGATGAGCCTCTACACCTGTTCAATAGACGTGGGTGGAGTGTGAACCGGGCGATAGATAAAAATAAATGACATACCTAAGTTTCAGCAAAGCAATGGCAGCGTACCCAGTGGATTAAAGAATGGAGGCGTTTCATTAAGGTTACATTATATTACGAGAGTTCAAGAGACAGAAAAACATTATGGAGCTCTCTAGAAACACATGTAGTGGTTATGATCAAGAAATTATAACTGAGCAGTAAGTAAGGAATTGGCTTGCAAAGTTTCTTTCAGAAGAGAAATCATTGGAAGACGAACCCGGATAGGAGAACCGATTGAACTTTGATGCTAAAGCTTTATGGCCATTTGTGGAAAGCGATCCTTGGCAAAGTACTAGAGAGTAAGCGAAGATGTTAAACACATTGCGATCTACCGCATGATGACGCTTAAAAAAAGATAGGGAACGTCTACAATGCCGGAGGTTTGCGTTCCACACGCTCGAAGTAAAAAGAAAAAAAACGGATCGTTCATAAACAAAGACGGAAATTATTTATGACTTAAGCTAATAATTTTGAAAAATAATCGAAGACGCACATGTGTAAGAAGACACTCTCTAGCAGGGTTACTCATTACACCAGTGAGTTAAGCGTCGCATTCACAATAAAGTCTCGGGGACTATTTTTAAGCACTTCACCCAACAAGTGGAATTTCTGTAAATTGTCGGATCGTAAATAGGATTACTGACGATAGATAAAGTAACAATGATAATACCGAAAGAGTATTTTTAAGGTGTTTGAACCAAAATGAGCCAAAACTCAATATTTCATTTAGGATTCTAATGAGAGAAAAAAGTAGCTTAACATGTTCAAGGCTTACGGCCATATCACGTGGAAATACCGGTTCTCTTACGATCACCGAAGTTAAGCAGCGTCGTGCTTGGTCAATACCTAGATGGGTGGCCACTTAGGAATACCGTGCTGTAAGCATGAATGTGCTGCTTACTAGCAGTATAGCCCGGCGTTGCTCGGGTGTAATGAAATCTTTAAAACTAATCTATGGTCCTGGAGCTCAGACTCTTTGGACGTTGACACGAAAGACTAAGCAGTAATAGTTGTTTCCAGTTAAAGTGAAACCGTAGACTGAAAGAAAAATGAATGGATGTAAGTCAAATTTTGATTTCCTGGTATCGATATCAAATAAGTTTTTTTGAAGGCTAAATAAGTCATCTGAGTAAATGGTATCATGGCTGAGACTAAGAACTACAATTATACCTACTTAGAACCAAACCAGAAGCAAAAACTAAAAGTGCTGAAAAAAATGCAGACATACAGGCAGATAAACAGACACACACACACACAAACATCTTGCCTTTTATATGTATATATTATCGATTTTCTGTACTATTGTAAGAACTGCAACCTTAAAATTTCTGAATATCGTTTCTTATGTCTTTGTCTTTGAGTGTATCAAATTTGATTAAAATCGGACCACTCCTTCTATAACCCGACTTTTCGATAATCGATTTTTGATATTTATCGGGGGTACCTCGACACGAAACCTAGCTAAGAACACTCACAGACGCTTATAGTACAACTGTGTAAATTTTCAAGAAAATCCGTGCAGCCGTTTTGGAGTCTGTAGGTAACACACACACACACACACACACACACACACACACACACACACACACACACACACACACACACACACACACACTTCCATTCATAAATAAGTTTAGATAAACAGAATTTTCGTGCATTGTAATGACTGCATATATAAATAGCACTGCCCACACACACACACACACACACACACACACACACATATATATATACACATATATGCATATATACATGCACACATACATATACACAGACATACACACCATATATATAGATACATATACATATATACAGAGATGGACACCTCCAGGTGGTGTAATGGTTAGCAAGCTTGTCTCGCTAGAACCATTAGCACTGAGTAGTGAGTTTGATCCTCACTGAGTGTGTTATACTTTCGGCCTTGTGTCACATCTAAGCTGCGCGCTTAGAAAATCACCACACACACACACACACACACACACACACACACACACACACATATATATATATAGCCTGAGGATTTCGTTTAGCATGAAACAGAATGTCGCATCTGGGTTCTGACTTTAACGTCCGTTTATTTTAGGTTGTTATAAAAATAATGGCCGCCCAAAGTATTGTATTTTGAAAAGTCATTTTAAAACTCTAAATAATTTTTCGTATTAAAATATCCCTTTTTTTCACTGGCAACATGTACTAATCTTTGGTCCTTATATTGTCTGATTGTTTTAGTTTCTTAATACCACTTTAGTTTTCACCCATGTTTTTTTTTGTCTCGTTTACTTTAATATTTTCGTTTCAGATATAATTTTTTGCGATTGCTTTTAGCCTAAATCCTCTACTGAATCAAGAAGGGATCTCGTGACTTTAACTTAAAATTTTGGTAGATTCGATTTCCCAAACTTTAATTTTTTTTTACCTATTCATTTTTTTAATTGTAGTCGATAGACCCCTATTATCACCCGGTTTATACACTTCCCCCTTCTTTTGAACAGGAGTAGAGGCTCATCCTTTGTTTCCTGTTTAGGAAGGAGTTCCCGGTTTCTTTCGTTTTCTCAGGTCTTAATAGTGGTGCTGTCACAAGATTTTGTGATGTGTGTGGATGAGGGCAACGTCTCTTTATACTGAGGATATCGGGTTGCCAGTTTTCTGGTTGAGGCTTCCGACTGATAGTTAGGAGCCCGAAATCTTCAGTAGCGTCTTTAGAAACAGCTCTGATCAACAGTTGAGTAATATCAGGGTTTCCTGTAGTGTAGTGCCAGGTCGCGCATAGATGGGTGTCCCTGAAAGTGCCTCCGGTGGGCAATCCTAAGGCCATTTTATGCTGTAGTCCGCACCAGTTCCCTTCCCCCACATGTTGCATTTGACAACCGACTGCTTCTCCTTGTAAAAAATCTTAATTATGACAACACGCAATCAAAAATATAAAACTAAACTCGCTAAACAAAAAAAAAAAAAACTAGACCCCTCAACATCTTTTTCGAACGTTCGTGGTATCCGTACTAACTTTTGCAGCGTTGAATTCTTCGTCCAAGTAAACTCACCTGACTCTCTGTGAAACTAACCTTGTTCTTTCTATCCGTTCCTCAGATTTCTATATCCCAGAATACCTTACCCTCATTAGGAAGGACTCCAAGGTCCAGATGCTTGGCCTTGGCGTTTATGTCGGCGAATATCTCTCTCTAGCTGGGGTGATTTCTCTTGAATCTCTAGACCACTCTTACATTTGTCTCCGTCTCTCTAAGTTCGGTTAGCTATCTAATTTATTTATTAATTTATTATAGGAAAGTATTGCAAATGATTTTATCATAGGATTACTATAGAAAAGTATTGAAGAGAAATTTACTATAGGAAAGCATTGAAAATGGATTTACTATAGAATTACTATAAGAAAGTATTGAAAATGAATTTACTATAGAATTACGATAACAAAGCATTGAAACTGAATTTATCATAGGATTACTATAGGAAAGCATGGAAAAGAAATTTACTATAGAATATCATTGGACATTAATTTATTATAGGAAAGCATTGCAAATAATTTTATCAAAGGATTACTATAGGAAAGCATTGAAAAGGAATTTACTATAGGAAAGCATTGAAAATGGGTTTACTGTAGAATTACTATAAGAATGCATTGAAAATGGGTTTACTATAGAATTACTATAAGAAAGCTTTTGAAATGAATTTATTATAGAATTTCTATAAGAAAGCATTGAAAAGGAATTTACTATAGAATACCTTACCCTCATTAGGAAGGACTCCAAGGTCCAGATGCTTGGCCTTGGCGTTTATGTCGGCGAATATCTCTCTCTAGCTGGGGTGATTTCTCTTGAATCTCCTGACCACTCTTACATTTGTCTCCGTCTCTCTAAGTTCGGTTAGCTATCTTTTCTTTCTCTACCACTCACCCTCTTTTCCTGACTGTTCCGTGCCAGACATAATCTCTGACAATATAATCAAGGCCATTTCCTCTCATCCGTTTGATATTATATTTGTGTTCGGTGGCTTTAATACCCACCATGCCAAGTGGCTGGAGAAATTTGTTACAGATTTTGCTGGAATCCATACCATGAACTTTTCAATCACTCAATATCTGACGCAAGTGGTGGATTTCCCTATGCGTTTCCCCAATAACCCTGATGAACTTTGCTCACAGCTAGATCTTTGTTTCTCTTCTATCCCTGACTCTTGCCATGCCATGCAGCTCTGTCCTTTTGGCATACCGTGGTTTCCGTTAATATCTCATTCCATTCCTTCTCCTTCCACCCACTGATTATTATTTTTAAGCACTTAAGCACACTTTTAAATGGCATAACTTTTAGGTTCAAATTAGAGGTGGAATCATTTTTCAAAGACTTCGTTGCATCACAGCTAATAACTTTTTTTTTATCAACGAGGAAAAAATAATCTCGTCGACCGATGGCAGAGGTGCATAGATGCCCATGGTTCATATTTTGACTAATTTCAACATTTTTACAGTTAATTTTTCAAGAACAAAATGTTTCTGAAATCGGCCATTATTTTTGTAAGAACGTAATATACATACATACATACATAAATATATATATTTGTGTGTGTGTGTGGATTAATAAACATAGATGAGGCACACACGTGTATAATATTATTATTCAGGTATTAATAAAACAGTGCTCAAAGTAGTATGAACAGAGCTATTAATAATATACATACAGTCCCACGTCGATAGCACGAATCGGAGTTTCATGCATTATGCAATCATCAGGTGCATATTACAGTTTTTAATATGTCGAAAAATCTTGTGACTTGAAGAATCTACTCAGTCAGTCATAGAGGATATGAGGGTTGAACTGAACAACGTCTCACTTCAGGAGAGAGTCTCTTCCAGTCAATATACCATCTGACTGGCTGCCAAGTTGTCTGAAGGCCAGGCAACCGATTCTTGATATATTTGAGATGTCTAGTTATGTCCCGAACAGACTGCATGTATGTAGAAATGAAGCAGATAGCAAATTTATATTTTTTTCTTTATATGTGTCTAAATATTTTATACTAAAAGTATATTCTGTCTCTTTCTGCTTCAATGAACTTAGCTCACTGGCGCCCCCATGTATGAATTTACTCGAGCTACTAGACTAGCAACTAGGTCCCACCCTTTAACAGTGGAACCAATAAAATGTAACCGCAATTTCTACTCTCGCAGCTTCTTTTTTCGCATTTCCCGCCTGTGGAATTCCCTTCCGTATACTTGCTTCCCCGACAGCTACAATCTTCAAGAATTTAAACGTTAGGTCAATAGGCATGTCTTACGTCACTGACTCGCATCCTTTCTCTAAAACTCTTTTTTCCGTCCATTCTGTCCCCATCACACCAGTATTCTTATCCTTCTATTACCCTCTTCCTGACACTCCGTATAAACTTCCCCTCTTTCTTATCACTTCCCCCCTATGTAACCCCCTGCTCACCAGTGGCAGTAAAACTGTCTTGCTTGGGGTGAAGTGATTAAAAAAATCTATCTTCTTCTTTATCTATCGTGTGCCTCCAGGAAATAGGCAATCACGGCTCTCCACAATTTATTGTCCTTCGTCGCTCTTACGAAATCATATTTGTGTTATTCCTCCTAAACCCTCTTCCACAATCTATTTACTTCTTCTTCTTCTATGTGCCCTGTCCCTTCAGGACGTAGGCGATCATGGATCTCCACGTCTCCCTATCCCTTGTGGCTCTTAGTATGTTTGCTCCTGTTGCTCCTGGCAACCCCCGTTCCGTCGTCCACCTGATCAGACTCTGCAGATATGTTATCCGCTGCCTTCCTCTGTCTCTCCTTCCTTCTATCTGACCAGTCAGTATCAGGTTCTCCAGGCTCTCCTTCCTCATTGTATGTCCCAGGAACTTCAGTTGTCTCTTCCTGATGCTCAGCATCAATTTCCTTTTTGTTGCCATTCTTTCTAACACTTCGTCGTTGCTTGTATGCTCAGTCCACGATATCCGTAGCATCCTTCTGTAGAACCACATTTCGGCCGCTTCCAGTTTTTTCCTCATTTTCGATGATATTGTCCAGCATTCACAGCCGTACTGAAGAACTGACATCACGTAGCAGTCTAGCACTCTTTTCTTCGTTTCCATTGATATCTTCCTGTATGCTCATCTTCTGGAACGCGTCCTTTGCCATGCCAATTCGCCTTCGGTTAAGTTTGCTAAATGTTATGCGTTGTTTTCTTTTGTACCTCTTGCCTTCAACCTGTGAGTATCAGATTTTCCCATCCTTCTTTCCTCCTTATGCACCCTAGAAATGTCAGCTGTCTTCTCCTGCTTTTAATTATGTTTCCCTTTTGTTTCCATTTTTCAAAACTACGTCATTGATCACATGTTCGATCCATGGTATCCTCAGCATCCTTCTGTAGAACCATATTTCATTTGCTTCAAGTTTCTTCTTCAACTTAAGGAGATTATCCAGCATTCTCTACCACAGAAGACGATATCACCCAACAGTTCAGTACTCTTAATTTTGTTTTTAATGAAATTTTCCTCTTTCTTGATATTTTGCTTAAATTTTCGAATGCATCTTCGGCTATCTCAATGCACCTTTGGAATTCAGTGTCGCACTTGCTGTCCTCTGTTAAAACATTTCCCAAATATTTAAATTTTTGTACTTGCTTGATTTTGTTATTTCCAATTTGTAATTTTCATTTTGGGTTCATTCTTTTTGCTAACAATCATTCACTGAATCTTCTTGCAATTGATGCTTAGTCCTTTCTTCTCACTTTCCTTCACTACCTGTTGTAGTTTCTGTAGTTTTATTTACGTGTCTTCTATCAACACTATGTTACATGCATATGTTTAAGTTGTAGACGCCAATAATGAATCCTAGTATGATTTCAAATTCTCTAAGAATTAACTCACTGTATAGTCCGGTGAGAAGAAACATCCTTGTCTTACACCCCTTTCTATTTCTTTTATATCTGTTGAACTAAATTTCTATCGTATGCAATCGGTTTGCTTTTGGTATAGATTCTTAATTATTATTAATATTCTTCCCGAATGTGTCAAGGTTGATAAACAATTGCAACAGGTACTTATGGAAAACTTTATTGAACATCTTTACATATTTTATAAAACAGAAGTCGATGTCCTTCTGCATTTGTTTTGCTCTTTCTGATGTCATTCTGAGTATAAATATCGCATTCCTGTTCAGGTTTCTTTAACAAAACCTCATTGATTTTGTCATGTTTCCTGCTATGAAAATTGTTTCATTTAGGTCTTCCGATATATCACCACTGTTATATATTTCAATACTATCTGTACGAGTTCAAAGTAGTTCTAGTGTCTTTGACGAACCCACATTGCTCTTTTCCTAGTTCTGATCTGATTCTGCTCTGCACGCTGTTCATTTGAATTCAGATGATAAGTTTTGTTATCTGGTTCATTCGGCTGATTGTTCGATGGAGTTCACATTCGTTTGCAGCTGACTTTTAAGGCAGTGCTATGAAAATAGATTCATTTAGGTCTTCCGATATATCACCACTGTTATATATTTCAATACTATCTGTACGAGTTCAAAGTAGTTCTAGTGTCTTTGACGAACCCAAATTGCTCTTGTCCTAGTTCTGATCAGATTCTTCTCTGCACCCAATTCATTAGAATTCGGATGATAAGTTTTGTTGTATGGCTCACTGGGCTGATTGTTCATTGGAGTTCACATTCGTCTGCCCCTGGCTCATTTGGCAGTGCTATGAAAATAGATTCACTTAGGTCTTCCGATATATCGCCACTGTTATATATTTCAATACTATCTGTACGAGTTCAAAGTAGTTCTAGTGTCTTTGACGAACCCACATTGCTCTTGTCCTAGTTCTGATCCAATTCTGCTCTGCATTCTGTTCATTTGAATTCAGATGATAAGTTTTGTTATCTGGTTCATTAGGCTGATTGTTCGATGGAGTTCACATTCGTTTGCAGCTGACTTTTAAGGCAGTGCTATGAAAATAGATTCATTTAGGTCTTCCGATATATCACCACTGTTATATATTTCAATACTATCTGTACGAGTTCAAAGTAGTTCTAGTGTCTTTGACGAACCCACATTGCTCTTGTCCTAGTTCTTATCCAATTCTGCTCTGCACTCTGTTCATTTGAATTCAGATGATAAGTTTTGTTATCTGGTTCATTAGGCTGATTGTTCGATGGAGTTCACATTCGTTTGCAGCTGACTTTTAAGGCAGTGCTATGAAAATAGATTCACTTAGGTGTTCCGATATATCGCCACTGTTATATATTTCAATACTATCTGTACGAGTTCAAAGTAGTTCTAGTGTCTTTGACGAACCCACATTGCTCTTGTCCTAGTTCTGATCTGATTCTTCTCTGCACTCTGTTCATTTGAATTCGGATGATAAGTTTTGTTGTATGGCTCACTGGGCTGATTGTTCATTGGAGTTCACATTCGTCTGCCCCTGGCTCATTTGGCTATGAAAATAGATCTACTTAGATTTTCCCGTATATCACCAGTGTTGTAGATTTATTATTTCTGTCATTGAACCTGTACAGCGAGACCGTTGTCTACTACCTCTGTACATCATTGCACCCATTTTTCTTTGCGTTCGTTACGAGTTCCTAGCCGGGTTTTTTATTTCACCATTTCTCTCCTTGCCGACTTTAGCATTCAGGTCTTTCATGACAAGTTTTTCTTGCGATTTACATTGAGCCTTGGCGTTGTCTAGCGTAGAGTCGATATTTTCAAATTCTTTTTCCCTAATTTCTGCTTGAGATGCATAAACAACTACGATGGATAAATTGAAAGGCTTTATGTCAACAAATTTCGATAGGAAGAATATATAAAAACATTTCTTCCACGACGAGAGAGAGAGAGCAACCGATAATAAACAAAGATGCTGACTGACCGGAAATATTAAAATCTGAAATGAATGCTGCAATGGCCAAACCGAATAGAAACAAAACAGCTGGACAAGACGGCATTGTAATAGAGATACTGACAACCTTACAAGATTTCGGCATGGAGAAAATTACGGAAATAATAAATGAAATCTACACCAGTCATGTAATACCAGATGACCTAAGCAGATCAATTTTCATAGCCCTGCTTAAGAAGCCAAGCGCAAACGAATGCGAACTCCACAGAGCAATCAGTTTGATGAGCCACATAACGAAACTCGTTACCTGAATCCTGATGAATAAAGCATGAAGCAGAATTAGACTCGAAACAGTCAGAATAGTGCGATTTTGTCAAGGAGACTGGAACAAGGAATGTAATATTTATGCTTAGGATGCTATCAGAAAGGGCGATACAAATGGAAAAGAACCTTTACTTGTGTTTTGTAGACTATGCCAAGGCGTTCGACAAGGTACGCCACAAAGAACTGATAGAAATGCTTGGGAAAGACGTAATCAAGAACCTCTACAGGCAGCAAACCGTCTGCGTAAGAACAGGAAATGAATTCGGCAGATATATATATATATATATATATATATATATATATATATATATATAGGAAGAAACGTAAGATAAGGATGCGTCTTTTCACCGGATCTATTCAACTTGTACAGCGAGACTATTCTGAGGATCCTAGAATTTATGTCAGGATTCCATCGGCAGTCACAATCTGAACAACATAAGATACACAGACGATACAGTGCTGATAGCCGACATGGAAAGAAAACTACAAAACCTACTAAAAATGGTAGATGAAGAAAGTCGAAAGAAAGGACTACAAACAAACTATAAGAAAAGCGAATGTAAAGTCATCAGCAAACAGATGAGCCCAAAATGCCAATTACAGGTTGGGGATACTAAAATAAAAAAATGGGGATACTAAAATCAAGCAAGTACAAAAATCTAAGTAGTTGGGAAGTGTTCTAATGGAAGACGGAAGAGTGTGGCACTGAGATCCGAAGGCGAATTGGCATGGCGACGGAAGCGTTCTAGAAGCTGAGCAGAGTATTAAAAGACAAGAAAATTTCACTAGAAACAAAGAAGGGAGTACTGGATTGCTATGTGATGTCCGTACTTCAATATGGCAGCGAATGCTGGACAGTATCATCAAAGATGAAGGAAAAACTTGAAGCAACTGAAATGTGGTTCTACAGAAGGATGCTGTGGATATCATGGATCGGGCATGTGGGCAATGATGAGGTTTTGGAAATGATGGGAAACGAAAAGGAAATTAATACTCACGGATCAGATAGAGGGAAAGAGAGACAGGGGAAAGCAGCGGATAACATATTTGAAGGGCTTGAGTAGGTGGATGGCAGAGCGAGGTTTAGGTGGACTAACAGAAGAAAGCGTGCTAAAAGTCACCAGGGATAGGTAGACGTGGAAGACCATGATCGCCTACGTCTTGAAGGAACATGGCACGAAGAAGAAGAAGAAGAAGAAGAAGAAGAAGAAGAAGAAGAAGAAGAAACCTCCGTTATTTGTGGGGTGCGAGGTAGGAAAATAATTGTTTAATTTTCTTTTTCTTCCGCCTCTTTAGCTTAAGAGTCGTAAGTTTCTTTTTCTGTAGACACAGTAATGATTGTTTTATGTTTGTATTTCATATACGGTAAATGTTTTGACTCCAAGGTGACCAAGTAAACTGATTCGGCGTGTCAGAACAGGTTCAGTGGAATATAATCTTTAAATAACTGTGTTTGGAAAATAAAACATTCATATACCTCTAGATCAGTTAGTTAAGCGCCATACGTGATATACGCTTCGGGCGATCATGTCTCGAAAGAGACATGACTAACTGGGCAGAAGATTATCCCCCAGTAGGTTGTCATTACTTTCTGTGGTAGACTGGTTGCCAGCCAAGTTCTAGAGGACCCAATCTGTCCTGTTATTTGACTCATAGCTAGAGAGGGAAAATGTATTATATTATTAAGTAGTAATTAGTGAGGGATCAGATTATTACTTCATAACAATAGAAAACCGATCCCCCATTTTATGTTCAGTAGAAACCTTAATCATGTCTCCAACTATTTTATTCAGTCAGTTAAGTGCGATACGTGATACACGCTTCGGGCGATTATGTCTTGAAAGAGACATGACTAACTGGACAGAATATTATCCCGTAGTAGGTTGCCATTGCTTTCTGCGGTAGACTGGTTGCTAGCCAAGGCTCTAGAACCCAATTTGTCCTATTATTTGACGCATAACTGGAGGGAAGAGACGGATTAATACCTTTCCTAAGGTATTTGCGCGTAAGTGAATGCAAGGAATTCAACTGGAATTCGAGCTCGGTTCCCCGATTTGTCGTTTCGAGCCGATAGCTACTGCACCACAACGCACATCCTAATCATTACGTAAATCTGATTTTATACCAAGTCACACGACGAATGCTACCGGATGGTTAGACACTAAACAGAATTAAAAAAAATGACCTGTCGAAGGGCAGAAGAACATTATTGTAGGATCAACGGCCATCAAGCACAATGAGGTAAACTGGACCCCATTTCTATGTATACAACCAATGCGGCGATCGCATGGAATCTCTGGGAAGTGAACTTTCTATATCACCAGGACAGAGGGTTCTCTCTTGAATAAATCAAAATTAGAGGATATCGACTGTGGCTTGACCAGAAGAGGAAGGGTTTCCGTCAGGTATACTTATCCATGAAAAAATAATTATATGATGGAATGAATCCAGAATTATCATATTTGACGCGTTGTTTTTTTATTGATTCCTAATTTTTTCAAATGCTGTAAGAAGACGTTTTTATAAAAACGAAATGATAGTATTAATTGAATGATACAATTAAGTCAATAATGGAATTAACATAGCCAATACATATGCAGGCACAGGTATTTGTTTAAATTCCAAAGAATTTTATTATAATATGGCAGCAAATATAACTTACTATACAAACTATATGTTATTCTTCCTCCTCTATGTGCCCTGTCCTTTCAGGACGTAGGCGATCATGGTTTTCCACGTCTCCCTATCCCTGGTGGCTCTTAGCACGCCTTCTTCTATTGCACCACCCAAAACCCGCTCTGCCATCCACTAGCTCAACCTCATAAATCTAGAATATAAATGTCTGGAAACTAGCATGGCCACAAAATGAGGGATCAGTTTTTATATTGATTATAATATAGAATTGAACCCCCATTTTATACCCACATTATAATTTCTTCTAAAGTTCGCATATATATATTCTTCTTCTATATGCCCTGTCCCTTCAGGACGTAGGCGATCATGGTTTTCCACGTCTCCCTATCCCTGGTGGCTCTTAGCATGTTTTCTCCTGTTACACCTCGCAACTCCCGTTCCGTCATCCCCCTGATCAGGCTCTTCAAATATGTTGTCCGCTGCCTTCCCCTGTCTCTTTACTTCTATCTGGCCTGTCAATATCAGGTTCTCCAAGCCCCCCTTCCTCATTGCATGTCCCAGAAACTTCAGTTGTCTCTTCTTGATGCTCACTATTAATTTTCTTTTTGTTGCCATTCTTTCCAACACCTCATCGTTGCTCACATGCTCGGTCCATGATATCCGTAGCATCCTTCTGTAGAACCACATTTCCGCTGCCTCAAGTTTTTTCCCCATCTTTGATATTGTCCAGCCTTTACTACCGTATTGAAGAACTGACATCATGGCTTCTGCTCAGACGAACTTAAGTCACTGATGCCTCCTTCAACAGGTGTTTACTCGTGCAACCAGACTGGCAACTGGGTCCCACCCATTCACAGTCAGGTTAGCCAAATGCAGACGACAGTTCTACTCCTGCAGCTTCTTCTCTCGCACTTCCTGCCTGTGGAACTCGCTCCCGTATTCTTGCTTTCCTGACGGCTACAACCTCCAGAAATTTAAATGCAAAGTCAATACTCATCTACTAACCACTGGACTCTAGCTCTCTCCCCACCCCCGTATAACCTTCCCTTTCTCTCCACCTATGTATCTGTCATCGCACCTGCTTTCTCAGCTTTCTATTGTTCCTTTCTAACTAGTTTGTACTCCTCACTCTTTTCTAATTAATCTTTTTACATTTATGTAGCTCCCTGCACATCAGTGGCGTTTCCGCCTTGCTCGGGGTGAAATGATTAAAAGAATATATATATAGCAATCTAGCACTCTCTTCTTTGTTTCTAGTGAAAGTTTCCTCTGTGTTAGTATATTTAGACTTGCCTTATCTGTCAATAGAAATAGCCCAATAATAACGGGAAAATACTTCGTAATAGACGAGAAGTGCTTCTGCGAGTCGCCATATTTAATAAATCATTGTACATGAAGATAATCAATAGATAATTTTGTATTTCCGGATGTCACTTGTTTTTGTCTAAGAAGGTATTGTTTCATTGTTTTGTTTAGCAGATTCAAGTCAGTGTAGTTATTGATATAAATTATGGTCAGAAGCAACAGCTTCTTGAAGCCACTATGTACAGTGGGCCGAGTCATTTATCTAGATGTGCGCGTAGCGATTATGAACAGTGAGATCAGTGTACTGAGTTCAAGTTCCAGGTTACTGAGGTTATTGTGTTCAATTTGGCACATATGCCTTTGGGAGAGGAAAGAGGCTATTCCTTCTCGTCACATCTATCTGCTCTGCTGTTAAATTTAATAGCACTTGTTTATATATATATATATCCAAGTAAAGAGGACCCAAGGTTTTACGATTTTGAGTTCCCTGACATTTATTTTCTTAAACAGTGCTCAATACAATAATTATTGTAGGGCATAGTATAATCATATAATTATGAATTAAATCTCGAAACAATGTACTTTTAATTCATAATTATATAATTATATATATATATATATATATATATATATATATATATATATATATGTGTGTGTGTGTGTGTGTGTGAATTTGTATGTGTGTTGAGTATGTTTAAGTATTTTAGTGACAAAAATTCTCGTCTTTAAATACGTTAAACTCTAGGTGTAGAAGATAGGGTCGACTATCGTCCGCTTCACACACCTCCTCGATTTTTTGAACAGGTGTAGAGATTGATCTTTTGTTTTCTGTTTAGGATTGGGTTTGCGGGTCCTTCTAAATATTTTCTCATTCTCTTTGACTCCCAGTAATTTCTTCCGTCTTAGTGGCAGTGTCATCTTTATTGGGATCCAATCAAATCATTAAAAAAAATCTACACGGATACGTGTTTTGTGAGACATTAACGATCTGTGTTGATGAAACTACCTCCCGACCTACCTATATATATATATATATATATATATATATATATATATATATATATATAGTTTCCACGTATATATATATATATATATATACGTGGAAACTACCGGCCATAATTATTAGGCTACACTAGTTTTTTTAAAAGAAATGATGTATTTCATACTATTTTTATTATTTATTGCCAAGTGGATAATTTTAAATGAAAATAGAATGCTTCTTTTGTTATTATTACCTTGCAAAATTTTACAAGGTAAGGAAGCAAAGAAGGTTCGAATCCTGCTGGGTAGCACACATTTTCGTCATAAAAATTTATCGTGAAATAATCAGGCCGGTAGATATAAATATAAAATACTGTTTAATTAAAAACAGAATATCTACTTAAATACGAGTATCGGTAAAAATAATGTTCAAAATAATTCATTATATATATATATATATATATATATATATATATATATATATATAAAATCAGGATTATAATATTCTGTTAAATTTAGCAATAAATTTAACACTGAGTTCTCTTTAGAGTTTGTTTCTATTGGAATTTACCTTACCAAATTTCAAGTATTCTACTTTATATATATATATATATATATATATATATATATATATATATATATATATGTGTGTGTGTGTGTGTGTGTGTGTGTGTGTGTGTGTGTGTGCGTGCGTGTGTTCGAATGAGTTGGATTAAAATTGTGGATAAACTATCCAAAGGTTCAAGTTTTTCTACAATAAATTTTGACAGTCTCTGTTATTATCAATAAATGTGACACAAGACCAAAGTATAAGGCTCCCATTTAGGATCGAAAATTGTTCTAACGAGACAAGCATGCTAACCACTATACCACGCCTAGCTTGCTAAACATTACACTATTAAATATTGTAATGCGTATGCATATATATTTGTATGTATTTTTTTTTTATATATACACAGCCATATTTTATCTTCGGGGATAAAATTTGATAAATTATGAATGCTTGCTCAGTACAATTAAAGATATTTTTATCGGTTATATCGGTATATATTTTATCGGTTTTATCGGTATATATTTTACGTTTAATGCAGTGACAAATATTTCAGTAAAAAATCGAGAAAAAATTATTTCTATATTACACTAGCAGTATAGCCCGGCGTTGCTCGGGTGTAATGAAAGCTTTTATACATATATATATTATCGATTTTCTGAACTATTGTAAGAACTGCAACCTTGAAACTTCTGAATATCGTTTCTTATGTCTTTGTCTATGCGTGTATGAAATTTGATTAAAATCGGACCACTCCTATAACCCGATTTTTGCACTTGTCGATATTTATCGGGGGTACCTCGACACAAAACCTAGCTAAGAACACTCGCAGACGCTTATAGTACAACTGTAAATTTTCAAGAAAATTGGTTCAGCCATTTCGGAGTTTATAGGTAACGGATACACACAGACAAAGCTCCATTTATAAATAAGTTTAGATACTCTGAAATAATAAACCCGAAAAATAAATATAGGCCCAAAATGAGACGTGTGAAAAGAAAATCCCTGATCTGGCAAGGGATTAAGGGAGATAACTCAATTAAAACATTTCCACATAAAGTGGTTAACAGTTAAATAGAAAGAACTTTTTTTTTTTTTTTTTCATCGTATCATCCCGAGCAAGGCGGTAACGCCACTGAAGCGCAGGGGGCTACTTAAGAGTGAAAAGATTGGAAAAGAGAAAGCCGGGAACCACATCCTAAACAGGGAACAAGGGATGAGCCTCTTCACCTGTTCAATAGACGTGGGTGGAGTGTGAACCGGGCGATAGATTAATCTATCTACTCCAATTGAAAAAATAAATAAAGGAGTGAAAAGATTGGAAAAGAGAAAGCCGGAAACCACATCCTAAACAGGGAACAAGGGATGAGCCTCTTTATCTTTAGTAGAGATATCAAAAAGATAAAATTTATCAATTGGAACAATATTTTTAATGTTTCATCACAAAATTGAAGATAAACTAAATTATGAAAAATTAATATTCATTTTAACATAGACTTAATTTCTAACATTTTGTGAAAAAAATTGTGAAACGTTATAAAAGAGCAGAAACGTAAGAAGTGACCCGTTTTCTATTATTTCAGACACTGTAGCGGAATTTATTATCATTACAGTCCGGAGGAAATGCACCAATCCAAACTTTGCAGTTTCTGCATTTTTTTAAAAAAATAAGACGAGGCTCTGTTTTCTTGCCGAATTTATTCAATCTATACAGCCAGGCAATTCTGAGAGAATTAGAAGTCCTATCAGGATTTATCATTGGCAGCCTTAATCTTAACAATATAAGATATGCAGATGACATAGTGCTGATAGCAGACACGGAAACGAAACTAAAATATCTCCTACAGAAGGTAGAGAAAGAAAGCGGGAAGAAAGGGTTAAACATAAACTACAAGAAAACAGAATCCATGGTCTTCAGCAAGAGAAGCTCCAAATGCTAATTACAGGTCGAGGATAATAAAATCAAGCAGATACAAAAATTTAAATACCCCAGAACTTTTATAAGAGAGAGCAGAAAGTGCAACACTGAGATCTGAAGGTGTATTGGCATGATCAAAGATACATTACAAAAGAGAGGTAGAATATTGAGAGAAAGGAATGTTAAAAAAAACAAAAAAAAAACAAAAAAAACAAAAAAAAACAAAAAACCAAAGACAAAAGAGTACTGGACTGTTACGTGATATCTGTCCTCTTATATGGCAGCGAGTGCTGAACAATCTCATCAAAGTTGAAGGAGAGACTTGAAGCAACAGTAATGTGGTTATACAGAAGGATGCTGAGGATAATCATGTAGTAGGGAGATGGTTGAATGTTTATTAAATTGGTCTTGTGTCAAGCACAACCGAACTTCCTACAACTATTATCGGAATCATCTGATGGTGGATTTGTGGGAAGTGGAAGAATAAAAGTATTTTGTTTGTATGTTTAATGTAGAATTTATTAGCAGAACAGAATAACATTAATTTTAGGAGTTAAATGTTCAAAGAGAAAATGTAGTAAGGAGTTAAGTATCCAGAATTCTAGTTATAAATAGCAAATGTTTTTAATAAAGTTCATGTTCCTTTCCTTTTTATAGCCGACAAGAAAGTGAAAAGAAAAGTGAAGCAAAAAGAAAAATTGTACTTATCGGGCGTTAATTATAAGAGTCAGTTGAAGTATCTTGTTGTTGTTGCTGTGGTCGTCATCTTCTTCTTTGTCGACTTCGAGAATGTTGAGAATGGAGAAGAAGAAGTAAAGGAAATAGAACGAGGGAAGAAGGAGAACGAATGAGTGACGGGACTTTACGTCCGGGTCAGGCTTGAAGTTTCCTCTGTTACATTTTAGAGTGTCATCTCACTGCTTCCATCTGACTGACTGCTTCGACTTTCTTTCTGTTTTTATAGCCAAAGATAATTTTAACATAGGCTTGTTAACTTTTCTCTCAGTATTGCAAATGGCTTCTTCCTATTGGTTAGAAAAACAATTTAACATCTGATAGCGAAATCCAGCTTCGTCTTTTTCTTTCTGTACGAAGTCAATCCTTTTCCTATTTGTCAAAATTAGGGTTTCACACGTAATTATGAAATTTTGTAAAAGTGAAGAAGAGAAGCGAATTACTTTTAATTTTTAATTTCCTATCCACCACATACTTAAGTAGCTAAAGTTTCTGGGACACACAAGGAAGAAGGATGGCTTAGAGAATCTGATACTCACAGGGCGGATAGACAGGAGAAAACAGTGCGTGATATACTTGATAGGTTTATGTAAATAGATGGCAGAGCAGGGTTGAGAAAAATACCAAGACAAAAGTTATTAAGAGCTAAAAAGGACAGGAAATTGTGGAGGGCTATGACCGCCTACGTATTGAAGGGACACAGCACACAAAAGACGAAGAAAAAATAGAAACTTCAAATTTTGGCTTGGTAAAGAAAATAATTGAGACTGAATTCTAAACCATAAACTATTTCATAAGCGAAAACAGTCTGTTGACTCAAAATGAATACAAATAACAAAGAGAACAAAGTAGGAACGGTCGTGCAATGGGAACGGTGCAAACGACTTGCGTCCGACTATGTATAAAATATTATCAAGACAAACTAGAATCTTGTACTTATTATTCGTTTTCCTACAAGAGAAAATGTGATATAAAGTCAGTTTAATAAGACGCCTCAAACATTTGTATGTAGATATGTTAAGAAATTGCTCAGGCCTACCGGCTTCTCCAGCAGAAGTCACAGTTTCCTCCACCCCAGAGCCAATTGCTAAAAGGAAGGATGCAACCTGAGCGACCGACTCTTCGAGATCAGACATGTCCTGATTTACCCGAAAACAAGAACAAAACCGATCATAGCCCTGACTCAAACGGAACACCAGTCTAGAAAATATTTTAAAAAATATAAAGTACTCTGCGATTTTAAGATCCAGACTATCTTTTTCTAGTGACTGACGCTACAACAGAAGAACAAAGTTTGAAGAAATTATTTTAAAATTTTAGGATCACGGTCGGGAAAGTGAAAGCTTTATAAATTTAGGGTTATACCCATAATTGGAGCACTTTGAAACGTGCCAAAAAAAAAAAAAAAAAAAAAAGACATAAAAAATAAATAAATAGATAAATAAATAAATAAAAAATACTAGAACTGAATAGAAGAATAATCTATGGCGGAAAGACTTTGGTAAGTTTGGATTTGCGAGAATATTGATCGAGATACTGGAAATTTGAGTAAAAATTCTTTAATTGAAGAAAATCTAATGATTTGTGCTCACTGGCAGAGAGGATTCGTCTTAAGATGCTTGACTCTAGAAACAAACAATATAGACATTGTAACATAGGAGAAGATAACTGCATTTCAAACTTGGGATGAATATTTTTTTTTTTTTTTGTACTAAAATTTAGCTTAGTGCAAATTCGCTAGACTTTCTTGGTATGAAAGTAATAAATTGTAATTTGAAGCTATGTCTATTTACAATTTCGCTATTCTTTTGAATGTTGACCATTATTTGCAAGCATTATTTGCATGTTTTATACAGAATTATCATCATCAGAATTATTATTATAAGGTTTTCATCGTTATCAGAAGGTTGGTTGTCGGCAGGTTCGAATATGTGGAATTGGGTGGAATAGTGTAAGAATAAAATATACAGTTTGCATTTTGAAATAAAAATTTATTAAAAGGAAAGAATAACACAAGTTGTAGAAGTTAATGTGTAATTAGAAACATTACCCTTAACTTCTTAATAATGTTTCTAATTACACATTAACAACTTGTATTATTCTTTCCTTTTAATAAATTTTTATTTCCAAATGCAAACTGTATATTTTATTCTTACACTATTCCACCCAATTCCACATATTCGAACCTGCCGACAACCAACCTTCTGATAACGATGAAAACCTTATGATAATAATTCTGATGATGATAATTCTGGATAAAACATGCAAGCTGGAGGGAGTTCGGTTACGTCTGACACAAGGCCAACTTAAAGAAAAATTAACCAGCTCCCTACAGCTACAATCTTTTCTAATTGACAGTCGACAGGCAATGGTTGTTTGCGATTCAATGTTTCGAAAAGAATGGTAGGAGGCGAACACAAACCGTCCTCTCATCTAACGCTGTGTCATTTTTCGCAGTCGTGTGTTATCATTCGTCGTATTTAGATGCGAAATTATCTGAAATTTGAAACCTTTTACACAAGATTCCTAAAAATAGAAGGAAAACGAATCCAAATCAAAAGAGAAATTTCAAACTATCAAATTTTCGTAGCGGTGAAGACAAACGAGACATTAATAAAACAACCGTTTATTAAAGTATCGTTTAAACTATCGCCTGGTTCACACTCCACCCATGTCTATTGAACAGGTGAAGAGGCTCATCCCTTGTTCCCATTTTAGGACGTGGTTTCCGGCTTTCTCTTTTCCAATCTTTTCACTCTTACGTAGCCCCCTGCGCTTCAGTGGCGTTACCGCCTTGCTCGAGGTGATAAGATTAAAAAAAAAAAAAAAAAAAAGAAAGATAGTGAGCATTTAAACTCACAAGAAATTACGCTAAGTGCTCACATATTTATTTGCCTTATACAAGACCAAGATAAAACGAGTAAAACGTAAGTTCGTACCTCACCATGATATAATTGATAGCAGGCTAGTTCAGTAGAAAATTATTACTAGGTAGTGTGTTCGATCCTCATTGGGTCAAAAATGTTTCCATATAAGTCCATATGGGATATATAACTCCTTATGCTTATATAAAGGTTAGAAATTCAGATTTCAAAAAAATAAAAAAATGGCAAAAGAAAAAGAGGTTCTATATTTTATAGGAGAGCGATTGCTATCGACGTGGTAAATATCTGGCGAGACATGGGAAACGTTTGTTAAGATGACAGATGAATAGATGAACAATCTGTTCAAATTTTCCTCTGAGAAGCACTTCGCATTTACACATTACTCTCTCCCTCTAATATATATATGTGTGTGTGTGTGTGTGTGTGTGAAACCCCTTTACAGAATAGTCGTAAAATGCTATAGATTTAAAGTACTGTCACTGGAAACTCATTTTTTGTACAAAACCGGATGACAAAGAAATTAACTCATATTTGTACACGGACCGGCTCCAAGAATTTGAAATTTGATATTTATATAACCAATCAGCGACATCATATGAGGCGCCTGACTTTCTTTGAAATTGGAAAACAAGCAAACAGTAAATATTTGTTATTTGCTATGAAATTTGGGAAGATCATCTCAGAATATAATCAAAAATAATTTCCTTCCTTAAAGTGAATATTTTAAATTAGGAAAAATATTTATTAACCAATAAACTTCATATATATATATATATATATATATATATATATATATATATATATATATATATATTATATATATATATATATATGTATTAGTTTAGAACATGTACAATTTTTTTTAACCACTACAAAGTCTCATCAGGTGGTGTGGATATTAGTTTAGAACATGTACAATTTTTTTTAACCACTACAAAGTCTCATCAGGTGGTGTGGAAAAGGAATGGAAAGCCTCTTTTCTTATATTTGGCGAGTTGCGTTGTGGTACAGTGGATATCGGCTCGGAACGAGAAACGGAGGAGCCAAGTTCGAATTCCAGTTGAATCCATTGTGTTCACTTACGCGCAAATACCCTTGGGAAAGGTATTAATCCGTCTCTTCCTTCCAGTTATGGGTTAAATAGCAGGACAGATTGGGTTCTATAGCCTTGGTCAGCAACCAGTCTACCGCAGAAAGCAATGGCAACCTACTGCGGGATAATCTTCTGCCCAGTGAGTTATGTCTCTTTCGAGACATGATCGCCCAAGCGTGTATCACGTATGGCACTTAACTAACTGACTGTGTGGGATGTTGGCGGGGGTTAGCGACAAGTCTTGTAAATTATCCATTAGAATTTTGAAAAGAGGGATGGGTAGGGAATATAGTTGATTAATGAAAGTGTCAGGAATTTTGTAGACAGATTTGACATTAGAAGATGAGGTAGGGCATCATGTGTGGGCTCTCATACACACACACACATACCCACACACACACACACACACACGCACATATACGCATGCTCACTCGTCGTTCCACGTGATGTTGTTTGCCGCCAAAAACGAAGCCGTTAAAAACTGGAAACAACACGTGATACGGGAGTTAGGATTTCGACCCGGGACAAGACAACATGTTTTCCTAACTCACACGAACACACGCGCACTAATTGCGTGTAGCAATTAGTGGCGTAAATATTTTTTATCCTCTTAATTTTCTCCTCTGACATTAACTTTCATTGAAACCGGACTCTACAACTTCTTATGCATGCTTTCTCAACCCTATGTAACCTTTTTCAATATATTGTTTTTCCATTTACTTTCGCCTTCTTGTTCATTCATAAATCTTGCTTCAAAGTATAACGAATGTTACGTCGAGTCGACCGTTAAAATATAAATTAGTAAGTGGACGCCTATCATCCACTACAATGGTGACAACGACGTGATTTCGATTCGGCGTAATTCAGTCCAGCATCGTTGGAAATGGAACTCAGCATTCTTCTGTGTCTATCAACAAGAACTACTATTCAACGTCGTTATCTCCCAACTCTTTCTACAGGACTCCAAGATGGCGACCCCACACAGAATTTTTACAATCGCACACTAGACAGCACAACTGTCATCTCTCTCTCCCAGGTTTTCCAGAAAAAGAGTAACACAACGTCGACTTAAAGACGTTTCTTTCAGCATTCAACGCAATGTCACTCAACCAAACACAACGTCGACTTAAAGACGCCTTTTTTTCTCAACCAGAACACCGAGGAAATCGACAAGCCGAATTATTTATACTGGAGAATTGTGACCTCCAGAAAATTCGACATTAAACCTCGATATCTTTTTAGTTCTCTCAAACGCGTACACTCGGTATCAACAAGCTTCAATCAACCACTTTGCAAATCAAAGTTTATAACCAACTGTTAATTCTTCTAACACCAACATAAATCCACCGTTCAGCAAAACACGGAACTCTTACAAACGCAAGCAACTCAACGTGGAGCATTGGAATAAATTAGAAGATCTTTAACAGACACACCAACTACCGAGAATTTTCCAGAGCATGCCGCATCCTGGCACTCTGATAGGGGACACTGCTACAAAATCCCTACTCACGCGCATCGCATTTCAGACTCTTCTTCTCTTCAGCCTACGAGAGACAACCAAAAAAATTCACCTTTCAAAAATTTTTCTCACTTTTCTATTTCACCATGTGCTTTTTGAGAATCCAATATGGCTGACCAGCAGTCATACGCCTGCAACCTTCTCCCACACCTATGTGCCCTACCTTTTTTTTTTCAGCAACCAGCCTTCTCTGTCATTTTTGGCATGATTACTACTACTACTACAAGCATCATCATCAATGTAACCAAACCACCATATACACGGACATATTGAAAAAAATATTTATAATATTTGTTTCAATCTAGGAGGGCTATTGTGGGCTCTCATACACACACACACATACCCACACACACACACACACGCACATATACGCATGCTCACTCGTCGTTCCACGTGATGTTGTTTGCCGCCAAAAACGAAGCCGTTAAAAACTGGAAACAACACGTGATACGGGAGTTAGGATTTCGACCCGGGACAAGACAACATGTTTTCCTAACTCACACGAACACACGCGCACTAATTGCGTGTAGCAATTAGTGGCGTAAATATTTTTTATCCTCTTAATTTTCTCCTCTGACATTAACTTTCATTGAAACCGGACTCTACAACTTCTTATGCATGCTTTCTCAACCCTATGTAACCTTTTTCAATATATTGTTTTTCCATTTACTTTCGCCTTCTTGTTCATTCATAAATCTTGCTTCAAAGTATAACGAATGTTACGTCGAGTCGACCGTTAAAATATAAATTAGTAAGTGGACGCCTATCATCCACTACACATGGCTACAGGACTTTATTTTTTGGGTTTAGTAGAAGAGGAGAGTAAGGGAGTGTAAGGGTGGGGGAGGAATAGGATTGGACCTATATTTAATGTTTATTTGTACAACGATAGAACATTTTTGTACTTAAACACAGGTTTTATAATTAATCTAATTTTGTATATTTAACCTTAATTTTAAATTTAGGAAATCACTTTTTTTCTATAAAATTTTAAATTAGATCACAGTTCGTGGTGTGTAATAGGTAAAATTAGATGTAAGAGTGTTATTAATACTATAATGGTTTATAAAATAAAATAAAATAAAATAAAATTGTACATGTTCTAAACTATAATTTATAATAAATATTCATAGCTCTATATTATATATCGAGCACTGTTTTAATGTTTTAAATTAATGTTTTTGACGTTGTAAAATTTTTCTTCGTTCCTTATTCACTCGGATATATATATATATATCTATCTCCCTTCTCTCTCCCTCATATATATATATATATATATCTATCTCTATCTCCCTTCTCTCTCCCTCATATATATATATATATATATATATATATATATATGAGGGAGAGAGAAGGGAGATAGAGATGCACTAACAAATCAAACAACACAGAGAAAATGCTTCAACTCTCCTGAAGTTGATGCTAATCGACCGACGGATAATGAAAATCAATTTCTATCATCTGACGATTGATTCCCGTTAAATTTAAAGTAATGATTAGAACCCGAGTCTCTAAGTGCTTTTCTTTTTAATCATTTCACCCCAAGCAAGGCGGTACCGCCACTGATGTGCAGGGAGTTACATAAGAGAATTAAAGTTTTAGGCCGGAAAAGAGTGAAGACAAAGACGAACCAGCCACAGGGGGAGAAAGAGAAAGGATAAGAGAAGGATATGAACACAAGAGTGAAGTCAGTTGCGAAGGTAGAGAGAAAGGAAAAGAACAAGATACACGGGGTGATGTAGAAAGAACTGGAGTCAGATGGATAAGAGATGGGAATTGACTTTGCAGTTTGCTTGGTTTATTAATATTGCTGTTCTGTTCTAGTCTAAATTTCCTGAGATATTGAGCACTTTAGGTTTTTGGTAAGTACTGCCTTTTGTCGAACTTCTTGTTTTCTTTTCTTTTGATTATTTTTATTCTTTGTTTTTCGTTTTCGTTTCTTTCTTTCTTTCTTTCTTTCTTTCTAACAGGCGTACTGTTAGTTGTTCTTCGAAACTTTACCAATAGCTTAGTTTGTTTTTGTTTATATCAAATGGAGGTTCTCGTCGATTTCGACGTATGAGGATCCGACAACTTCCTTTAAGTTTTATGTCGTGACCTGCATACAAGTCCACCTATTGTGCCTCAGCCAGGATCTCGGTACAGCAACAAGAATATTTACTGACGGTTTTTGATGTTGTCTTTCGTCTCTTAGCCGGTCAATACAATAAACTACACCTGGCAGCAAAGCTTTTGATCGGAAAATTTGAGGGTTTTAAATTTGTGTTGTTTTCTACATAAATTACGAAGATTAACGAAATGATCTTTGAACAACTGACAATTTGAATGATTTGTTTAAACATAATTTTTGATCGACACTAGTATTTAAGTAGATATTCTGTTTTATAATCAAACAATATATATATATTTCTACCGGATGGATTATTTATGATGAATTTTTGTTACGAAAATGTGTCATTCGGCAATATTCGAACCTGCGACCCCTATCCACATAGAGGAAGCCACCAATTGATCTGGCGCGTCTGAGAGCTCTCGACCACGAATGACCAACAGTCTAAACGAATCCTGCCGAATGACACATATTTTCGTAACAAAAATTCATTGTAAATAATCAGACCGGTAGAAATAAATATATATACTGTTTAATTATAAAACAGAATATCTACTTAAATACGAGTACCGATCAAAAATAATGTTCAAACAAATCATTTCACACACACACACACACACACACACACACACACACACACACACACACACACACACACAATATATATATATATATATAGGGGCCCGACAATATTTTTCGGACACTTTGAAAAAAGTACTTCAAGGTGGTTACTAGTGCCAAAAACTTTTGAGATTGTAAGTACGTAGTTGAGGAGTGAAAATCCACTACTAGTGTAATCATTTTTTTTAGTTTGGCTTTGATAATTTTAGTTTTTTGTGATTTTTGCGAAAACTTGCGCGACTCTATTTTTCGGACATAACAAAAAACCCTATTTTATTAAGAGCTAAGTTCATGTATATGTTGCTGTATGCAAATTTTCTGCTTGTACACTTAGCTGTCATCATTAGAATCAATTATCTGTTCTATTTTACTGGCAAAACAATTAAGTTTAATGAGGTAAAATGCATTCAAAAGAAGTCGTTTGTTTGGCACGGAAGAAGAGGGATGATGGCCTCAGCATCAGAAGGATCGCCATGGATTTGAAGCTGTCGAAATCAACGGTCGAATACATGCTGAAGACAAACTCCGAGCGAAAAAAGAAGAGAGGACGGAAAAGATCAATTGGTAAGAGGACTGAAAGGAGAATGAAGACGACTGTGACACGGCTTTTGAATCGGGAGAAAAAGTTACAGCAAGAAAAGTGAAGAAGAAATGTGAATTGGATGTAAACGTCCGAACAGTACAAAGAACGCTGCATAGGATTGGTTTGAAGTATGCAAAGGCTAAGAAAAAAATTACACTAACAAAGAAACACAAAGGAGCAAGACTGGAGTGTGCTAAAAGGTGGTTAACAAAGCATGTTGACTTTAAGAAGGTTACATTTACTGATGAGAAGCGTTTCAAGTTTGATGGGCCCGATGGATGGTGTACTTGGTCGAGAAGGGGTGAGCCTGCTGTACTGAACAAACGACAGATGGGAGGAGGAGGAGTTATGGTTTGGGGTATGATCTTTGCTAATGGAAATATATGGTTGGAGTGGCTGAAAGGACGACAGAACAGCGAAAGCTACAAACAGTTGCTGGACGAGAAAGCCCTACCAAGGATAAGAAGAGAGATAGGGAATGATTTCGTTCTACAGCAAGACAATTGCAGCATCCATGTGTCAAAACTCATGAAAGAATGGATGGCTAAAGTGAATATGACTACTTTGGAATGGCCTGCAAAAAGCCCAGATCTAAATTTAATAGAAAATGTTTGGGAAATGCTTGCGCAACTCGTCTATGATGGACCTGAAATAACAAAAGAGGCTCAACTATGGGAACGGATACTTGATGCCAAAAAACAACTAATAGAAACACGTAGAGATGTTATTGTGCATATGTTTGATCATTATGAAGAGAGATTGATAAAAGTTATTGAGAAGAAAGGTGATATTACAGACTATTAACAGTTTTTCAACAATGTCCGAAAAATAATTTCGTGTGTGTTTTGTAAAAGATGATGAAAAATAAATATTTTTCCTTACCTAATCGATTTTCTTCCATTTTTATTACAGGTATTGTCTTTATATGTTTATGCTATTCTATTGAAGGAATTTCGCCACTCTATGGTACTCGGAAAGTCGAATACTAAAGTGTCCGAAAAATATTGTCGGGCCCCTGTATATATAGTCATCTGCAGACAGATCTGTTTCGCTGTATCACAGCTCATCAGTACGGTTAGACAGCCGATTGCTTTTTACCCAGGATTAAAACCCGACCGAATTGGCATCAATCGGCGATTCTACCTCTGAGCTACGGGCGCTCGGTAGAAGAAGGCAGACTTTTTAGCGTGTATATTATCATTATACACGCCCAATAGCTGAAAGTGTTCTAATTCATTACTGAATGAACGATGCGTAGATGCCAGAGTAGCTACTGTTTTTCAAAGTTTACCATTCTTCCAGAGTGCTCAATCAGGGTGTGAGAGCGTAAATAGTCATACATATATATATATATATAAAATGAGTGACTATAGCTTTTGATTAGCAGTTAAATGGTTATCAGAGAGAGAGAGAGAGAGCGAGATTTGGTAGAATATTCACTCAGACTTTTTTCTCGGAACATTACAGTAACGGGGCAGTGGAATAATTTGTTAATATATATATTGCGAAGAAACAGAGGTCAGGGAAAATGTAGCGATGTTTTCCCCAAAGAGCTTTCTGCTTCTTTTACGTGCAGCAAGATATCGTTAATGAAAAATGTAACTGCAGAGATAAAAGTAAATATCTACTTCATGATGCTTGTAAAACTGAGGGAGTTATTTACAAAGCAAAAGTTCAAGATATAAATTGACAGAGCAAAATATATGTCGGATGTACTAAAGGCAACTTGAAAAAACAATGGTATAATCACAAATCGACATTCAAGCTAGAAAGCCTGAAAACTTGTACCAAACTAGCCAACTATGTGTGAAAATTAAGAGAAAAAATTCTAAAGAGCCTTAAGTAACCTAGAGTATATTAAAAAGGGCCAGACCTTGCAACGGTGGTGATGTCTGCAGGTTGTGCTAAGATAAAAAGTTAGTTACAGTATAATTTTCAGAACGAGGAAGGTTGCTAAATGAAAGGTTCAAAATAATGTCTGGATACTTTTTATAAACATGTTTTTTTTGTTTTTTTTTTCATAAGCGTTTCACTCCGAGCAAGGCATGTCACTGCCACTACTGCGCAGGGGGCTACATAGAGTGGAGAAAGGATGATTAAATATAGGAAATGTCAGAGGGTGGGTGATAGGCGGGTAAGGATACCGAGAATGAGGGTTGGGTAGATGAGAGTGTTCTGAGAATAATTGGGAGTTAGTGTGATAGGAGGTGTCTATTGACCCTACAATTAAACACCTGGAGATTGTAGCTGTCGGGAAAGCAGACATGTGGAAGGGAGTTCCACAGGCGGGAAGCGCGAGAAAAGAAGCTGTTGGAGTAGAATTAACGGTTACATCTTATTTGTTTAACTGTAAAAGGGTGGGACCTAGTTGTTAATCTTTAGATTTTTGATAAACCTGTTACATTTCGTGAACGGTTTATTTCCCTGCTGAGTTAGAATGTACGTTTCCAACCAGTACAAGTTTTCGAATCCCTCTCTTGCTATGCCGAACTTAGTTGGTAGGTGTATAAATTTTGAAAATGCTTGTGGATTCGTACCAATTTCAATTTTATGAAAGAATATTAGTTTTTCATTTGAATTCTGATGCAATGAGTCTGGTAATTTGAACATAACAGCTGGATGTGCTGGTAGAATGGTGAAATTTTATTTAATACTTTCTTCCTTAACAGCGAACGTCTTGCATTAACTATTCCTTGAGTTGTCGTGTTGATTTGTCGATAATTGGTTCAGTCCAAATGAGGTATTCGAAACATTATAAAGACTTTGTTATTTCTGCAGCCAACACGATTTTGCACCTGAAGTTTAGCAACAGTACATTCCCAGGATGTGCGTTGTGGTGCAATGGATATCGGCTCGGAACTAGAAATCGGAGAGCCGAGTTCGAATTCCAGCTGAATTCATCATTGCATTCACTTACGCGCAAATACCCTTGGGAAAGGTATTAATCCGTCTCTTCCTTCCAGTTATGAGTTAAATAACAGGACAGATTGGGTTCTATAGCCTTGGTCGGCAACCAGTCTACCGCAGAAAGCAATGGCAACCTACTGCGGGATAATATTCTGCCCAGTCAGTCATGTCTCTTTCGAGACATGATCGCCCAAGCGTATATCACGTATGGCACTTAACTGACTGACTGAATATAATAGCTGAACATATGATTAAGGCCTCTACTGGTCATAAAGTGGGGGATCAGTTTTATATTGTCATGAAGTAATAAACTGATCCCCCACTTATTACTATATAATAATATAATACATATCTTCCCTTTCTAGCTATGAGTCAAATAACAGGACAGATTGGGTTCTATAGCGCTTGGTCAGCAACCAGTCTACCGCAGAAAGCAATGGCAACCTACTGCGGGATAATATTCTGCCCAGTCAGTCATGTCTCTTTCGAGACATGATCGCCCAAGCGTATATCACGTATGGCACTTAACTGACTGACATTCCCAGTTGCTTGTCATGAACAGTCAATTTCAAGTCCATTAGCGCAAATAAATGAAAGAGTTGTTTGATGAATAACTACTCTCAGGCATGATTTAACTGATATAGCAGCTCCTCTATCTTTGGTAAACTTAATTTCTTCAGGTGTTAACCAAAGAGAAATGACGTTGGCAGAGGCCATCGCTTACTCACTAACTAGTTTTCTAAATTCACATTGCGCTGATTTGTCAAGCTATTTACAGTTATAATGTTTGCAAGACTAAGCCTTACCTGCAGAATGTGTACCCAAAAAAACCTTAGGCCTTGGTCAGTACTGTATGAGCGGGTACTTATATACAGTTTTCTATTTTCTTCGTAATATTACAAGCACCGCTTGCTTGTTCTTTGTGTGATGCTTGATGCGATACTTGTGAATATCAGTCAGTTAATTGTCCTACAATTAATTGCTTGGGTGATCATGTCTCGAAAGAGATATGACTGACTGGGCGTGAGATTTTTTTCCCGTAGTAGGTTTCCATTACTTTCTGCGGTAGGCCGGCTGTCAATCAAAGATATAGAACCCAATCTGTCCTGCTATTTTATCCATAGATGGAGGGAGAAAAGATGGATTAATACCTTTCCGAAGGGTATTTGTGCATAAGTGAATGAAAGAAATGCTGTATATATGGGAATGTAAATACAACAGAAGAGAAAGCGTGCAAGGTTTTATATCTGTGTGGGTAGCTATTACTGGCGCGATTCAAGACGGCAAGCTTAAATGTGACACAAGGCCTAAAGTATGGAGTACTCAGTGAGGATTGAACTCAATACTCAGTCGTAAGCTTACTAACCCTTAAACTACACCGAGGTACCCAAATGATTTTCTAAGCTTAGTGTAGTTAATTTAGCCGTCAGGATTCGTCATCGGAGGCCACAATTTAAACAACAGAAGATTCGCAGATGATACAGTGCTGATAGCAGACACAGAAAGGAAGCTGAAGAGAGTGACAAGAAAGGACTACAAATAAACTGCAAGAAAACCGAATGCATGGTCATCAGCAAAAAGGGCAGCCCAAAATGCCAAATACAGGTGGGGGATACTAAAATCAAGCAGGTACAAAAATTTAAATAGCTAGGAAGTGTTCTAACAGAAGACGGAAAGTGAGACACAGAGATCCGAAGGCGAATTGGCATGGCGAAGGAAGCATTCCAGAATTTGAGTAATATATTAAGAAACAGGACAATTTCACTAGAAGAAGAGAGCACTGGATTGCTATGTGATGTCAGTTCTTCGAAGATGAAGGAAAAACTTGAAGCAGCGGAAATGTGGTTCTACAGAAGGGTGCTGCGGATATCGTGAACCGAGCATGTGAGCAATGAAGAGGTTTTGGAAAGGATGGAAACGAAAAGGAAATTAATACTGAGCATCAGGAAGAGACAACTAAAGTTCCTGAGACATGCAATGAGAAAGGAGGGCTTGGAGAACCTGATACTAACAGGACAGATAGATGGAAAAAAGAGACAGGAGAAAGCAGCGGATAACATATTTGAAGGATCTGATCAGGTGGATGACGGAACGAGGGCTGCGTGGTGTAACAGGAGAAAGCGTGCTAAGAGCCACCAGGGATAGGTAGACGTGGAAAGCCATGATCGCCTACGTCCTGAAAGGACAGGGCACATTGAAGAAGAGTCGTTTTACGAAGCCTGAAATTTATTTATTTATTTCCATCCTTCCTTCCTTGTCACCCCGTCTACCTCGCAAACTCGCATTTTATGCCTGCGTCGGGGAGGGGGGGGACTACTATTTGCATGCGGGACTTAGTTTTTCATAAATTGAACTTGGTTCGAATTCTTATTTTTTTCATTGAACATTTTCATTGTACATCTACGGAAGTCGCAATAATTCATTTCACTTTTAATGGTGGTCACGATCTTTTAACAAGACCTGACACGCCAAGCAAATTCGCTTTGCTGGAGGTAAGTCTTCTCGTTTCTCACACTTAGCTTAGATGTGGTACAAGACCGAAAATACTGAAAAACCAGTGGGTACTAAACTCAACATTCAGTCATAATGGATCTAGCGAGGGACACCTCGGCGTGGGTGAATGGTTAGCAAGCTTATCTCGCGAGAATCATTACAATTAAGTAGTGAGTTCGATCCTCACTGGGTGTCCCATACTTTCGGTCTTGTACCACATCTAAGCGGCACTTAGAAAATACCCTATCTGAATGGAACTTTCTCCATATTTCTGGAATATGGAGGGAGTTGGGGTAATTTGACTCTGTGAAAGTGACATCCTTAAGCTTACATCATTTTTGCTTTTTTTACGATGACAATATCCGAATTGAGTAAGCAAACGGAATTTCAATAGTATTAAAGAATTGTATTTTTTTTTCTACCGAAGCTTATGTTATTTGCATTTTTCATTGCATTCTTTGAACAAATTCATCATTTTTGCACAGTTCTAAGGAAATTATATTTCCTACCCACTCCTGTTTACTTACGCTTTTTGGGCACCTCGGCGTGGTGTAATAGTTAGCAAGCTTGTCTCGCTAAAACCAGTTACAACTGAGTAGTGAATTCGATCCTCACTGTGTGTCTCATACTTTCGACCTTATACCACATCTAAGCTGCGCTTAGAAAATTTCCATAATTGATCTAGCGAGACAAGATTGATAACCATTAAATCACGTCGAAATTATAAATTTAAGCTGAACAATGTCAACACCAAAACAATTTCGATCAGCCAATCGCATCATTTCATGAATATAAACAGACATCGACTGGCGATCAATTATTTTAGATGGCATTGTAGCGGATAAGAAATTAATTAAAATCAACCTTCTCCTTCGCTTTTACAAAAATTCACAATGACGTGTGAAATCCTGGTTTTCCAAAATAGAAAAAGGATTGACCATGTAGTTAAAGAAAAAGTTGAAACCAGATTTTGCAAGTTGGTGTTAGAATGATTTTTGATGAATGGGAGCGACTTGCAAGACCAAAAAGTACTTCGAGTAAATGCGAAAAAAATCTAGATTACAATAAAAGGACTTCATCAACGTCAGTCAAGTAAGAGAGATAGAGCAGCGAAAGAGAGAGACACATCTAAAATTTAACTTCAAACTTCAAGCGACCCTGACATTGTCCTCTTTCTCATTCTCCTTATCTCTTTCAACAATTACTACTAAGAACATTTTGTACGAACTCTACCCTTAACCTCTTAATAATATTTCTAATTGCATATTAACTCCTACAACTTATGTTAGTCTTTCCCTTTCATAAATTTCTATTTGAAAATGCAAAATGTATATTTTATTCTTCTTACACTATTCCACATAATTCCACACATTCCAACCTGCCGACAACCAACCTTCTGATGATTATAATAACTCTGCATAAATCTTGTAAGCTGTAGAGAGTTCGGTTAAGTCTGACACAAGGCCGAATCAAATAAACATTAACCAGCTCCCTACGCTACACTGGTGACTCCCGACGTTCAAGGAACACGCACTCCCACGCTACAGTATCACTCATTTGTGAAGTACTTGGGTTTTGTTTTTTCATACGTACGTCTTACAGTTTGATTAAGATTATCATAGCCAACCATTTGAAGCCCTGATTCCTATAATTTCAGAATTAAGTGAGGCGATAATGTTATAAAAAAATGATGCTAAGTCAGTCAGTCAGTCAGTTAAGTGCCATACGTGATACACGCTTGGGCGATCATGTCTCGAAAGAGACAGTGACTGACTGGGCAGAAGATTATCCCGGAGTAGGTTGCCATTGCTTTCTGCGGTAGACTGGTTCCCGACCAAGGCTATAGAACGCAATCTGTCCTGTTATTTGACTCATAACTGGAAGGAAGAGACGGATTAATACCTTTCCCAAGGGTATTTGCGCGTAAGTGAATACAATGGATTCAACTGGAATTCGAACTCGGCTCTCCGGCTTCTCGTTCCGATATCTACTGTACCACAACGCACATTCAGGATGCTAAGTACTTCGTTCATAACCGATATTGAATCGATCCTCTATTATGGCGAACAAAGAAAGTAAGTAGGAGTGTATGAACGCCAGTGGCATGATTGAGACACGACTTTTATCCTTCGCGATATCTGATTGTTATTATTATGAGAAGATGATTGTGATATGTTCGGTTGAAGAAATATCAGTAACTCTAAATATATTCGAATAGTGACATTTTGAAAAACGTATTTTACTTGTTTTTGTCGTTGTTTCTAGTGTATCGTCATTTTTGTTGGGTTGTAAGTGTTGAAATTATAAGACAAAATATACACTGGACAATTAGGTTTGACATTTAACGATGAAATTTAGTTACATTGTCGTAACAATGTTACACTATGTGAAAGTATAAGGTTATTTTTGTGTGTATCGCCACACTGAAAATCTGCACTAGAATATAGTTTTTAACGAAAACATTTTTTGTTCTTAGTACAAACATCTATTCGAAATTATAAACTTCTTTGGATTATTTATTTACTAGCAGTTGCTCGGGTGTAATAAAAGCTTTAAAACTAATCTATGGTCCTGGAGCTCAGACTCTTTGGACGTTAGCACGAAACACTAAAAAGCAATAGTTGTTTTCAGTTAAAGCGAAACTGTAGACTGAAAGAAAATGAATGGATGTAAGTCAAATTTTGATTTCCTGGTATCGATATCAAATAAGTTTTTTCGTCGTAAACTGAATTTTGAAGGATAAATAAGTCCTCTGAGTAAATGGTATCATGGCTGAGACTAAGAACTATAATTATACCTACTTAGTCAAACCCGAAGCAAAAACTAAAATAAAAGGGCTGAAAAAATACAGACATACAGGCAGATAAACAGACACACACACGAACATCTTGCCTTATATATATATATTATCGATTTTCTGCACTATTGTAAGAACTGCAACCTTGAAGCAGGGACAATCTATCTAAACTTATTTATAAATGGAGCTTTGTATGTGTGTGTATGTGTCCGTTACCTATAGACTCCGAAACGGCTCAACCGATTTTCTTGAAAATTTACAAAGTTCTACTATAAGCGTCTGCGAGTGTTCTTAGCTAGGTTTTGTGTCAAGGTACCCCCGATAAATATCGAAAATCGATAATCGAAAAAATCGGGTTATAGAAGGAGTGGTCCGATTTTAATCAAATTTGATGCACTCATAGTCAAAGACATAAGAAACGATATTCAGAAGTTTCAAGGTTACAGTTCTTACAATAGTGCAGAAATAGATTATATATATATATATATATATTAATCGTATCACCACGAGCAAGGCGGTAACACCACTGATGTGCAGGGGATTGCGTAATAGTGAAAAGACTGGAAAAGAGAAAGCCGGAAACCACATCCTAAACAGGGAACAAGGGATGAGCCTCTTCACCTGTTCAATAGACGTGGGTGGAGTGTGAACCGGGCGATAGATAGATCTATCTACTCCAATTGAAAAAAAACAAAGTGAGAAGATTTGAAAAGAGAAAGCCGGAAACCACATCCTAAACAGGGAACAAGGGATGGGCCTCTTAACCTGTTCAATAAACGTGGGAGGGTGTGAACCGAGCGATAGCTAGATCTATCTACTCCAAATGAAAAAACAAAACAAAACAAAGTGAGAAGATTGGAAAAGAGAAAGCCGGTAACCACATCCTAAACAGGGAACAAGGGATGAGCCTCTTAACCTGTTCAATAGACCTGGGTGGAGTGTGAACTGGTCGATAGATAGATCTATCTACACCAATTGAAAAAAAACAAATTGAGAAGATTTGAAAAGAGAAAGCCGGAAACCACATTCTAAATAGGGAACAAGTGATGAGCCTCTTCACCTGTTCAATAGACGTGGGTGGAGTGTGAACCGGTCGATAGATAGATCTATCTATTCCAAGAAGATCTATCTACTCCATTTATATATATATATATAAATCGATACCAGGAAATGAAAATTTGACTTACATCCATTCATTTTTCTTTCAGTCTACGGTTTCGCTTTGACTGGAAACTTTTTAGTCTTTCGTGCCAACATCCAAAGAGTCTGAGCTCCAGAACCATGGATTACTTTTAAAGATTTCATTACAACCGAGCAACGCCGGGCTATACTGCTAGTTCTTAATAAATGTCATCTTCCAATGTGCACTTTTCAATGGAAGTGAACCGGTTCAGTGCATATACAAAATATAACAAGGTAAACTATGTGAAATCGGGTGTGTCGGCGTAGGTTAATGTGTCTAGGTGTACATGCCCGTGTTGGTGTGATTTTATGTGTGTGTGCGTGAGAAAGGAGAGTTATCTTTAAATGGTGACAGTGTTTTGCAAAACGAAAGAAAAATTTCTGATTTGAAATTTCAACTGTCAGTAACGGGCCGGCCTCCGTCTCTTCTAGCGAATGAAGTTGAAAAGAAATTTATTTATACATGCAGTTGCGCTGAACTCAATCAGCCGTATCAGTCTTTGTTCGGTTTTTGAATTTTTTTTTTTGACACTCTTGGTGAAAACATTTTCATAAAAAAAACCCCCAAAAACAAAAAAATATAAAAAAACATTGGGAATATTTTATATTTTTCTTGTAATTCTCTCTCACCTCCTCTCCTTTGGTTCTTTTCTTGTCATTTATATATTTAATTTTTTCTGTCTAGTTATCTACTAAACATAACTTAGTTTTGGTATAAGTTTATGAATGTCGGGTATTAATGTTGAGTAGGTTTCGCACTGAAGGTTATAATCGTGCTATGTCGGTTGCTAATCGAATTAACGTACCCAAAATATTAGGAACTTGGCAATCTTCCACTGAAAGCTGACTCCTTAGTATTCGGCTAACTGCTGACTAATATCAACTGCCTTAGTCCAACTATGCCCAAACTTGAACTAACTAGTAGTTCTACTGAACTCTAAAGAACTCTCCAGAACTTTTAAGAACTTCCCATTAACTCTTGTTAATATAGGAGGGAGAGTTCATTATCTGAGGAATAGGTGTCTTTCACCATAACAGTTATATTGAAGGTTTATTGTTTAAGGTCATTCATGTCTCAATAAGAAGCAGTAAATCTTAAATTACAAAAAAAAATATCTTGTTCACCCGTGGTTATCGGGTGTTTTAGAAATATGGATCCAAATAAAATAACAATTTCGTCTTAATTTATAGTTGTTCCAAACCGAATATGTGATAATAAGACTCCTATGTCAGTTCCACTCGTACAATCTCTTCGCATAAGGAACATAACCCTCCTGTAATGTGTAAACAGTAGAAAGATCGGTTGATATTTTACGGCTTATCAACCTTTTAAAGATTATTTAAAGCAGAAGTATATTTTGGGATTGTTAGAATTTTTTAGAGACAATAATCATTTTCTGATACACGTCTTGCTACTTAACCCATAGCTGGGAGTAGAAGAAGCGGATTCATGCTTTTCCAAATGGTATTTGCACATAAGTGAATATTACAAACGCGAATGGAATTCCAAATCGGCTCTCCGATTTATAATTCCGAACTGCTACCCGTTACACTACCCACATATCCATGCTTAGAGTACCTGGTATTCCCGAGCAATCACCCATACAAATACTAACCAAGTTCAACGTTGCTTAACTTCGGTGATCAAATGAGAACCGGTGTTAGTAAAAAGATTAAAACACATTCGTTAGTTTCGTCCATTCGTGTGTTAAGAACGTACTTTCATGTGGAACGTCTGCTATATTTTTTTTTTCGAATCTCATTATGGTCGAGTTGTCAGAAAGGCAGCTTCTTTATTTTATCGATCTGGGGAGACGATCATAATGTGATAGGTGCCTGAAAACCATACCACGGGTTGATAGTAAAATTAGGTTGTGTAGCACGAAGTTACAAGTCACTGTGGCCGAGGATTTTAGTCTAATGGCCTTGTTAAAATTGATGAATATGCCAACTTTCATGGCTTCTGCTCTGACGAACTTAAGTCACTGGTGCCTCCTCAACAGGTGTTTACACGTACAACCAGATTGGCAACTGAGTCCCACCCATTCACAGTTAGGTTAGCCAAATGCAGACGACAATTCTACTCCTGCAACTTCTTCTCTCGCACTTCCTGCCTGTGGAACTCGCTCCCGTATTCTTGCTTTCCTGACGGCTACAACCTCCAGGAATTTAAATGCAATGTCAATACTCATCTATTAACCACTTGATTCTAGCTCTTTCCCCACCCCATATATCCTTTCCTTTCTCTCCACATTTGAAACTGCCATCACACCTGCATTCTCAGCTTTCTATTGCTCCTTTCTAACTGGTTCGTCTTCCTCTTCACTCTCTTCTAATTGATCTTTTTACACTTATGTAGCCCCCTGCACATCAGTGGCATTTCCGCCTTGCTCGGGGTGAAACGATTAAAAACAAAAAATGATGCGATCTCCCCCAGAAACTGTACCTAAGACCCGCTCAGGATAGTCGCACTGTAAATTACAGATGGGCCCAGTGGGTGTTGAGCAAGACACAAGTGTGCCTGGGAAGGCGCCTGCAACAGGGATTGGCTAGCCGACCTAGCAAGCATGCATACTCGAAAATAAGAGGCCTGTTGTTACTGGTAGATACTACATTCTCTAAGACTTGGAGAAAAAGTGAGCACGTATTTTAATCTACTTTTGAAGGTGAATAAATTTCACTAAAAGCTTATAAAATCTCATTAAATCCCAAATCCAAAATAAAATAAAAAAAGGCTCAAATCAGCAATTTGGGTCAAAACACGAAAATTTTTCAGCAAGTGAAAGAAGCTGAGAAAATTAATAAAATTCCTACTATTTGACACCATTCAGTCGTAATTATTTACTTCAAAATTTTCTCTTGGGAGCTTTCAAAAATTCAACTCCTTACTGCGACCTAAAATACATTCACGTCTGGAATAGACAAGTTGGCTGACTATTTAAATTTTGATTTTTCCCAACTATCCCCTATTATTCCAAACCCAGAGCTTATTGTTATTTTCTAATCTTTCAGTATGTTCCAATCTCTCCTGTCTCGGTTATTTTTGTTCCAAATACAAATTAATTTTGATTGATTTTCCAAACCTACCCTTTAATTCAAACCTACACTTCTATTCCAGACTTGAGAGTAGAATTTTAAGAAAAGTTAAATATTTTTATGGAGTAAGAAAGTCTCGTACAAATGCCAAAAATGTGTATTTCGTCAACAGTTTTTCATCAATACAATTTTGATAAAAGTCGATAAGCAAAGAATTAATGAATTAAGCATTTTATTCTTCTTGTTTATGTAAATGAAGACAAACGATGCAGAATAGCGCAACGTTATTCCGCGTGAAAAATGAAAACGGCGAACATATTACAGTCGATTCTGTTTCGTTCAGTCAGTCAGTTAAGTACCATACGTGATACACGCTTGGGCGATCATGTCTCGAAAGAGGCATGACTGATTGGGTAGAAGATTATCAAGCAGTAGTTTGCCATTACTTTCTGCGGTAGACTGGTTGCCAGCCAAGGCTATAGAACCCAATCTGTCCTATTATTTAACCCATAACTGGAGGGAAGAGACGGATTAATAACTTACCCAAGGGTATTTGCACGTAAGTGAATGCAAGGAGTTCAACTGGAATTCGAACTCGGCTTCCTGATTTCTCTTTCCGAGCCGATATCCACGGCACCACAACGTACATCTTCGCGATAATTTCCATGAAAAAAATATGAATCTGCCTACATCCAGATACGGGTTAAACAGTAGGGCAAACTTAGCTCTCTTTCCTTAGGAGTGGCAAGCAGTGTATGAGAAGGAAAACTGAATTCGAAACCGTCCTGAAGAGGCATGAGCTACGCCAGTCTAACTTGCCCTAGAGTCTAGACACACCACTGCTATTACGGCTACGGTTATGAGTTATAGAAGCACAACCTACAATAGGTGGTACCTCTATAACCCACATGCGTTATGAAATTCATGATGCAACAGCAAATCAGAGCAGATGTTTGCTCCCAATAAATATATTATTCAAATGTTTGTGATCGAGGGTTTCAACACATTCATTGGATACACATATACTTTCCTTTGCTCGTAAACATTTTTCAAAGAAAAAAGGGTTTCCTTTTTTATCGTCTCTTAATGAAATACTAACGGATGTACGTTGTGGTGCAATGGATATCGATTCGGAACGACAAATCGGGTATCCGAGTTCGAATTCCAGTTGAATTCTTTGCAATCACTAATACCCTTGGGAAAGGTACTAATCCGTTTCTTCCCTCTAGTTGTGGGTTACATAACAGAACAGATTGGCTTCTATAGCCATGGCTGCAACCAGTCTACCGCAGAAAGCAATGGCAACATACTGCGGGATAACCTTCGGCCCAGTCAGTCATGTCTCTTTCGAGACATGATCGCCCAAAGTGTTTACCACGTATGGCACTTAACTGACTGAATGAAATACAAAAAATAAATAAATAAATAAAAAACACCAAGTATATGACAGTCGTAAGGTAAATGAAATGGAATCTCAGCTCACCCATCAATAAGAGGATACTTTTCCAAGATACTATTGGCAATGTCCAGGCTTGCTGCATCCCTGTTTCTTCTAGCTGATTTACTCAGAGGCACTGATATGGACACACATATGATGACCAACAAAACCAGGCCGATACCTACTATTAGCCATTTTCTTGAAGACTTTCCAGATACGATGTCACTCAGACGAAATGGCATTTCGTGTAGGCTAGTAGCTGAAAAAGCAACAGATATAAATGTTATTGAATTAATGCTTGAATGAATAATCGATAATCAAAAAACGAGAAAGAAGTTAAATAAATTAAAATCTTTCTGATGATAATGAGAAAAACTTACAAACAAAACTAAGAGTCAACATTTAACAAAAAGGCTGAATATCACGTAGAAACTCAGCACTCTTTTATTTGGTTCTAACAAAATGTGTTCGTTTCACAATCGACTTTTTTAAAAATCAATTCATCCCAAGAAAGGTGATAAAGCCGCGAAGATGCAAGTAGCTACTGGTCGTGAAAGAGACTGAAAAAGACTTAAGAACTAAAATCCCAACCCTAAACAGGAAAAAAAGAGATCAACCTCTACCTCTGTTCAAAAGACCGACGAAGTGTGTTAACTAGACGATAGGAAATATAAATTTAGATTTTTACTCCCTGTCCACTATTATTTCAGACCACTCAGGTAGCATCAATATTTGGATAAACTTAAGAGTCACTCAAGGTAGGGGGTTACTGAATAAGGTGTGTGATATGAAAATGAGGAATAAAAAATTACGTGGATAAGTCAGACTGACTCTCTATTTTCATTTCTCTTACTAAAGCATCCAATACAATTCCCACTCAAGATAGGAATTTCTGAATGAGGTGTGTGGCATAAATATATAAGAGAAGGTGTTAGGAAGCGAAGATTATTATTATAAAAAAAAATAGATAACGATTGACTGATGACTTGAAGATGTTAAGATTGTAGTATTCAGGGAAGCAACCACGCGTAAGTCTGTGTGATAACGTGGGAGTTCTTGGAAAAAGCTCTCAGAATGGAAGTTAACGATAAGAACAACAAAGATCAGGATATTAGTCGGAATCATGTAGAAATGTCACCTTTAAAAATATACAGGTTGTCCATAAAGTCCGTGTGCACCTTTAAAAAAATTATAACTTTATTTGTATTTGTGAAAGAAATAATCTGTAAAAAATGTTATAAAGTTTAATGTACCTAGTTTTAATTATAGTTCTTGAATAATTCTTTACCACAAAATTTGCTACAATTTTTAGATAAGTAAATAGATGGATCAGAAGGGGTGGACCATTTTGTTGGCCTCCATGTTCGCCAGATTTGACTCCATTAGATATTTTTTTTATGGGGACATGTGAAAACAATTGTGCATGCAACCAAACCTAGTTAATTAGAAGATTTGAAATTTAATGTGATTTCAGGCATTACTGTAAACCAGTTGGCAAATGTTTTCCGTGAACTGCAAAATCATATTATCCTTTGTATTGCTAATGATGGAGGACATGTGGAAGCTTAAATAAAATTTCAATAAAACCGTAAAAAATATAAATTTACTTCTTTCTAATTCTTTTTACAAATTATTTCTATCGCAAATACAAATAAAGTCATAACTTTTTTTTAAAAAGTGCACACGAACTTTGTGGACACCCTGTATCAGTTCCGTTAAATGCCATATGCGATATACGCTTGGACGATCATGTCTCGAAAGAGACATGACTGAATGGGCAGAAGATTTTCTCGCAATAGTTTACCATTACTTTCTACGGTAGACTGGTTGCCAACAAAGGCTATACAAACTTAATCTATCCTACTATTTAACCCATAGCTGGAGGGAGAAGTGACGGATTCATACCTTTCACAAGGGTATTTGCCAGTATGTGAATGCAACGAATTCAACTGGAATTTGAACTCAGCTCTCAGATTTCTCGTTGCGAGCCGATATCTACTGCACCACAACCACGTCCAAAAGAAAATAAAGTAAGTAGACGGTTGCGATTTTGTTTGGGGTGGGTGTAGGGGGTGCCAGTCACAATACTCGCCATGATCGCTACGAAACCTTTGCACGTCACTGGCTTTGGCCTTTGTGCACTCCGGCCTTTATCAAGCGCATGTCGATCAGGATTTTCGAACTGAACCCTTTATTCAATCTACGATGGTATATTGTTTTCGTTCCACTGTTCATGTCTAGGGATATCTCATCTAGTTCTTACTTTAGTACGACTCGGTTATTGCTCTCCTCACATTCCACTGAGTCTGCACTATCTGGCCGAGTGACTGAACTCACCAAATTCACTAAGCGCTTTGACCCGCCATTTTGGAACATAATAATCTTTCTTGGTAATGATCCTACATTGATGCTTTCCATAAACCGAATATTATATAAGGGGAATTTCAGATAAAAAAAAACCAACAATTGTACCAAGCTACTAACTCACCGACTGATCTTTGCAGAGATACATCAATGAAATCAAGTCCTACATTTTCCATTTCTATATTATTGTTTTAATATCACAAATTTCAAGGTAAATCTTGTTTTATCTTTTAAACGAACTGAAAAACAATAACATCTTTATTTGATCAAGTAGCAACTAATATTGAAAAAATATGATGCAGAAAAATGTTGCACTTGTTTCCGAAATGACGAAAACGAATATTTCGAAACTATACACCCAGCGTCTCTCCACAAGATTTAATTTCTGGGTAATCGTCATATTTTTCGTCTGATACTAGAATCAAGCGAATACAAAACTTTAAATACCTAGGAAGTGTTCTAACAAGAGACGGAAAATGCGACACAGAGATCCGAAGGCTAATTGGCATGGCGAAAGATGCGTTCCAGAAGCTGAGTAAAGTACTAAGATACAGGAAAATTTCACTAGAAACAAAGAAGAAAGTGCTAGATTGCTATGTGATGTCAGTTCTTCAATACGGTAGTGAATGTTAAACAATATCATCGAAGATGAAGGAAAAACTTGAGGCAGCGGAAATGTGGTTCTACAGAAGGATGCTGTGGATATCATGGACCGAGCATGTGAGCAATGATGACGTGTTGGAAGTAATGGCAACGAAAAGAAAATTAATAGTGAGCATCAGGAAGAGACAACTGAAGTTTCTGAGACATGCAATGAGGAAGGGGGCTTGGAGAACCTGATATTGACAGGCCAGATAGAAGTAAAGAGACGGGGGAAGGCAGCGGACAACATATTTGAAGAGCCTGATCAGGGGGATGACGGAACGGGAGTTGCGAGGTGTAACAGGAGAAAACATACTAAGAGTCACCAGGGATAGGGAGACGTGGAAAGCCATGATCGCCTACGTCCCGAAATGACAGGGCACATAGAAGAAGAACATTTCATGTTCATTAAAATAACTCATTCATTCGTCAATAAAAATGAAATCTTTTTTATGTGCGAAAGTGTGTCAAGCATACGATATCGCCTTCATACTCAAAAATTGGCAGATCGTTAAAAATAATTTACAAACCAAATTGATCTCTTCCAAGAGATTATGATTGATGCAGAAATTATTACGCAAGAAGACTGGACCGTATGGCTGTCAACAAAAGGAAGAGCCGAACATGCAAATTTTTTTTTTTTTTTTTTAAATCATATCACCCCGAGCAACGCCACTGATGTGCAGGGGGTTACATAGGAGTGAAAAGACTGGAAAAGAGAAAACCGGAAACCGCATCCTAAACAGGAAACAAGGGATGAGCCTCTTCACCTGTTCAATAGATGTAGGTGGAGTGTGAACCGGGCGATAGTTTAGTCTATCTACTCCAATTGAAAAAAAAAAGTGAGAAGATTGGAAAAGAAAAAACCAGAAACCGCATCCTAAACAGGAAACAAGGGATGAGCCTCTTCACCTGTTCAATAGATGTGGGTGGAGTATGTCTTAATGTTTATTTAAGATATTTTAGTAACATTTTAAGTTTATACTGTTTAACAACATAAAGATTATATAAAGACCATGCACCTGCATCAGGAATTTTATCATAGCAGGGCAAGAATTTACATGGAAGCTAATAACAAAATGTTGCAATGGTTTGCCTGAAAGTATGGCATGCCGTCTACTAAATTACAAAGTAAAGATACCAAAATCAAGCAAATAGAAAAACTTAAATATCAGGGAGTTACAGTGGGATAAAAACAAGGTACAGGGGATGACGAAGAAAGGATAAAATATGGGATTCAAAGAAAACAGAAGATGGCAATTGATGTTGCATTTACATTTTTGGATATTGTAGAATTCATGGAAACAATTAAAAGGAATGGAGTTCCACAAAAAGTAAGTGCGAGAAAATGACGTGTTAGAGTAAAAAAGCGGTTGGGATAGTGAAATATGCTTTTCAAAAACTAAGCAAAGTATTAAGAAATAGATAAATTTTATTAGAACCAAAGGAAAGTGGACTGAATTGTTATGTAATATCAATCCTCCGACATGGAAGTAAATTCTGGACAATTTCCTTACAGATGAAGAAGAGATGAAAAAAACAGAAATTTGGTTCTACATAAGGATGTTGAGGATACATGGACCGAACATTTGAGCAACGACGAAGTTTTATAGAAAACGGAAACAATATATATATATATATATATGTATATACTTAACATCAGATAGAGATACTTTAATTTTCTTGGATGCATAACGAGGAAAGAGAGCCTGGAGAATTTGATACTCGCGTGGTTTATTGAAGACAATAGGGACAGAGGATATCAGTACATAACCTACGTAACAAATCTGTGTAAATGGTTGGATGAACACGTTTCCGTTACACCCAATGGTGTGTAGGGCAGCGTCTTTGCTGTTTCCGTAACAAACTGTTTTTTATGGGGCAGGGTTATTAGCCCTGCGCCCAACACCCAAACCTAGAGGAAGGTGATTTTCTAAGCGTAGCTTAGACGTGACACACGGCTGAAAGTAGGGGGTACTCAGGATCGAACTCACTCCTCAGTTATAATGGTTCTAGCGAGACGAGCTTGCTATTACACCACGCCTTGGTGCCCAACAGATTATAGGAGAGATAAAAAAAATGTGCTACAAAAACAGGAAATTGTGGAGAGACATGGTTGCCAACGTCCTGATGAGAAACAGTACATAAAAGAAGATTCTCTAAATCCTGTCACAGGTTAAATGTACTTTTACAAATGTCGACAACTGTTTACTTCCCAAGTCTACCTTTTTACAGTGTTTTTTTCTCAAAGAATGAATGGACGTTTTAGAAAACCTACTCGGGATATCACGGTTAATTGCTAGTCAGTAATAAATAAGGCTTTGTATTGTATTAGAAACGTTTCATTTGAATGTCTTTCGGAACATCGAGCAAGTTTTTCATTGTTGTATTATGTAACGTTGAAAGCTTAATAATCATAATAGTTTTTTTTGTTTTTTTTCAGAGAGCAAAAGTGGCTGGAGAATTAACGAGAATTGCATAGAGAAGACGAGTTAAAAATGGGAAAAAGGACGCAAACAATCGGCATTTAATAGCAGAAAATTACACATCCATCCAACCTCCGTAGTAATTTATCACTTAATGTTGGTGGTATTTTTATTCGATGGTCACAATAAAACCGAAAATGTACTTCCCATATGAAAACTTAAGTTTATGTAATGCATACTTAAAATATAAGGCTAGATAGAAAAAGGATCGTCGTTCTCTCTCTCTCTCCCTTTTACAATTCTTTTCTTATCTATCTCTCTCTCTCTCACTATCTATCTATCTATCTATCCCTTTTACAATTCTTTTCTTATCTATCTCTCTCTCACTATCTATCTATCTATCCCTTTTACAATTCTTTTCTTATCTATCTCTCTCTCACTATCTATCTATCTATCTATCTATCCCTTTTACAATTCTTTTCTTATCTATCTCTCTCACACTATCTATCTATCTATCTATCCCTTTTACAATTCTTTTCTTATCTATCTCTCTCACTATCTATCTATCTATCCCTTTTACAATTCTTTTCTTATCTATCTCTCTCTCTCACTATCTATCTATCCCTTTTACAATTCTTTTCTTATCTATCTCTCTCACTATCTATCTATCTATCTCACTATCTCTCTATCTATCTATCTCTCTATCTCACTATCTATCTATCTCACTATCTACCTATCTACCTATCTCACTATCTATCTATCTCACTATCTATCTATCTCACTATCTATCTATCTCACTATCTATCTATCTATCTCTATCTATCTCACTATCTATCTATCTCACTATCTATCTATCTATCTATCACTATCTATCTATCTCACTATCTATCTATCTACTATCTATCTATCTATCTATCTATCTATCTATCTATCTATCTATCCCTCTCTAACACACATGCGAAGAGATTGAGATTGTAATGATTTGGTTTATTTTATTTTACGGCATATTAACGTCAACGTGTTATTTAATGCCGACAAAATTTTATTAGAATATATTGGTATGAATAGAATATGTATTCTTTGTAAGAAACCTGTTTGTAGACCAGGTTTCATTGACGTATTTTTGTAAAAAGGGTTTTTGTTGTTGAGAGTCAAATGTGTTGCTGGTATTTTTATGAAAGTTGATTTTTATGTTTTCATTGTTTTGATCTCCGTTTGGGGGTAAACTGTTTGCCTGTAGCTGAGATTTTAACAGGTGCCATCATCCTGGTTTAGGGTGAACCTGGGAACAGCAGCAATTAAGAGGGGGTTCCATGCTCTTTAAAATCTCCCGATCAGAGGCCCTGCTTCTGGATGTAGTTAACCATAATGCTCAGGGCATTGAGAGTGTGAAGTATCAAAAGATGGAAATAATTTACATATTTCTTTCCTTTTTGAGTACCAGTCAGTATTTCAATCGCTAATTTACTAACCATGCAAGCTCGGCCAAATATAAAGATCATGTAGCGCTAATCTTGCCTCCAGGATTTTTTATGTACCCCCTAATGAAAATTAATTGAAACAACTGCTTTAGTTTCCATTCTTACACCATACAGTCAGTTTTAGACCCACTGGAGTGACAGGGTGTAATCGATTTCTACTTTTTCCTCAGATTAGGTCATTTGCAGTGGTGTGCAATAACATGAATCTAGTTTCGAAATGGATGATGAAATTTGTTTGGCCTTAAAACATATTACGTCATCTGTGATTGCATCAGACACTATTGTCTTAACTGTCGATTAGTTGTCCTACGGCTATTGTCTGCAATGCAAACGTACGAAAATCGTAACGCTACACGAACACACTGGCAAACCTTATAGAGAGATCGCTGAAATTGCTGGTGTCAGCTTTCAACTGTCAGTCGTGTCATCAACGAAGAAACAAACTGGATCCATCAAGCCAAAACAAAGAAAAATACGGTCGAAAGAGAAAAACAACGGCATGAGACGACGTTTACGTGTTCAGGGAAAGTGTGAAAGATCTCAGGAAGACATTATTCGTTTTGTTTCAGTTAATTTGTACAAGGGCGTAGGTTATTAAGGAAGACCCTCTCGATCTGGAATATGGGCTCAACACATATCCCATGTTTCCGTACTACTCTTTGTGCCACGAAAATAACCATGGTTTACACTGAGATCATTTTACATAAAGTTATTCGAGAAATTTAAAAGTAATTTAATCAAGTACGAAAGGCAAGTATGAACGGCGCAAGAAGTCGGTGTTTATAACTCCACAGATGGCCTGAGTGCTGTATGGATGTGAATATTGTTTTGCCGGTCTTTCAACTAAAGAGAGTGTGTCTTTCCTAACCATCCGGATATGCGAGGTTTTTCATTTCAGAATAATCGAACAGTAACACAAACATCGGTACAGTTATCTGGTCAGGAAATTCACTACAATTATCTGAACACGGACATCAGTAAAATTATCTGAACATGATCATCAAAGCAATTATCTCAGTCATCAAAAAAAATCCCGAGAAGACTGATGAAAATAAAACAAAATACATATATCAACAGACAGATATGAATAGATGGTGATATATATATATATATATATATATATATATATATATATATATATATATATATATTTACGCTATATCCTTGGGATGCGTCTAGCCAAACTGATGAGCTGTGATACAGCAAAACAGGCTTGTATGTGGATGACTAATAGATATATATATATATTTACGCTATACCCTTGTATAATATATATATATATATATATATATATATATATATATATATATATATATAAATGATATAATATATAGTCATCCGTAGACAGATCTTTTTCGCTGTATCACAGTTCCTCAGTACAGTTAGACTCCGATTGCTTTTTAACCCAGGATTGAAACCCGACCGAATTCGCGTCAGTCGGCGATTCTACTTCTGGGTTATGGGCGTTCAGTGGAAGAACGCAGACCTTTTAGCGCGTATATTTTCATTATACGCGCCCATATATATATATATATATATATATATATATATATATATATATATATATATATTTACTATTTACGCTCTCACACCCTGATTGTGCACTCTGGATGAATGGTAGACTTTGAAAAACAGTTAACTACTCAAGCATATACACATTGTTCATTTAGTAATGGATTAGAGCACTCTGGCTATTGGGCGGGTATAATGATAATATACGCGCTAAAACGTCTGCCTTTTTCTACCGAGCGCCCATAGCCCCGAGGTGGAATCGCCGACTGGCGCCGGTTCGGTCGGGTTTCGGTCCTGGGTTGAAGGCAATCGGAGTCTGGCCGTACTGATGGGCTGTGATACGGCGAGACAGATCTGTTTGCGGATGGCTATATATATATATATATATATACACAAGTATAGGGTAGGTATGGGTGGAATAATATTCCGTATCCAAACATTAATCTTTAAAAAGTGCTCAATACAAAGTAGAGCTAATAACATTTATTCAGAAATCATAATATATATATATATATATATATGTTATAACACAAGAGTAGCTATTTTGTTTCGAAAATAAATCCCATCACTTGATAAGACACAAGTAGTGTCGAAACAAAATAGCTACTTTTGTAGTGATATTATAAGATATTAATGTTGTAATTTCTGAATAAATATTTTATTATATATATATATATATATATAAGCCGACATTTTTATTACTCCAAATGGTATTATTAACTTTAAATAGTGTGTATTTAGTCTGTCGGTCTAGTAATAAAAAAAGGAATAAAGTGTCATTTTTAGTCATAAAAATGACCAATAAAATGTAAAATTAAAAACAAATCCATTAATTCTTTAGAAATTACTTTGTGTTTAGGATGCGAAACTGAGCACATATGCAACTTTCAAGGGAATCATTTGAGTGAGGAAGTATGGTTTCCTTGAAAGAAAAGTAAAGCTTAGAAGTGTGACCAAGGGTAATGCAGAACAGCGGTTTCTCCTACAAAGAGGGACACAGGTTCGATCCGTGCTGGAGAGCACACTTTTTGTAATTCGCAGGCCGATAGAAGTCATGTACGCTGCTTAAAGTACAAACTAAAAAATGGGGCGTCTGTTTACGATACCAGAATCCACTAATAATAATATTTGGAGTTTATTTTCATATATATAAGTACAAAATGTTTGTCTGTACTAACAGAGCAGATTCATGCCGACTTTAAAGTTTCATGAGAACATCTTTATGATGTTCTCATTCGTCATATATATATATATATATATATATATATATATATATATTCTATTCAAAATAATAACTAAATAGACTCTGCAAGTGTTTAAGTTTTAAATTTATACTAAGATAAACATTAAGAAAAACCATTAACAAACAGAACCTAATTCCGTTACAATCCGGTGCACTAAGGCGTTGGATAAGAGGGGAGAAAAAAAGAAATCCGCGGAATAAGGACAAGACATACGATACTCCGCAGTAAAGAAAAAAAAAACCCAAACGGAACCAACCACAAAAAAAAAAAAAGAAAGAAAAAGTGCTCGATACAAAGCACAAACGAAATGCAAAAGTAAAGCAAAGACACACAAAGAATCTCAAGCTAGCCAAAACCTACCGCGGTTTCACACTACGGCTGACGAGCCGTAGTGTGAAACCGCGGTAGGTTTTGGCTAGCTTGAGATTCTTTGTGTATGTATGTATATATATATATATATATATATACGATTAAAGAAAGAAAGTGAGATATTCATAGAAAGATATACAGTTTTACACACACAAACACATCACAGGTAAGTGGATAGTAAATGATAATATTTATTTTGAGATTACATATACAATTATGGTGTATGGGTAGGAAAGGCACGGTCCATCAGCGGACGTGAAGTCAAGCTCTCCTATCATTCTGAAGATGAGATTCTGATCTCGAAATATTAATAAATAATAAATAGGTAATACCCAACATCTTCTTTGCCTTCCTTTATTTTACTGAACGCATTGTGATAGCCTTCAAATACCTATCCAAACACCTTTAAAACCTTATTTACACAATGCTTCAAGCAAATTACAAAACGTTCCTATATACAATTATATTTACAAATACAATTATTACATTAACAGTTAAATAATATAGCACAAATACCAAATAGCTATATTGAACACGATTGCAATAATATAACCGATACACAACCTATTTCACCTACTTTTGGACTACCCTATATATATATATATATATATATATATATATATATATATATATATAGAGAGAGAGAGAGAGAGAGAGAGATAGTGTATCGAGGCTGCAGGTAATTTTCTAAACATATACTGTTAAATATAAGAGACAATGAATATCTTTTATGTTTAATCATGAGCCGTTCTAGACATCGTATTTTGGCTTTAATTTCAGTTGAAAATAAAGACAAAAATTCTCCAACATTTGTATATTTTTATTAAGTTGGTTCTAAGATATATATATATATATATATATATATATATATATATATATATATAATAAAAAGTGTGAGAGACTGAACGTTTTCTTTAAAGTGTATATTTATTGTTTTTGTAATTATACATGTTATGATACATTAAGTGTCCATAATGGTATTTGTGACGTTACACGTGTTTCGAGTCTAAAACTGACCCTCTTCAGGCGAATTAATTTTGTTGCTTTTACGTATGAAGTCCCTTTCGTTTCTGATCGCCAAGTTTTGGTTTTATAAATAAGTAAGTAGAAAAAATAAGAAAATAAATAAAATCAGTAAAATAGAATAAAATATTATAAAATAAATCAAATGTTGGCACGTTGAATGGTCTGTGTTTTTTCACATCGGCACGTGTATTTTTTCTACTTATTTTTTCTACTTATAAAACAACAACTTGGCGATCAGAAACAAAAGGAACTCGATACGTAAAGCCACAAATTTATTCACCTGAAGAGAGTCAATTTTAGACTCGAAACACGTGTAGCGTCACAAATACCATTATGGACACTTAATGTATCATAATATGTATAATAAGAACAACAATAAATATACACTTTAAAGAAAACGTTCACGGCCTCTCACACCTTTTATTCTATACCAACTTCTCTCATTGGAACAACCCTATTTCTCTTTCCTATATATATATATTATACAGAAAGAAAGAACTTCATAGAGATAAATAAGGAGATATATAAACACATAGAAATATACTTTATGTCGGTATCACTGTCAGTTGTGGGTTCAATCCTGTCTGGTAGTATTGAAATTTTAGAATTCTTAATTAGTGGAAGAAATAAACAAGAAGCATCACAAACGAAAATAACGGTGTGGAATATTAAATGGCATAAGGTATCCCTTAAGTTACTGCTTCACATGCTTCGGCCCTTGGAATGAATAAAGGGTCAGTTTTTTAAAAAAAGTTTTAGATTAATGAGAACGACGCCAGAAGGAGGACTGGCGTAATAACGCCCGAAATGTTAGGCCCATAACACACGAAATACTAAAGCATATAATAATGATATTGAAATAAATACGAACGACAAGAAGATTCATGGTAATCAAATGCACAACATTTTATGTAATTATAAACCTGCAATCTGATACTATGCCTTTGTTGTCACATTTAACGTCACTTTCCCTCAACTTCTCTCTCGCACACACACTCACACAAGCTTTGCTGGCTTTTACTCTGCATTACTTATAAACTTGGCAACTTTCACAAGTTGCACAGAGAGTATATACCATGGTTTTAATGTAGAACGTTATTTAACCTGAGTGCATTTCTATTTTACGACTGCTATTTTTCACGAAATACATTTATAAAAAGTTAAATTATTCATTACCTTAGTGATGGGTTTTGTTTTTATCTCCCTCTTTAATGAGCTTCCTTTTCTTCTTTTTCGGTCGGACTTTTCGTTCTTCCACGAGTTAAGAAAAGAAAACCACGAGAGAGAAAAAGAAAGCAAGAAGGAGGAGGGCAGAGAGCGTGATATATAAGCATATATATATATATTTGCAGATAGAAATTGAGGAGGAGAGAGGGGTTGATATATAGAGAAGTAGTGAAATAATTAGGTCAAGAATAAATAATTCTCAGATACTCACGAGCGGAATGTTGTAAGAAAAAAAAAACGGAAGAAATTGAAGATTTAGTTGCAATGGCTAAATCTTAGGTTTTCAAACGCCAATCTTTAATCATATATAATATAGATCCGACGCCTGTAATACTAAACAATCCGTTTTATTAAAAGTCTAAATTTAGTGTTGGTAATACTGGTTTGTTTGCTCATCTGTTGACAGCTAGTTACTGCTTTATGAGTGGAAGGGATGGGTGACTGATGCAAAAAAGAAAAAAAAAAAAGAAAAGAAAAAATATGTCACAGAAAAAATAGCGCAGCTTCTTAGCCCAAATACAAAAATAAACATATAGGAAAGAGTGTGCCCCAATAAAAATCAAGGGGAAGAAATGGTCTAACAGAATAGGAAATAAAGATAAAAATAATCAATGCAAAAAAAAAAAAAAAAAAAAAAAAAAAAACAAAAGAAAAAGAAGCTGGGCGCCAAGTGAATGAGAATTGAAGAAAAGCAGAAACTATTTCTTTTGAACGAATCTAAAAACTACAACGTTGATTTTAACACCTTGAGCGTTTACGTTTTATTTTTCACTGATGTTTGTAAACCAAAAGGTATTCCTTAGAGACTAAAAATATCATCGATGAAAAAGTAAGTATTAGTCACGGTATGCGGAAAACAAAATGCAAACGAGGCTCAATTTTCAAAAAGATCAAATCATGTTGAAAACACTGGTTCTCGTTCGATCACCGAAGTGAAGCAATATCGAGGCCTGTCTCTGCAGTCCTGGGTATGACGATAAACTACATCCAGCTGTAAGGCCACTGATTGGAAAATTGAGGGTATTGGGAAGTCGGGAGCCACCTCTTAATTGCTGTTGTTGCCAGGTCCACCCTAGGGTGGTAGCACCTGTTAGGGTCTGAGCTATAAATACATAGTAAACACTAAAAAAAAAAAAAAAAAAAACTAAGAATATATAAAAATACATTTCTGTACCTAAAAATATCAGCACTACATTTTTATATAAAAAATAACAATACATTTTCATCGTAAAGTTACCGACAATACATATTTATAGTAAAATTACCGACAATACATATTTATAGTAAAACTAGCAGTATAGCCCGGCGTTGCTCGGGTGTAATGAAAGCTTTAAAACTAATCCATGGTCCTGGAGCTCAGACTCTTTGGACGTTGGCACGAAACACTAAAAAGCAATAGTTGTTTCCAGTTAAAGTAAAACCGTAGACTGAAAGAAAAATGAATAGATGTAAGTCAAATTTTGATTTCCTGGTATCGATATCAAATAAGTTTTTTTTCGTCGTAAATTGAATTTTGAAGGCTAAATAAGTCCTCTGAGTAAATGGTATCATGGCTGAGATAAAGAACTACAATTATACCTACTTAGAGCCAAACCTGAAGCACAAATTAAAATAAAAGGGCTGAAAAACTAAGACATACAGGCAGATAAACACACACACAAACATCTTGCCATATATATATATATATATATGTTATCGATTTTCTGCACTATTGTAAGAACTGCAACCTTGAAACTTCTGAATATCGGTTTTTATGTCTTTGTCTATAAGTGTATCAAATTTGATTGAAGTCGGACCACTCCTTCTATAATCCGATTTTTTTCGATTATCAATTTTCAATATTTATCGGGGTACCTTAACACAAAACCTAGCTAAGAACACTCGCAGACGCTTATAGTACAACTGTGTAAAAGTTCCATTTATAAATAAGTTTAGATTACCGACAATACATATTTATCTATCGTTGAAAGCAACATATTGCGTTCTAAATATATGTAGTTAAAGCTATAAAATTGTGTTGCTATAATTTAAATAAGTATCAGTGAATACCAAGTATCCCAACTGCAAAACGGAGTATATATATATATATATATATATATATATATATATATAATTTACACAGTTGTACTATAAGCGTCTGCGAGTGTTCTTAGCTAGGTTTTGTGTCGAGGTACCCCCGATAAATATCGAAAATCGATAATCGAAAAAATCATGTTATAGAATAAGTGGTCCGATCTTAATCAAATTTGATACACTCATAGACAAAGACATAAGAAATGATATTCAGAAGTTTCAAGGTTGCAGTTCTTACAATAGTGCAGAAAATCGATAATATATATATATAAAAGGCAATATGTTTGTGTGTGTGTCTGTTTATCTGCCTTTATGTCTGTATTTTTTCAGCCCTTTTATTTTAGTTTTTGCTTCGGGTTTGGCTCTAAATAGGTATAATTGTAATTCTTAGTCTCAGCCATGATACCATTTACCCAGAGGACTTATTTAGCTGTCAAAATTCAGTTTAAGACGAAAAAAAACTTATTTGATATCTATACCAGGAAATCAAATTTGATACTTCATAGATAAAGACATAAGAAACGATATTCAGAAGTTTCAAGGTTGCACTTCTTACAAAAGTGCAGAAAATTTTGATATCGATACCAGGAAATCAAAATTTGATTTACATCCATTCATTTTTCTTTCAGTCTACGGTTTCGCTTTAACTGGAAACAACTATTGCTTTTTAGTCTTTCGTGCTAACGTCCAAAGAGTCTGAGCTCCAGGACCATGGATTAGTTTTAAAGCTTTCATTACACCCGAGCAACGCCTGGCTATACTGCTAGTTTTGAAATAAATTAAAATATTATCCCAAGAATCCTGTCAATTGTTATTTCGCAATAAAAAAAAAAACATTCTTTTTAATTAACGTATAAAGTTTTATTTATTTATTTATTTTTATAAAAGCAATAATATTATAATTTTATGAGAAAAAATAATCTTAAATGTTGGAATTGTGTAAAATTTATATAGAAACCATATAAATAAAACATAATGTTAAATTGTTTATAAAACCAAGAAAATGTCGGAATGTGTGTAAACAATATGAAAATTATATATATATGATTATTTTTAATATTAATAAAACAGATAATATTGAATTGTTTGAAAAACTAATTAAGAGACTTAGAATTGAAGTCAGACCATATATATATATATATATATATATATATATATATAAGAAAAATTAAGACAGACCCGTTATTTCATGGTGAATCGGAAGTATAGGCCTGCTTCAGGCGAACCATCGTCAGCTTCCGTCTTTATTTTACAAAAGATTTTACATGAATGAGATTCACAAAGACCTAAAAAACGAATAAAAATAACGGCCGCTCCCTTAAAAGAGAAATTTTAAGAAAAATACATCAGTTTGGCGAACACATACACATATTCATACATAATCATATATACACGCAACATATAATCAGATGACACCCGTAGCAGCCAATGTCAACAAATGACGATAGTTCGCCTGAAATAGGCCATACTTCCGATTCACCATGAAATAATGGGTCTGTCTTAATTTTTCTTATATTTGCTCTATATGTATTTACATGCAGATATGCTTAGAGCTCTCTTAGAGAGTTATCCTACCACTGTATGTACAGGAGACTCCTTCGGATTCTTCTATGCCCACACTGCATGCTGATTATATATATATATATATATATATATATATATATGAATAAAAATTATGCGTAAAGAATAGAAAAAGAGACTCTAAATTTATGTTATAAAAATCCATCTAGTTTTTTAAACATTCTGTAACTAAGATTTATAAAGTTAGGCTCGGCTTTGATTATGTCAAACCAAACAAATTTAAATTGTAAACGCGCATAGCCATACTAGAATTTGTGAATAAAAACTATACGCCCGCTAACTTATTTTATTTATCCGGTTCGAAGTCCTTGCTTGCTATATAAGATGGAAAATTTTGCCTGCAAAGTCATAAGATGATCTACCACAACCTGACGGGAAAAATGTGATTTTCTCGAAAAGGATAGACAGTCTAGGCGTGTAAAATCCGTTGTTGCTTCTGCTGTTCTGGCTGAGAAAGCTGAGATCTAGAACCAAAATTGATTCGACCACCCAGTCGAGAAATGTTTAACCTTAGATGCAGAAGACTACTACTAATACTACTACTACTACTAATACTAATCCTATTGCTGGTGAAGAGGAATATGAAAAAAAAAGAGAAAAATAAGAAGAATCTTTTAAACTTGAATATCTTTTCTAAACGTGAGTTTATTTCATGCGAATATATTTTCTAAATCTGTAAGCGTTTATCACATATTTGAGGATGCCTCTTCCAAAACACTGAATATTTTGTTTAAAGAACCCAGAAAACGAACTTTTCTCAAAGTAGGTAACTCATTTTCACCCTCCTTCGACATCTGAACTATTGAATTGTGAACTTTTTCAGTAAGAAAATTTGCAAAAACTTGATATATATTAACTACAGTTCTAAAGAAAAATTTAAAAAATTCCTTTGTTATCAATTAAAAACTTCTTTTGATTAAAATGAAATATTGTTTTCTAAGGGGAAACAGATTTGTATTTTGAAAGAATTGCCTTGACAGTTTGGGGCGCACAAGGAAAATTTTATGCAAGGCCTGTATTTTGTACAATTTGTATTTCGGAAAAATATTTTACCATTTTAATAAATGTTTATTTCTTTACAAATTTCATTTTGAGTAGGATTATGGTCTTTTTCGCTAGCGCCTCTAAAAGTATTTGTGAAGGAAAGAATAAAAGATGAGAAATATTAGCCTTCCCTTTCCTCCCCTCCCTTCACTTCTTTATTTCTTTTATCGAGCCATCAAATTTTAGGGAATCGATCGTGCCGATAACTAATGAGTACCTACACCCTTGTGCAAATTAGTTGAAACAAAAACAACTCTTGAAGGAGTTGATTGATAACCCCTATAAAGGAATAGGAAGGAGAAAGAAAGAGCCAACAACACTTCACATACACCAAACAAGGCATAAATCAACATAGTGAAGAAAACACAAACACAATTTAATAACAATTAAGTGGCATAGAAAAAGAGTTCATAGGAGGGGTTAAAAGGAGTTCATAAAAGGAGTCCATAGGAGGGGTTAAAAGGAGTTCATAAAAGGAGTTCATAAAAGGGGTTAAAAGGATTTCATAAAAGGAGTCCATAGGAGGGGTTAAAAGGAGTTCATAGGAGGGGTTAAAAGGAGTCCATAAAAAGAGTTCATAGGAGGGGTTAAAAGGAGTTCATAAAAGGGGTTAAAGGAGTTCATAAAAGGAGTCCATAGGAGGGGTTAAAAGGAGTTCATAAAAGGAGTCCATAGGAGGGGTTAAAAGGAGTTCATAAAAGGAGTCTATAGGAGGGGTTAAAAGGAGTCCATAGGAGGGGTTAAAAGGAGTCCATAGGAGGGGTTAAAAGGAGTCCATAAAAGGAGTTCATAGGAGGAGTCCAAAGGAGGGGTTAAAAGGAGTTCATAAAAGGAGTCCATAGGAGGGGTTAAAAGGAGTTCATAAAAGGAGTCCATAGGAGGGGTTAAAAGGAGTGCATAGGAGGGGTTAAAAGTTCATAAAAGGAGTCCATACGAGGGGTTAAATGGAGTTCATGAAAGGGTTCCATAGGAGGGGTTAAAAGGAGTTCATAAAAGGAGTCCATTAAAAGGAGTTCATAAAAGGAGTCCATAGGAGGGGTTAAAAGGAGTCCAGGAGGGGTTAAAAGGAGTTCATAAAAGGAGTCCATAAAAGGAGTTCATAGGAGGGGTTAAAAGGAGTTCATAAAGGAAGGGGTCCATAAAAGGAGTCCATAAAAGGAGTCCACAGAAGGGGTTAAAAGGAGTTCATAAAAGGAGTCCATAGGAGGGGTTAAATGGAGTTCATAAATGGAGTCCATAGGAGGGGTTAAAAGTTCATAAAAGGAGTCCATAAAAGGAGTTCATAGGAGGGGTTAAAAGGAGTTCATAAAAGGACTTCATAGGAGGGGTTAAAAGGAGTTCATAAAAGGAGTCCATAGGAGGGGTTAAAAGGAGTTCATAAAAGGAGTTCATAGGATGGGTTAAAAGGAGTTCATAAAAGGAGTCCATAGGAGGGGTTAAAAGGAGTTCATAAAAGGAGTCCATAGGAGGGGTTAAAAGGAGTTCATAAAAGGACTTCATAGGAGGGGTTAAAAGGAGTTCATAAAAGGAGTCCATAGGAGGGGTTAAAAGGAGTTCATTAGAGGATTTCATAGGAGTCCATAAAAGGAGTTCATAGGAGGGGTTAAAAGGAGTTCATAAAAGGAGTCCATAGGAGGGGTTAAAAGGAGTTCATAAAAGAGTCCATAGGAGGGGTTAAATGGAGTTCATAAATGGAGTCCATAGGAGGGGTTAAAAGGAGTTCATAAAAGGAGTCCATAAAAGGAGTTCATAGGAGGGGTTAAAAGGAGTTCATAAAAGAGTCCATAGGAGGTGTTAAAAGGAGTTCATAAAAGGAGTCCATAGAAGGGGTTAAAAGGAGTTCATAAAAGGAGTTCATAGGAAGGGTTAAAAGGAGTTCATAAAATGAGTCCATAGGAGGGGTTAAAAGGAGTTCATAAAGGAGTTCATAGGAGGTGTTAAAAGGAGTTCATAAAAGGAGTCCATAGGAGCGGTTAAAAGGAGTTCATAAAAGGAATTCATAGGAGGGGTTAAAAGGAGTTCATAAAAGGAGTTCATAGGAGGGGTTAATAGAAGTTCATAGGAGGGGTTAAAAGGAGTTCATAAAAGGAGTCCATAGGAGGGGTTAAAAGGAGTTCATAAAAGGAGTTCATAGGAGGTGTTAAAAGGAGTTCATAAAAGGAGTCCATAGGAGCGGTTAAAAGGAGTTCATAAAAGGAATACATAGGAGGGTTAAAGGAGTTCATAAAGGAGTTCATAGGAGGGGTTAATAGAAGTTCATAGGAGGGGTTAAGGTTCATAGGAAGGGTTAAAAGGAGTTCATAAAGGAGTCCATAGGAGGGGTTAAAAGGAGTTCATAAAGAGTTCATAGGAGAGTGTTAAAGGTTCATAGAAAGGTCATAGGAACGGTTAAAGGTTCATAAAAGGAATTCATAGGAGGTTAAAGGAGTTCATAAAACGAGTTCATAGGAGGTGTTAATAGAAGTTCATAGGAGGGTTAAAAGGAGTTCATAAAAAGGAGTCCATAGGGGGATTAAAAGGAGTTCATAAAGGAGTTCATAGGAGGGTTAAAGGAGTTCATAAAGGAGTCCATAGGAGGGTTAAAGGTGTTCATAAAAGGAGTCCATAGGAGGGGTTAAGGTGTTCATAAAAGAAATTCATAGGAGGGGTTAAAAAGGAGTTCATAAAACGAGTTCATAGGGTGTTAATAGAAGTTCATAGGAGGGAGTTCAAGGAGTTCATAAAAAGGAGTCCATAGGGGGGTTAAAGGAGTTCATAAAAGGAGTTCATAGGAGGGTTAAAAGGAGTTCATAAAGGTCCATAGGAGGGTTAAGGTGTTCATAAAAGGAGTTCATAGGGGAGGGTTAAAGGAGTTCATAAAAGGATTTCATAGGAGGGGTTAAAAGGAGTTCATAGGGAGGGTTAAATGGAGTTCACAAAAGGGAGTCCATAGGAGGGGTTAAAAAGGAGTTCATAAAAGGAGTCATAGCAGGGGTTAAGGGGACATAAAAGAGTTCATAGGAGGGTTGAGAGTTCATAATATGAGTCCATAGGAGGGAGTTAAATGAGTTCATAGGAGGGGTTAAGGAGTTCATAAAAGAGTCCATAGGAGGGTTAAAAAAGGAGTTCATAAGGAGTCCATGGGAGGGGCTAAGAAGTTCATAGGAGGGTTAAAAGGAGTTCATAAAAAGGAGTCCATAGGAGGGTTAAGGAGTTCATAAAGGAGTTCATGGAGGGTTAAAAAGGAGTTCATAGGAGGGTTAAATGGAGTTACAAAGAGTCCATAGGAGGGGGTTAAAAGGAGTTCATAAAAGAGTCCTGGCAAGGGTTAAGGTTCATAAAGGAGTTCACAGGAGGGGTTAAAGGACTGTAAATGAGTCCATAGGAGGGTTAAATGAGTTCATGAGAGGGAGTTAAAAGAGTTCATAAAGGAGTCCATAGGACAGGTTAAAGGAGTTCATAAAGGAGTCCATAGGAGAGGGCTAAAAAGTTCATGAGGAGGGGTTAAAAGAGTTCATAAAAGTCACTTAGGTGAGGTTCTGAAGTTATAAAGAAATTATAAAGGAAGTTAAAAAGAGTTCTTAAAGAGTCATGAGAGGTTAAAGTTCATAAAGAGTCCATGAGAGGAGTTAAGGGATGAGGTGGAGGGAGTTAAAGAGTTCATAAAAAGGTCCTGAGAGGTTAAAAAGTTCTGTAAGAGTCTGTGAGTTGAGAGTTCATAAAGAGTTCCACAGAGGTTAAGAGTTCTTAAGTAAGTCCATAGGAAGGTTAAAAATGAGTTCATGAGAGAGGTTAAAAGAGTTCTTGAAAGTTCATGAGAGGGTTAAGGAAGTTCATAAGAGTTGTGAGAGGATAGTTCCTGTAAAGAATTCATGAGAGGGTTGAGAGTTCATAAATAAGTCCTTAGGAGGGTTAAAAGTTCATAAGGAGTTCATAGGAGGGTTAAAAGTTCAAGGAGTTCATGGAGGAGGGTTAAAAGGAGTTATAAAGAGTCCATGAGAGGGGTTAAGGAGTTCATAGGAGGGTTAAAAAGGAGTTACAAAAGAGTCATAGGAGGAGTTAAAAAGAAAGGGGTCCATAAAGGAGTCCATAGGAAGATTAAGGGGTTCATAAAGGAGTTCATAGGAGGGGTTAAGGGATTCATAAAAGGAGTCCATGGGAGGGTTAAAAGGAGTTCATAAAAAAGGAGTCCGCCAATTAGCAATATAACAATCTGGCTCCACCCGAGGAAGGCTGATGCAAGCGAGGGTGTTTCCGGTCGTTGAAAGGAGCGGATGTCATTTTGACCTTATTTCCGGCAGCAGCGGAAATAACTACAGAGGCAAACAGAACAGGTGTCTCTGAGAATTACGTGGGCGTGCGTGGGCGAGGCAAAACCGGAAGAAAAAGTCCCGGTTCTGGAAGATTATATAAAGACCTCGGCACACGGATTCGCCAGTAGTAGTAGAGGAGCAACAGAGATCGGCCGGTGAAGAGAGACACAACAGATCAGACTACACTCCCGTCAACCCATTTGAAGCGCGCTCTCTCAATTCTCTGTTCCCTATTCTACACGGTCCATCGTCATTAATAAAAATATAACGTCATATTTTTATATATATGCGTGTTTGTTGTTTGGCGATATATAACCGGCTCAGTCATTAGGACGTAATAATTGGTGCCTAGTGACTTGCTGTTTTGAGACAACAAAACCGTTAGATGCGAGCTGGTTGCTACGGCGACGATTGAAATTCAACGGACTTAAAACTACCAGATAGAAAGAAAAAAGAAGACGAAAATAGAAGCAGCCGCACGACTATAGACATCAGCCAAGGTAGGTGACTCTTTGATTTGATAGTGTGTGTGTTCTGCTCTTGTTTATAATAAGTCTAGTTAGAAAAAAAAAATGGAACAGCATACTTTTGCCGATCTGACCCTAGAATTGAGAAATGTGGATTGTTCGGTGTCGAACACATTAAGGGTAGAACGGAGGGGGTGCAGGACTACATGCAGAGAGTAGTACGCCTAGCGGAGAGCGCATAGGTTGGGGTTGACGGGAGGAATAAAGTTGAGATATTTACCTATCTGTAAGTATAAAACATCTGAGTTAATGATTTATTTTTTTGTTAATATTTTACCATATATGTGAAGTGAGTTTACTGGTATGTTGCTTAATTAATCTTACTTTTATTGAGTAAGTGAAATGTAAAATCATGTAAAGGAAGTTTCTTCTACTCTTTAAAGTGGATAATTGGATTAACTTGTTGATAACAATGTTTTCTTTGGTTTGTGCAGTGTTAGGTTTTCTTTTTTTGGATTTCTTTTCAATGACTGTACACTACAAAATGATTTACATTTCTATGTTTGTGAATTATGCTTTTGTGCAGGTTCCCATCAATTCAACATCCTCTGTGAATTTTCATTTATGTGACTTGGGAAATATCTTTTGAAGATATATTAATTTCTGAAAACTTTATATTGACACGGATAGACCTGCAGATTCCACAGTTGATCGGAACAAAAAGAAAGAACAACTGAAAAGTCTTGTAGACTTATTGGCTGATATGCTATAGGATTGGGAAAGAAGCAGTGGGAGGATTAACGATAGTTTAAGTGAAATAGTTAGGAAGATACAAACGTGGAAAATTATTAATAGTATCTAAAGCATAAAGTAAATTATACGTCTCTGGTTCAGTGGTTTGGTCCCCAATTACGCAGAAATTTCCCAATTTTTCAGTGGTCACCATGCCGGTAGAATTGCGCGATATGGAGGAGATTCCTATCCGCAAACTAGTAAATACCTTGGAACAGATAGATATGGAAAGATTTAGTGAAGGATATGAAGAACTCCCGAAGAAGTTGACGATAGGAGTCATTGCTGGCATAGTCGGCCTTATGATAATCCTTGGAATAATAGCTAGGAAGCGGATTTTTAAGTGTGAAAGAAGCAACAGTGCTTCGGGAAAGGAAAGGGAGTTATCCGTTGTGAATAGTACTCCGGGGTCAACGGGTGTTCAACACTCAAATGTCTCTGCGTTAAACAGAGAGATGTCAACAAATCAGATATGCTTGGATTCGAATCCAGAGGAAGTAGTTCAGGGAATGGAAAACATTGTACAAACTAAGGAACTACGAGTCACGGGTCCATTTTTTTAGACTAAATTAATATAGATGAAACCTCTAATCCTCCACAAGTAAATTGCATGCGGATTAACGTTGGAATCAGGGTAATTTTCTTCATTTTCTATTGAACATTTCTCGGTCAGACTATGAATGAGATGTACTGCAGATAATGGCCATTTTTCTGTGTTCAAACATAGTATGTTTGAAATTAAATTAAATTAAATGAAGTTACATGTGTAACAATAAACTCGAGCAGAAACACGCATGGTGTTGGTCAAAGGTCATTTACTCGATGTCAGTTTAGAAACTGGGGCGCGGTTACCGCCTATAATCATGTGGTTATGCATCGAGGCGTCTACGCTTATGGACAGAGTCGAGAAAGAAAATGAACATTTTTAAGAACTTTGCCCAATTCTGTGAAAATGGATATTAAAAAAAAAAAAAAGAACAATGAAACATCGAGCTGGTAGAACAATTTTCACGATGGACACGAACATTGTTGGGTTGCCGATGTAGGCTCCCCTATATATTTTTTGTTGTTTTTTGTTTTTGTTTCGGCATGCACATGTTTTGTTGTTTTGGCGTGCACATGTTTTATACAATTGTCGGGCTTGTGTGGCATGGGGAGGAGTGTGAGGGTGTTGCGCTTAAAATGTTCTTAGGTGAACATTTTGGAAAATGGGAGGGCGAGGAATGTAATATAACAATCTGGCCCCACCCGAGGAAGGCTGATGCAAGCGAGGGTATTTCCGGTCGTTGAAAGGAGCGGATGTCATTTTGACCTTATTTCCGGCAGCAGCGGAAATAACTACAGAGGCAAACAGAACAGGTGTCTCTGAGAATTACGTGGGCGTGCGTGGGCGAGGCAAAACCGGAAGAAAAAGTCCCGGTTCTGGAAGATTATATAAAGACCTCGGCACACGGATTCGCCAGTAGTAGTAGAGGAGCAACAGAGATCGGCCGGTGAAGAGAGACACAACAGATCAGGCTACACTCCCGTCAACCCATTTGAAGCGCGCTCTCTCAATTCTCTGTTCCCTATTCTACACGGTCCATCGTCATTAATAAAAATATAACGTCATATTTTTATATATATGCGTGTTTGTTGTTTGTCGATATACAACACATAGGAGGGGTTAAAAGGAGTTCATAAAAGGAGTTCATAGGAGGGGTTAAAAGGAGTTCATAAAAGGAGTCCATAGGAGGGGTTAAAAGGAGTTCATAGGTGGGGTTAAAAGGAGTTCATAAAAGGAGTTCATAGGAGGGGTTAAATGGAGTTCATAAAAGGAGTCCATAGGAGGGGTTAAAAGGAGTTCATAAAAGGAGTTCATAGGAGGGGTTAAAAGGAGTTCATAAAAAGAGTCCATAGGAGGGGTTAAAAGGAGGGGTTCATAAAAGGAGTTCATAGGAGGGGTTAAAAGGAGTTCATAGGAGGGGTTAAAAGGAGTTCATAGGAGGGGTTAAAAGGAGTTCATAGGAGGGGTTAAAAGGAGTTCATAAAAGGAGTTCATAGGAGGGGTTAAAAGGAGTTCATAAAAGGAGTTCATAGGAGGGGTTAAAAGGAGTTCATAAAAAGAGTCCATAGGAGGGGTTAAAAGGAGTTCATAAAAGGAGTTCATAGGAGGGGTTAAAAGGAGTTCATAGGAGGGGTTAAAAGGAGTTCATAAAAGGAGTTCATAGGAGGGGTTAAAAGGAGTTCATAAAAGGAGTTCATAGGAGGGGTTAAAAGGAGTTCATAGGAGGGGTTAAAAGGAGTTCATAAAAAGTATAGAGAAATAAAATTTCCGTGCATATACGAATGTGTGTAAATGCGAATATTCATGTAACATAGGTATGAACACACACACACAACCACACACAACCACACCCAAACACACACATATCTAAAGTTATTTATAAATGGAAGTTTGTCTGTGTGTGTATGTGTCTGTGTGTGGTCCGATTTAAATCAAATTTCATACACTCATAGACAAAGACATAAGAAACGATATTCAAAAGTTTCAAGATTGCTGTTCTTTCAATAGGGCATAAAATCGATGATGCATATATATATATATATATATATATATATAAAAGGCAAGATGTTTGTGTGTGTGTCTGTTTATCTGCCTGTATGTCCTTTATACAAATCCAGAACTTTTATCCTATTCTCACCAAACTTCACACAAATATTCTTTAGGCTGAGTCTGAGCTCCAATACCATGGATTAGTTTTAAAGCTTTTATTACACCCGAGCAACGTCGGGCTATACTGCTAGTATATATATATATATATATATATATATATATATCCTTGTGCAAATTAATTAAAACAAAACAAATAATGTCTTCCTAGGATTTTTCATACTTTCCTTGATCCCGTCTACAACATCTCTTGGCATTGTTTTTCTCTTCCGACTGCATTATCCTTTATATTTTGGACTGATGGATCCAGTTTGTTTCTTTACCTTAATGACACGACTTACAGTTGAAAGGCTGAAACCAACAATATCCTCTCTCTGTAAGGCTTGCCAGTGTGTTCGAGCAGCGTTACAATTTTCGTCCACTTCCTTGGAATAATGTTCATTGCAGATAATAACCGTAGGACAACTAATCGACAGTCAAGGCAATAGTTTCTGGCCGTGATAAAAATCTGATGCAATCAAGGATGACGTAATAATTTTCAAGGCCAAACAAATTTTATCATACGCCCTGAAAATAGATTCATATTACTTCACACCACTGCAAATGACCTGACCAGAGGAAAAAATAGAACTCGATTACAACCTGTCACTTCAGTGTGTCGAAAAATAACCGTATGGTGTAAGAAAGGAGACTAACGCGGTTATTTCAAATAATTTGCACAAGGGTATATATCATATATCTCGTTAGGATAGGAAAGTGTTGTAATTTGCTTGAAGCATTGTGTATATCCGGAGTTAGGCTTTGAAGACTGTTACAGTGCGTTTAGTAAAATAAAGGAAGGTTAATAATTTGTTGGATATCACCTATTTATTATTCATTAATATTTCGAGATTAAAATCTCATCTTCAGAATGTTAGGGTGATTGTGTTTGAATCCTAGACTTTCGACAAATGGTTCTTCCGGCTGCGTGTGTGTGTGTGCTAGAGCATGCATGTGTGTGTATGTTTATGGTGTATATATGCGTGATTGATAGTTGGGATTTTTATGGTCTGATGGTATCGGTCTGCTTTGATATGTCCTTTATCTAAGTTTGTATTGGCCTGACCGTTAGTTTGACCCCAGCCAAAGTGGAAGAGGGTGTGTGCGTGTGTGTACGTGTTTCTAGTGTTACATTATACTTCATTTTCCGTTTGTGATCTCCAAAGTGTTTTTGTAATAATTTTTTAAAAGTTTTTTTTTGCAGTTTTTTTTATAATCTTTTCTAACGAACATCATGAAGAAGGCTACAAACTTACTGAAAGTGAAGTTTCATCGTCAAACCGTTGATGTTAAGATGAAAGATTACGCAGAACTCATGCGGGCAGTCCAGCAATTGTTTGTAGCTTCAGTACCAGCAATTGTCGCATTCACAATCTTCAGTACCATCTACGAAATGTCTTGAAACTATATCAGGGACATTGTAAGTGGAAGTAAAGCAGAACAAAGACATTTTTTGTGAGAACTTTCTTTAGTTGTTCCAGGTCAGTCGTTCACTATCTTCATTACAATCTACGAACTGTCAAGTGTCATTTGTTCTATATTCAGCCAGAGTTGTAGCGTAGGGAGATGGTTAATGTAACATTAACCATCTCCCTACGTAATATTAATCTCCCTAATGTAACATTAACCATTAGCTTAATGTTTCTTTAGTTTGGCCTTGTGTCAGACTTAACCGAACTCCCTCCAGCTTACAAGTTTTATGCAGAGTTATAATCATCAGAAGGTTGGTTGTTGGCAGGTTGGAATTGTGTGGAATAGTGTAGGAAGAATAAAATATACATTTTGAATGTTAAAATAGAAATTTATTAAAAGGAAAGAATAACACAAGTTGTATAAGTTAATGTGCAATTAGAAACATTATTAAGAAGTTAAGGGTAGAGTTTGTGTTCAATGATAAAGTTATGGGTGTCAAGAAATGTAGAAAATGTTTGCAGTAGTAATTGTTGAAAGAGATAAGGAGAAAGAGAACAAGGTGCGACATGAACTTATCTCTGGGTCGATTTGAAGTCGAAGTTACATTTTAGTTGTTTTGCTTTCATCTGACTGAATTATCATCAGAAGAATTATCAGAAAGTTTTCATCATTATCAGAAGGTTGGTTGTCGGCAGGTTGGACTGTGTGGAATGGTGTAAGAATAAAATATACATTTTTCATGTTAAGATAGAAATCTATTAAAAAGAAAGAATAACACAAGTTGTATAAGTTAATGTGCAATTAGAAACATTATTAAGAAGTTAAGGGTAGAGTTTGTGTTCAATGATAAAGTTATGGGTGTCAAGAAATGTAGAAAATGTTTGCAGTAGTAATTGTTGAAAGAGATAAGGAGAAAGAGAACAAGGTGCGACATGAACTTATCTCTGGGTCGATTTGAAGTTGAAGTTACATTTTAGTTGTTTTGCTTTCATCTGACTGAATTATCATCAGAAGAATTATCAGAAAGTTTTCATCATTATCAGAAGGTTGGTTGTCGGCAGGTTGGACTGTGTGGAATGGTGTAAGAATAAAATAGTTAAGGGTAGAGTTTGTGTTCAATGATAAAGTTATGGGTATCAAGACTTGTAGAAAATATTCGTAGTAGTAATTGTTGAAAAAGTGTATGCGTACGTACGTATGTCTTTGGATGGAGAAGTAGAAGTAAAAGGAATTAGCAGAAGGAAAGATAAAGAGGACAAATGTCCGGGTCAGCTTGAAACTTCTCTCGTTACATTTGAGCTTGTCGTCTTTGCAGCTTCCATCTGTGACTGACTGTCTTGACGCTGACCGGGGGCCTTTTATAGTATTCAGATTTTCGCACTTGCTCGCGAAGTCCTCAAGTCTTGGAAGTTGCGCCCATTAGTCAAAAATTATTTTAACACCTACTTGCAAAATCTGGTTTGATTTTTTCGTTAAGCACATGGTTAATCCCTTTTCTATTTGGTAAAAACAAGGATTTAAAAAGTCGTTGTGAATTTTTGTAAAAGTGAAGGAGAAGGGTGTTGATTTTAATTAATTTCTTATCCGCTAGAGAGTAAGGAGATTGAGAACTAAGAAAATTCTCGCGAGTTTTCTAATCGGTTGCTTATTTTGTAGTTACGTTCAAGGAAGAAAGCAATTAATAAAAATCTGATATATCTTTTTATCATTTCACCCAAGCCACTGATTCAATTGATTAGTTAGAGTGAAAGAAATATTGAGGACAATAAAAGAACAGTTTTCACGGAGACAGAATAGAACAGGTTTAAACTTTTGGACTTCGCAATTAACAGAAGAGCGGAACTTCAGAAGAGAATTTCACAAGCGAGACATGCGAGAGAAGACACTATTAGCATAGAACTTACCGGTTAGCACTCGCAATTATAACTATGAAACTATGAGAACTCACTGGCATACATAAATTTCGCTGTTATAAAAGACAGCGCCGTCTATTCAAACGCGTAAATATGACGTTTACAGTAATCCGTATAAAATAGATAGCGAGAAATAGATTAATAAGAACACATTGGCACAGATAGGAGTCAAAGAAAAAATAAATGCGAACAGACAGGTAGATATGAACTGATGTAATGAATATGTGATGAATATGCATACACCTTGGTCCCTTACAGTAATGTGACTGGCTGGTGTTAGCTATAAATACAGACTAAGACGAGAACGCTGAAGGTCTACGTCTAGTGGTCTACGTTAATTGGAATGCCTATTGCATTAGCCTACGTCTCAGCATACTGCATACGACTACGACGAGTACCGGTCCAATGCCGCTACTTGCGAGATTGTCCTACTCAGTTACATTTGCCAAAACCGCTTAGCTACTTCGAATAATATATATATATATATCCATTTCCGGGACATATTATGAACATATTGGGATGAACTGATAGAATGGAGATTTGGCTAAGTGATCAAAAGAAATTCAGATGATTATGATCTCAGAAGAGAAATAAAATAGTGTGTATTATTTAATAAGACTGAGAAGTGGCTTATCTTATTCTAGAGTAATGAATAGCGACTGGGATTGAGGAATCAGAGTGCCGAGTTCGAATTCTAGTCGAATCCATTAAATTCACTTACCTGCAAACTTGGGGAAGGTATGAATCCATCGCTTCTTCATTGTCTAAATAGCAGGGCAGACTGGGTTCTATAGCTTGATTAGCAACCAGTCTAACGCAGTAAGAATTGACAACCTACTGCGGGAAAATCTTCTTACCACATGCGACTTGGGGAGTCAAATGTCCCATGAAACTTCTAAGGAAGAAGACGGCTCACCTCTCCCCAGGGTGAATGCAAATACAAGTATCTTATTATCTATAAATTGAGTAGAGTTGTCCTACAATAAATTGGAACCAATATTCTTAATTTCTCCTTTTGTAGTCAGTGTGCACAATATTTTAAGTTTCCCCGATCGAGTTCTGACGGGCGTGGAGCGATAATCGGTTAGTTTTTGAAAAAAAAATTTTTTTTTTCTTTTTTTACTTTTTGTATTTCTAATTACTGTGACTGAAGTTTTCCCCGTTTCCTTCTTAATTCTGTCTGTTTTTATTGCGTTAATTACAGTAATAAAACTAAAGTAATCAAACCATCCTTCCATTTTTCTCTGTCCCATGCTAATTAACCTATTCCAACATCTAATGATAAAATTAAAATTCAAAATATGACGTCACGACAAATGAAAATATGACGTCACGACAAATACGACGTCACGACAAATCATTTATTAAAGAAAAAGCAAAAGAAACGTCAAAACAATCAAAATAAGAAGTCAGATGAAACAAACGCCAACCCCAAATGAAAAACAACTTCATTCCCTGAAGATTCTCTTATTTTTTGTGTGTCTATTCAGAACGTGTAAGATTATGTTTCACTACTTCTTATCTTTTGTAGCTGTAAGCAACACATGTCCACTTAGTCCCTGTTCTATCATCCATTTTAACGAGCTCGATTCATCCCCCTGTCCTTTTGCCTTCAATATGTTCTGTGAGTATCAAATTCTCCAAACCCTCTTTTATTCATGATGAGTTCGAGATGTTTCAACTGTCACTTTCTGATTCCAAGTACTAATGTCTTTTCTGTTCCCATAAAAGGTCCTGGGTATGACGATAAACTGCATCCAGCAGCAAGGCCTCTGATTGGGAGGTTGTGAGGAGCATGGAACCACCTCGTAATTGCTGTTGTTCCCATATCCACTCTGACCCGGAGTGGTAGCACCTGTTAGGGTCCCAGCTATGGGTAAATAGCTAACCCCAAACTAGGGTTAAAACATTATGAAAGTATAAAAATACTTTTATAGAAATATAATATATATATAAATAGACTTTTGAAGAAAAATATACACTTTTGAATAAAAAAACATTACCAACAATTTTTTTTAAGAATAAAGTTATTACCATTACACATTTTTAAAGAAAAAAAATTGCCATGGTAAATTTTCGAAGGAAAAAAATTATTACCCGCAATACATTTTTGAATAGGAAACTAGAAGATATCTTCAGTTTTCTAAAATAAAATAAAATTTTTTTTTCGTCAAAATCTGACTAAATCAACTTTCTTACTATAACCGAACATTAAAAACATCTTTAAACTCTACGTTTTCGGCATTAAATAACCCACATAGGTTGATATGCCGTTAAACAAAACTCAAATCCAAAAGTCCCATTTCCCATAAAACCACCTCTTCGACTTACAGCTAAATCACGTTGAAGTATTGGTTCCCGTTACGATCACCGAAGTTAAGCAACGTAGAACCTGGCTAGTACGTAGATGGGTGACCGTTTTGGGAATACCAGTTGCTGTAAGCTGGGATAATGGCTCGGACTTTTTAATCGGATAGCCGAGTTCTAATTCCTGTTGGGTTCGATATATTTACGCGCAAAAATCCTTGGGAAAGGGTATGAATGCACCTGTTCTCACCCCCTCAACTAATGTTTAATCAATAAGACTTGTATCATTAAGCCATTATTTTCTCAAAAAATTCTTACAATCTAAAATTATTTTCTGGCTCTAAATAACTTGCAAATGGTCGATAATACGTAAAAGACGAATCAATCAATCAATAAAATCTACTAGTTGATCGCATATTCTATCTATGGTATTATCAGCATCCTTCTGCAGAACCATATTTCTTTGTCTTAAGTTTTCTTTTCATTTGTGAAGAAATTTTCCAGCATTCCCTGCCATATAGAAGGACTAGCAGTATAGCCCGGCGTTGCTCGGGTGTAATGAAAGCTTTAAAACTAATCCATGATCCTGGAGCTCAGACTCTTTGGACGTTGGCACGAAAGACTAAAAAGCAATAGTTGTTTCCAGTTAAAGCGAAACCGTAGACTGAATGAAAAATGAATGGATGTAAGTCAAATTTTGATTTCCTGGTATCGATTATCACATAAGTGTTTTTCGTCGTAAACTGAATTTTGAAGGCTAAATAAGTCCTCTGAGTAAATGGTATCGTGGCTGAGACTAAGAACTACAATTATACCTACTTAGAGCCAAACCCGAAGCAAAAACTAAAATAAAAGGGCTGAAAAAAAAATACAGATATACAGGCAGATAAACAGACACACACAAACATCTTGCCTTATATATATATATATATATATATATATTATCGATTTTCTGTACTATTGTAAGAACTGCAACCTTGAAACTTCTGAATATCGTTTCTTATGTCTTTGTCTATGAGTGTATCAAATTTGATTAAAATCGGACCACTTCTTCTATATTCCGATTTTTTCGATTATCGATTTTCGATATTTATCGTTAGTACCTCGACACAAAACCTAGCTCAGAACATTCGCAGACGTTTATAGTAGAACTGTGAAAATTTTCAAGAAAATTGGTTCAGCCGTTTCGGAGTCTATAGGTAACGGACACACACACAGAGACAAAGTTCCATTTATAAATAAGTTTAGATTTATATTATACAGCACTTCCGTACGCATTTCATTGCTTCCAACGAAACTTTCCTGTTTCTTAATGTTTTGTTTAGCTTTAAGAAAGCGTCTTTCGTTATTCTTGTATGATTTTGTATCACGTTTTCCGTCCTTTGTTATATAACTTCTCAGATTATTAATGTTGTGTACTTGCTTGGCTCTCATGTCCCCCACCTTGTAATACGCTTCTTAGGTTGTTCAACGTGATAATGACCATAAATTCTCGTCTTACAACTCATGGTTGTTGTCACTTTCTATGTCTAGAAATATTTACCGTCTTATTTGTGACTGCTATCAACACAATGTCATCCGTGTATCTTATATTGTTAAAATTACGTCCATCAGCCATACATCCTAGTAGGACCTAGCCATAGTGACTGCAACTACTTGGAGAAATAATATCGAGAAATACATAAAGAAGCCTCATATAAACTAGTTGTAAGAATATAAGATAGAAAGAAGCATCTGCAATACAATCGGTACTGGCCTGGCATCTCGACTTCAGTAACTTTCTCACCGATGTGATGTGGCTTCCCTCTGCCTTTTCTATAAATATTTTAATGACAATTGCTCTGACGAGCTTTTTTTTTTTTTTTTTTTTTTTATCTGGTGCCCCGTCCACATGATTTTAAGCGTGTTACTTGATTCGTATCTAGGTTCCACTCTTTTACCGTTGAAATAGTTAAATGTAACTGCCACTTCTACTCGAGCAATTTCTTTTCTCGCACTTCCCGCTTGTGGAACTCCCTTCTGTTTACTTGATTCCCTGATCGCTACAATCACAAAAAAAAAAGAAAAAAAAAATCAAACGCAACGTTAATTGCTGTCTTTCAGTTACTTGAATCCCGTTCATCCTTTCTTCAATACCCCCTGTACCCAGTCTTTTCTTTCACTGTACCCCACTGCGCTCTAGTGGCAGTCCTGCCTTGCTTTGAGTGAAATGATTTAATATATATATATATGCATGCCTATCTTTGTTTACTAGATTCTACTTATGATACCTCGGAAAAAGAAACTGGTTTTATTTTAAACTTAAAAACTAATCTTCATTTGTCTTAAATCATCACTCAGATTATTTTTAGATCGGATATTAATGGATAGTAATTTTTTATGTTTGAGGCATAGTCATCGTGTTTTATACCACAGACATACAAATGGTGTAATCACGGGGTAGAACTCAAGGCCTATTTCAAAATCACATCGTTCTCCTAGGAGCGATGCATTTTAATTTCAGATTGGGTTTGCGGTAGTTCTCCACTGTCAGTTTGTCAGTTAAGTGCCATACGTAAAACACGCTTGGGCGATCATGTCTCGAAAAAGACATGACTGATTGGGCAGAAGATTATCCTGCAGTAGGTTGCCATTACTTTCTGCGCTAGACTGGTCACCAGCCAAGGCTGTAGAACCCAATGTGTCCTGTTATTTGACTCATAGCTAGAGAGGGAAAATGTATTATATTATTAAGTATTAATTAGTGGGGGATCAGATTATTACTTCATAACAATAGAAAACTGATCTCTTACTTCATGCCCAGTAGAAGCCTTAATGACGTCTCAAACTATTATATTTAGTCAGTCAGTTAAATGCCATACGTGATACACGCTTGGGCGATCATGTTTCGAAAGAGACATGACTGACTGGGCAGATGATTATCCCGCAGTAAGTTGCCATTGCTTTCTGCTGTAGACTGGTCACCAGCCAAGACTATAGAACCCAATCTGTCCTGTTATTTAACCCATAACTGGAGGGAAGAGACAGATTAATACCTTTCCCAAGGGTATTTGCGCGTAAGTGAATGCAATGAATTCAACTGGAATTCGAACGCGGCTTCCCGATTTCTCGTTTCGAGCCGATATCTACTGCACTTCAATGCACATCTCTACTGTTAGTTAAGTGCCATACGTGATACACGATTGGGCGATCATGTCTCGAAAGAGACATGACTAACTGGGCAGAAGATTAGCCCGCAGTAGGTTGCCATTGCTTTCTGCAGTAGACTGGTTGCCGACCAAGGCTATAGAACCCAATCTGTCCTGTTATTTAACCCATAACTGAAGGGAAGAGACGGTTTCCCCAAGGGCATTTTTGCATTAGTAAATGCAAGGAATACGGCTGGAATTCGAACTCGGTTTCACCGATTTCTTCTTCCGATCCGATATCCACTGCACCATGACGCACTGTCGTCGGTTTAAACAAAATCACAGAAATCTTTGCTTTTTAAATCTTGAATAACTTCAGCTTATTTAACTGAAGTTTGTATAATATTTATTAATTTCGTTCGGATTGCTATATTGTTTTATGTTTATTGCAAAGGAAATATTTTTTATGAGAGTCGCTAAAGGTATAATGTTTTTTTATGAAAGCTTATTCTGTTTCTGTTTTAAGAGGTAAAAAAAGTATGTTGACTTTTTGCCACAGTTCTTATATCATTCCCCTTCTTCTTCATGTGCCGTGTCCATTCAGGACGTAGGCGATCATGGACTTCTATTTGTCCCTATCTCTTGTCAATCTTAATATCTTTCCTCTAGGTATCTCTCACAAACCCCACTCCGCCACCCGTTTGCTCAGGCCTATCAAATATGTCTTGCGCTGCTTTCCCTTGTCTCTCTTTTCTTCTAACCGTCCTGTGAGTATTAGATTCTCCAAGTCATCTTTACTCGGTACGTGTCCCGGAAACATCATCTGTCTCTTCATGATGTCAATTATGAGTTTTCTTCTCATTTTCATCATCTCAAATACCTCGTCATTACTCACGTGCTGGGGTCATGATATCCTCAGCATCCTTCTGTAGAACAACATTTCTGCTACCTCGTGCTTTTCCTTCATCCTTGAAGAGATCGTCCAACATTAACTGCCATAGAGAAGAACAAATATCACATAGCAGTCCAGCACTCTTTGTTTCCAGTGAGCTTTTCCTGTCTCTTAGTCCTCTGGTTAGCTTTTGAAATGCGTCCTTAGCGTCTTCGGATCTTAGTGTCGCACTTTCCATCCTCTCTCGGAACACTTTCCAGGTATTTACACTTCTTTACTTGTTTTAGTTTAGTTTCTCCGACCTGTCGTTGGCATTTTGGGTTCTTCTTTTTGTTGATGACCATACATACATTTTCTCTTGCGACGTAACTTTTAGGTCACGAAATCTAGACAAGGCAGAGGTATTAACGAAAAAAATGCGAAATTTAACTTGCTTTTTTATTTAATTTTTAGCTGATACTTTTCTTCGGAAGACTTTTCTCCTCTATTCTGTATGGGAAATCTATTAAAAAATACCGTTATTTGTCAGAAAAATTTGATTTATTTTCTATGTGATATTGTTATTCATAACAAAAACTATACTAATGATAAACTATAACTTTTTATGAATAATTTGTGCTTTTCTTTCTGAAAGGCATTTTAAAAAGTATGTTGAATTTTAGTTTGGTTTATGGTAATTACTGAAAAAAAAAAGAAATTGGAAAAATTTAAATATTTAAACAGTTTTAGGTGGGGGGCTCAGTTTCTCATACATCGTTATAGTAAATCGACCCTTCATTTTGGAACCACTTGCATTGGGGCCGCTTTACCCTTGGGAAACGTATTAATCCGTCTCTTCCTTCCAGTTATGGGTTAAATAACAGGACAGATTGGGTTCTATAGCTTTGGTCGATAACCAGTCTACCGCAGAAAGCAATGGCAACGTACTGCGGGATAATCTTCTGCCCAGTCAGTCATGTCTCTTTCGAGACATGATCGCCCAAGCGTGTATCACGTATGGCACTTAACTGACTGACTGTTGTTCATGTTTTTGTCTTTTCCAACTTTTCTTCAGTTCTTACGATGGCATCTTCCTCGGAAACTCTAAGAATGGCTTTATTCAAAAATTTCGCAAAGGATTCAGTTGTTGAATTTGCGCAAGCCAGAAAGTTAATTGCACAGGATCAATTTACTATAAGGTTGGATGAAAAACTGAGCCCCCTCCCAATTGTTTAAATATTGAAATTTTTACAATTTTTTTTTTTTTTTTGTCAATCGGAAAGTTTATGGTTTAATCGATAAGATTGCATTGAAAAAATCCCACCAAAAATTGATGATTAACAAATTTACAGGCGGTAGTAATGCTGTACCGGCGAGTGATTCCAAAATGGAGGATCGATTTACTATAACGTTGTATGAAAAACTGAGCCGCCACTGAAATTGTTTAAATATTGAAATTTAAAAAAAATTTTTTTTGTCAATCGGAAAGTTTAGGGTGTAATCGATAAGACTGCGCTGAAAAAGTTAAAAAAATGAAAAACAACAAATTTAAAGATGGTGGTAGTCTCCTTCAGGTCCGCCCATTGTCCGTTTTCTCCATTGTCCCATGCACTTTCGGCCACTTCTTAAACCATTTTCAAAAGGGTTTGCTCTTAAATGTTGTTAATTTCTTTTCCTGTTTGTCTGTTTAAGACAAAGTTTCTGTGCATTTTGAATTGTAATAGCGTTTATTCCGAGCTTCGCGAGATGAGCATGGCTGGAATTCGAGTTGATATCTTTCTCCTTTAAAAAAATTTTAACGCACATTTTCACTTCTGAATAATCTGAAATTTATACATGAGTACCAGATATTTTATCCAAAAGCCTCTTTCACAGTGAGATGTTTTCGGTAATGAGACCTATATAGGATACTAGTGTTATGGACCAAAATATTCCTCATGTTGTATTGAGGGATTTTATATATATAATGGTTATAATGAGTAATGGTTAGCAGTCTTGGCTCACTAGATCAATTGCAACTGTATAGCAAGTTCGATCCTCACTGGGTGCTCCATACTTTCGGCTTTGTGCCACATCTAAGCCACGCTTAGAAAATCAATATATATTAATAAATATGCATATTATCGTAGGTCTAAAGCATGACTTAGAGTTTCGTGCACTACGCAAATATCAGATGCATGTATCTCACTAAATGACAACTTAGGTCTTTTAGGAAAACTTGTAATCTTAAAACACCTGAAAAACCCTTATGTTTTAAACAAAGAAATGAATTAATGACCACATGCAAGCATAGAAATAAATATCTGCTTAAATAGAATACTTAGAACATGACTGACTCACTTTTTCTTTTTTAGTTTTTTTCTTTTTTGTTTATCTAATTATTTTTTTTCTTTTATTTCTTCTTATAATTATATATATGCATACATACATACATACATACATACATACATACATACATAATTTGCTCTGGATAACATCCATTGAGCTCTCTCTCTCTATATATATATATAGCACTTAATATTATATATTATATATTATATTAAGTTAATCGTGTTAGATTATCCTCACCGTTTACGGACTATATATATATATATATATATATAGATATCCGCAGACATATCTGTTTCGCTGTATCACAGCTCATCAGTACGGTTAGACATCCGATTGCTTTTAACCCAGGATTGAAACCCGACTGAATTGCCGTCAGTCGGCGATTCTACCTCTGAGCTATGGGCGCTCGGTAGAAGGAGGCAGACTTTTAGCGTACGATGTATCATACGCCAGTGGCTAGAGTGATCTAATTCATTACTGAATGAGCGATGCGTAGATGCTAGAGTAGCTACTGTTTTTTCAAAGTCTACCATTCTTCCAGAGGCTCAATCAGGGAGTGAGAGCGTAATATATATCCATTTATATTTTCTTCTCTCTTTTCTCCATGGCTTCGTCAACTGAGATGAAATAAAAATAAATTAAATAAACAAAAGTTACCCTTCTGATAACATACGCTAAATATGACCCCCAAATATTTATTCATTTACTCTTTCTTTTTTGTTCTTTCCTTTTCCAACACCAACGGTTTTTAGGTTTCGGTATAAATCCAATTAAAATTACACATTTAATAAATGAAAAAATTGACATCCCAGATTTATAATTTAATTTATAACGACCTTAAACAAGGTTAGTACTAAAAGCAAAATTCAGTCCAGGTGAATAAGGAACGAAGAAAAAATTTACAACGTCCAAAATATTAATTTAAAACAGTACTCGATATATAATATAAAGCTGTGAATATCTATTGTAAATTATATTTTAGAACATGTAAAAAGTTTTTATATCCACTACAAATTGTACATTTTGTTTCGACAAATGTTTCATCAGGTGGTGTGGAAAGGAATGAAAAGCCGCTTTTCTTATATTTGGCGAGTTGTGTGTGGGATGTTGGTGGGGGTTAGTGATAAGGGAATAAGTCTTGTGAATTGTCCGTTTGAATTTTGAAGAAAGTGGGTTGGGTAGGGAATATAGTTAATTAATGAAAGTGTCGGGAATTTTGTAGATTTAACATTAGAAGATGGGGTAAAGGTTTTATGGCCGCATGGCTGCTGGACTTTATTCCTTGAGGTTATTATTTTAGTAAGGAAGTGTAGAGGGTGGGGAGGGATGGGATTGACCTTATCTTTAATATTTATTTGTATAACTATAGAATATTTTTTGTATTTAAGCACAGTTTTTATAATTAATCTAATTTTGTATATTTAACCTTAATTCTGAAATTCGGAAATCGGTTTTTTCTGTAAAATTTTAAATTAGATTACAGTTTGTGGTGGTAACAGGTAAAATTTACTGTAATCCGTTGTAGACAAACATAGCGCTCTGGTTCTGCGATTTCTTCTTTTTTGCTGCGTTGCATCTGTAACCTAATAGCATGTTTTGCAATATTGTAAAATCCCCGGTCTAATGCTCTATTGCAACATTCAGACGAGCTAATTACCTATTCAGACGAGCTAATTACTCATTCAGACGAGCTAATTACCTATTCAGACGAGCTAATTACTCATTCAGACGAGCTAATTACCTATTCAGACGAGCTAATTACCTATTCAGACGAGCTAATTACTCATTCAGACGAGCTAATTACCTATTCAGACGAGCTAATTACCTATTCAGACAAGCTAATTACCTATTCAGACGAGCTAATTACTCATTCAGACGAGCTAATTACCTATTCAGACGAGCTAATTACCTATTCAGACGAGCTAATTACTCATTCAGACGAGCTAATTACCTATTCAGACGAGCTAATTACCTATTCAGACAAGCTAATTACCTATTCAGACGAGCTAATTACCTATTCAGACGAGCTAATTACTCACTCAGGCGTGCTAATTACTCCTCGCTGCTTTGACGCATCGACGTGTTCTTCGGGTTCCAGCAATTTATCATAAATAGTCTCTTTGAATCTCATCAAGTACAGCAGTCCCATTTTCTCTAGTATATTTTGATTAAATTGTGATGTTGAAATCAGTCCCGTAGTTATTGACGGTTTCTCTCGTTTTGAAATCTAGTAATAAATATTTCAATATACAAAAAAGGATCCCTAATCAATCTTAACTTGGCTTCTCTCTGTCATTTCTACAAATATTTTTGATGGCAACTTCTCTGATTAGTTTGTTTTTACCTGTGTTACCCCACTTAGTTTCACCAAAAACGCCCGCTGTTTAAGTTTATAACAAGTCAGTCTCAGTCAGTCTCTCTCTGTCAGTCTCTCTCTCTCTCATGACTCTTGAACCCTCATTTACACGCACATACATACACGTTTGTACCACAAGCACACAATTAGTAATGTAATTTATTTGTGTTAATACATGCTTTGTCGTTTGTTTTAAAATGTATTTTTGTGTGTGTGTGTATGTGTGTGTGTGTGTGTGTGTGTGTGTGTGTGTGTGTGTGTGTGTGTGTGTGTGTGTGTGTGTTTGTTTTTAATTTTTTATCCGGATTCACATGCGTCCACTAGATATTGCCTGTGAGACAAATCTTCCAGGAGACGTTAAATATTTAGTAAAAAAAATGTGTGCACCTAGCAAACAAAGAGGTGATTCCCACATCGGAAGATCGCACTTGACGTAGACCGAATATGTTTTGTGTGGAAAACAAGAAGACAGAAGTTAATTAATGCTTTTTTGCCGCTCGTAAAGAACCTAAATTTCTTACAGCTTCTCTTCTCTATGGGGACTAACAAGCTATTACAGTTGATTGATTGTATAAACAAAAGAAAAAAAGAACTCGCGATTGTAGGTTGGCTAAAGGAAGTCACGTGATTTGAACACGAAAACAACCATTTAAAATAAAAAAATTACTTAAATCATACCAGTTTCGAAGTAATATTTATACGTAATGGAGTCTGGAAAGATATGTTGTTATTTTTCTTTTTTTTGATTTTTTATTTTGAATCGTTTCACCCCAAGTAAGGCGGTACCGCCACTGATGTACAGTGGAGTAAAAGCAGCGCTGGGGGATAACCTTGTTAAACTACGACTTTAAGATGGAATACCTACCCTCGAAAAAACTAGGACACACCGACGGTTTGTCTAGGTTGATTCCAAAATTTGTAGAACTATTAAAAGACACGGTGACAGCTGCTTTAAGAGATTTTTTTTTATCATATCACCCCGAACAAAGCGGTAACGCCACTGAAGCGCAGGGGGCTACGTAGGAGTGAAAAGATTGGAAAAGAGAAAGCCGGAGACCACATCCTAAACAAGGAACAAGGGATGAGCCTCTTCACCTGTTCAATAGACGTGGGTGGAGTGTGAACCGGGCGATAGTTTAGTCTATCTACTCCAATTGAAAAAAAAAGAAAAGAGTGAAAAGATAGGAAAAGAGAAAAACCGGAAACCAAATCCTAAACAAGGAACAAGGGATGAGCCTCTTCACCTGTTCAATAGACGTGAGTGGAGTGTGAACCGGGCGATAGTTTAGTCTATCTACTCCAATTAGAAAAAAAAAAGAAAAAAGAAAAGAGTGACAAGATTGGAAAAGAGAAAGCCGGACACCACATTCTAAACAAGGAACAAGGGATGAGCCTCTTCACCTGTTCAATAGACGTGGGTGGAGTGTGAACCGGGCGATAGTTTAGTCTATCTACTCCAATTGAAAAAAAAAAAAAGAAAAAAGAAAAGAGTGACAAGATTGGAAAAGAGAAAGCCGGACACCACATTCTAAACAAGGAACAAGGGATGAGCCTCTTCACCTGTTCAATAGACGTGGGTGGAGTGTGAACCGGGCGATAGTTTAGTCTATCTACTCCAATTGAAAAAAAAAAAGAAAAAAGAAAAGAGTGACAAGATTGGAAAAGAGAAAGCCGGACACCACATTCTAAACAAGGAACAAGGGATGAGCCTCTTCACCTGTTCAATAGACGTGGGTGGAGTGTGAACCGGGCGATAGTTTAGTCTATCTACTCCAATTGAAAAAAAAAAGAAAAAAGAAAAGAGTGACAAGATTGGAAAAGAGAAAGCCGGACACCACACCCTAAACAGGGAACAAGGGATGAGCCTCTTCACCTGTTCAATAGACGTGGGTGGAGTGTGAACCGGGCGATAGTTTAGTCTATCTACTCCAAGAGATGAACAAGAATTATCAGTACTACTATGCAATACAATTCGAGAGTTACCCGAGACTCTAGAAGATATAAAAGAAGCAGCTGAGAACGGTGAAAAAAAAAAACAAATGAAGAAACAGGTATGAGTGAAAGAAAAACTTAAAAAAAGGTCTAAAATATCACCTGTCTCAAAATGCGTGTAAGTGCAATTATATGCAGATCGTGGTAATACCATCTACACTGCAAAAGAAAATCTTGAAGGAATAGGTCATCCGGGCATGTCAAAAATGAAATCTTTAATGCATATCTATAGGTATTGGCCTAGGAGGCACCAGGAGGTCGAAAAAATGATAGGAGTGCAGAGATTGTCAACTTTCAGCAAAAGCACCAGCAATGAAAATTCAGCCATGGCCTAAAACCAGAGATTCCCAATCAGTGGGTCGCGACACCCGGGGAGTAGCGAAGCCTTGGCAGAGGGGTCGCGACGCCTTGGTAGGGCAGCGAGTAGCCTTGTTAGAAGTAGCTTGGGATAACATTAATTGTATTTCATCAATTACATTTTTCAAGCTCTTACATTTTTTTTAGATGCAAAGTGATAGTTATGACAAACGTTTTGAAGAACCATGCAAAGATATGAAAGCTGACCATGAACTCCTTCTCTACACATCAATACGTTGGTTTTCGAAAGGAAACGTTATTAATCGTGTCTTCGAAATGAAAGATGAAATTAAGCTATTTCTGGAGACTCAAGAAAGGAAAGATCTTGCAGCTCACTTCGAAGATGAAGCATGGAGTAAAAGGGTAGCGTACCTAGCCGACATTTTTGATCAGCTGAACAAGCTCAATTTGAAGCTTCAATGAAGGAAAACATATATTCTCCTTTTTAGGATACCAAACTGCAGAACTGGCGTCGGAAAACCAATCTTGGAAACGTCGCTATGTTTGAAAAACTTTGTGGAATGATGGATGAGTCTCTGATCCATCTGGATCAGTTCCTTAAGAATGAGATTACCGAACATCTTGATTCTTTAGGAAAGGAAGTCGAGCGTTATTTCCCTATCACAGGAACAGGAGGTCCTGGTAAGGAACCCATTTTGCACTGAGCTTGATGTGTCCAGCATCACAGATGATATCCAAGATGAATTTCTGGATCGAAGGAACAACTCTTCAGCTCGTGATCTCTTCAAGGAAAAATCCGTGACTCAGATCTGGTGCGTTATGCATCAGTCATACTCCAATGTCAGCATGATAACCTTACGTGTCCTTGTTCCATTTGCTTCAACCTACTTGTGTGAGGCAGGATTTTCCACTTTTGTCAATATAAAAACAAAGAATAGGAACAGATTGGATGCTTGAGATGACATGAGACTGGCTCTAACAAACACTCGGCCACAAATTTCAAAGCTTGCTGCTGAAATGCAACCTCAGGCATCTCACTAGTTGGATTGTATAGCTTTTTAAACCTATGAAATATATGTTCTTTTTGTGAATTCAGGTTGGACCAATGTGCTTTAATTTGGTAATAAATAATTACAGAAATTTAAAATATATTTTTAGATGTTTCTTTCCCTGTCCTTCACAGAAAATAAAAATAAAATTAAGCTGCTGATAGTAAGCCCTAAGTAGGGGTTCGCATGGGTTTCAAACTTTTAGGTAAGGGGTCACGAGTGCCAAAAGGTTGGGAACCACTGGCCTAAAACGGATGTTCCGTGGACGAAGTTACACATCAATTACGTTGGACCACTAAATGATTACTACTACCTTATAATCGTGAACTTTTTCTCCAAGTGGCCGGAAATATTCGAATGTAGACATCCGATATCTGCAAATACTATGAATGTACTAAACGAGTACTTTAGTCGTTTCAGTGTACCAAAATCTTTAATTAGTGACAACGGGACACAGTTTACAAACAGAGAATTTAAGAATTTCTGCACATCTTTTCCATAGACCACATTACGACCTCTGTTTACCATCCGAGATCAAATGGGCAAGCAGAAAGATTCGTAGACACTTTTAAGAGCTCTAAGAAAGAATCAACGCATGGACAATGATGAAAGGAATATACAAATGTTTTTAGCGGTTTACAGAATTACTCCCAATCCGAATACTGATTAAGGCTTATCACCAGCCGAACTGATGTTCGCGAGAAAAAATTGGTCCGTGTTTAACAAAAGAGTGGTAGAAAAAAACTTTGCGACCAAATGTTACAAACCAGAAAACGGTTTTCTTCAGAAATCATAAAGGGGAAAACGCTTATGGAAAGACGAAATTATCACCAAAAGATTTGTCAGTCCATGCACTATATATGAAACCCCGAGTCGTGATATAGACGTAGGATAATATGTATATTAATTAATATATACTTTATAGCACTGTTATATTACATCAAGTACAATTTTATTAATACTAGAAAAATATTAATGTACTTGCGTATATATATATATATATATATATATATATATATATATATATATATATTATGTATTTAGGCAGCATTTTTTCATTGATGCATGTTTCATTAAATAATATAGATAAGTTTTGTCGATTTATTTTATGTAAATTCTTTTCATATCGTCTGATAAGCTTAATAGAATTATCGTTGAAAGAAGAAAGAAAATCTCAATGTTGATACATGTTTTCTTTTATTTAATCATTTCGGATTATATTAGCCATTATCAAAGATGACAATTATGTTGAGTGTATTAAACAGTTCGCGGACGAATGATAATAGTAGTTGTCTATTTTGTTTGCATGGGAGATTTTCAAAGCAACAGCGAACACGTGGGTGCGTGCTGAAAGCGAAGATCGCACTACAGCTTTTCTTTCAACGATAATGCTTATCAGACGATATGAAAATAATTTACATAAAATAAATCGACAAAAGTTGTCTATATTATTTAATGAAATATATATATCTTGAATAATATAGGCATATTGTGTCTACTTATTTTTACTCTGATCTTTCCAGTTGTGTAATCAGTTTCTTGATGTTCAGATGAAATTCATTGCGGAAAGCGCCGTAAATTTTGAACATCAAGAAAGTGATTAGAGAACGGGAAAGGATCAGTGTTTAAAAATAAGTAGAAGCATTATGTCTATAAATTTTAATTAAGCATGCTTGAAAGAAAATATACTACCTAAATACACTCACGGGATGTTCGTTGTGGTGCAGTGGATATCGACTCGGAACGACAAATCGAGGAGCCGAGTTCGAATTCCAGTTGAATTCCTCGCATTCACTTACACACAAATACCAGTGGGAAAGGTATAAATCCGTTTCTTCCCTCCAGTTATGGGCTAAATAATAGAACAGACTGGGTTCTATAGCCTTGGCTGACAACCCGTCTACTACAGAAAGCAATGGCAACCTACTGCGGGATAATCTTCAGCCCAGTCAGTCATGTCCCTTTCGAGACATGATCGCCCAAAGCGTGTATCACGTATGGCACTTAACTGACTCTCTGTTTAGGGACTTGACATCATCATCTCTCTCTTTTATTTTATATATAAATATATATATATATATATATATATATATAAAATTAGGAAATTTAATAAAGTGAAAAAAAGACTTTCATGTGACGCATTTTATCTTTCAGGACTTCATTAGACCTAAGTGATGTTTACGTTGATGTAATGACATATGTGCAGGAAAGAGAGGCAATATGAAAGTTTGAATTTTTAAACAAATGTCTGGATATATATTCTAGCCAATTTCAATTAGTTTCTTTCTGACTTTTGGTATTAAGTATCCCACATTTCAGTGATTCTCAATTGCCGTGTGTGTGTGTGTGTGTGTGTGTGTGTGTGTGTGTGTGTGTGTGTGTGTAAGTAACAATGGTACAACGTTAGTACTTAAATAAATAAGTATTAAACTTTTTATCCTCCAAATAAAATGTTTTTTTCAATTTTATAGCAATTTTCTACTGATTTTCTATGTGAATTAGGCTTCTCAATTCTAAATAATTTCAAAAATAAGAAGCGGAAAAGACTACGCTCAATTGAAGAAGAAACGAGGATCTGCTTATTGCACATTAGCCAAAACACTGAAGAAATTATGAAAAACAAAAAGACAAAAACACCGGTTACAGTTTACACACAAGTTAAGTCTCACAAGTAGCTGAATTGAAATAACGTAAGTTAATATTTGTGCGAACATTAAAAAAAAAACTATGCTTCTAGATGTATCAGTCATACGTGATACACGCTTTGGGCGATCATGTCTCTAAAGAGACTTGACTGACTGGGCAGAAGATTATCCCGCAGTAGTTTGCCATTACTTTCTGTGGTAGACTGGTTGCCAGCCAAGGTTATAGAACCCAATCTGTTCTGTTATTTAACCCATAACTGGAAGGAAGAGACGGATTAATACCTTTCCCAATGGTATTTGTGCGTAAGTGAATGCAAGGAATTCAAATGGAATTAGAATTCGGCTCCCTGATTTGTCGTTCCGAGTCGATATCCACTTCACCACAACGCACACACTTCAAAAATGTTGTTTCGACGTGGTATTTTCATTTGCGCCGAGGTGTGCAGTTCCTTAAAAAGGTTGATAAACACTGGCTTAGACCAGGACGAGACAGAATAAGAATGAGTTTAAAGAAAGTAAAAATATACTGCGCCAGTTTTATAAGGCGGCAGGGTGGGGGAGTATTCGAAGTACTTTCTTCTTTGTTTTTGTTTTTTTCTTTATTTTGTCTCGAATTAGTTGAATAGAAACATTGAAGTAAAGTAAGCTAATATTTGTGCGTATTTTTTTTAATAAATGTACCTTGATATTTTCATTTCTTCCTGGGTTGCTTAAAATGGTTGAGTAACACCGCCACATTGTCCTTTTTTCTTTGTTATATTCCATGTCCTGAAAGGACATGGCACATAACACGTCTCCCTATCCCTGGTGGCTCTTAGCACGCTTTCTTCTGTTGCACCACGCAACCCTCGTTCCGTCATCCACCTGATCAGATCCTTCAAATATATTATCCGCTGCCTTCCTCTGTCTCTTTTTCCCCTCTATCTGGCCTGTTAGTATCAGGTTCTCCAAGCCCTCCTTCCTCATTGCATGTTCCAGGAACTTTAGTTATCTCTTCCTGATGCTCAATATTAATTTTCTTTTCATTTCCATAAATTTACAGTAGATGATCTCGCAATGAAAGCATTTTCGTCACCATAAATTGCATTCTCTTTTAACTAGCATCATAGCCTGGCGTTGCCCATGCAACTCAAAACATAGGAAAAGATGCCACTTTTTATTTTACATATTTTGTTTTTGCTTGAAAAAGCCCCCCCTTTTTTTAAAGAATATTTCTTTTGTTTCAAAAGTACGAGGAAAAATATTCACATCTTTTTGTTGACCAAATGAATTTTTAAAACGTCGGAATAAAAATTAAATATAAAGGCTTATTTTTAAAAATTTTTTTTTATTAAAAAATATTTTAGTCGCGTTTGACACGTGTGATTTGATTTCTGTTACGTAATTCAGCAACCATCTTAGATCTTAGATGTTTTACGAAGCAAATGTAAACAATTGTGTCCTTTGACCAAAAAGTGTGAATGGGAAAATTGCTGAACTTAAAACTCAAAAATTATATGTCGACCTGACTTCCCTTTTGATATGTGTCCCTGAAAAGTTTGAATGGCGTAGATTAAAAAATGTAGGCGTGCATAGGGAACAGTTACACGCAGACTCATAGATTCTCTCTCTCTCTCTCTATATATATATATAGATATATATAGAGAGAGAGATTAAAAATCAAAATTATGGTCAAACCTATTATGTTGAGCAACTAATACATTATGTGTGATGTTTATTAAATGTCTCTTTTATGTTCATATAATCTCTTATTTAAATTAATCGAGGTTTCTCCTATGTATTATTTGTGGCGATTATACCGGTGATAGAGTAAAGTTCTCCTTTTGCTTATTATTTTGTCTTGCATTAATTATTTTATTGTTTTAAAAGCAGTTGTAAGAAATATTATGTTAAACTTAGATAAATTCTATTTTATTGTAGTTGTGTTTGTAGGTAAAATATATTTTGATTCGTTGAGTTTTTGTATATACTAGGCGCATGTCTTTGTGATTAATGAAGCAGATAGCTTTCTCCTAGATAGCTGTCTGGCGTAACCTTTACATAAAAATGCTACACAAGTTTTGATAAAAAAAAAAGAATATCGGGTGTAGCGCTATGATAACGAAGCCAAAGTACGCTGAGTGAAGCCGTTTGGAACTGGATAAAGTGTGTGGTCATTGAGAAAGGTATTAATCCGTCACTTCCCTCCAGTTATGGATTAAATAACAGGACAGATTGGGTTCTATAGCCTTGGCTGGCAACCAGTCTACCACAGAAAGCAATAGAAACCTACTGCGGGATAATCTTCTGCCCAGTCAGTCATGTCTCTTTCGAGACATGATCGCCCAAAGCGTGTATAAGATATGGCACTTAAATGTCTGACTGAATGAAATAGTTGGAGACATGATTAAGGCTTCTATTAGGTATAAAGTGGGGGATCAGTTGTATATTGTTACGCAGTAATAAATTGATCCCCCACTAATTACTACTTAATAATATAAGACATCTCTTCCTCCTGTAGCTATAAGTCAAATAACAGGACAGATTGAGTTCTATAGCCTTAGTTACCAACCAGTCTACCGCAGAAAGCAATGGCAACCTACTGCGGGTTAATCTTCTGCCCAGTCAGTCATGTCTCTTTCGAGACATGATCGCCCAAGCGTGTATCACGTATGGCACTTAACTGGCTGACTAGACTGGCGTCGAGATCTTATCAATTTACAGTTGAGTTGACTAGATGTATCTGTAAGTTCTATGATAACAGTTTCTTTTCCTCGCATTTCCTGCTTGTAGAACTCCCTTGCAGCTCTACGTTTTCCAGCTAACTTTAATCTGCGAAGATTTAATTGCAATGTCAATTACTATGTGCTGTCTACTTGATTAATCTTTTCTCTTTCCGCTCATTATTAATGTTTCTGTTCGTAATTCTTCCACACCCTGTAACACGACGGATCTTAGTGACTTTACTGCTTTCCATGGGATGATGCCGATTAAAAATATTTTAGAAATAGTAAAAACAAAATTACGCTTTTTTTTATTGAGTTACCTCCCTTTAGGATGTGCGTTGTGGCGCAGTGGATATCGGCTCGGAACGAGAAACCGGGTAGCCGAGTTCGAATTCCAGTTGAATCCATTGTATTCACTTACGCGCAAATACCCTTGGGAAAGGTATTAATCCGTCTCTTCCCTCCAGTTATGGGTTAAATAATAGGACAGATTGGGTTCTATAGCCTTGGTCGGCAACCAGTCTACCGCAGAAAGCAATGGCAACCTACTGCGGGATAATCTTCTGCCCAGTCAGTCATGTCTCTTTCGAGACATGATCGCCCAAGCGTGTATCGCGCATGGCACTTAACTGACTGACTGACCTCCCTTTAGGCGCAAACAATTTTGCGTAGACAAAAAATAAAGTTGCTTCCCTTTCATCTTTGCTTGTTATTTGAAGCTTTCACTTATCTAAACCTATTTATGAATGGAAGTTTGTGTGTGTGTGTGTGTGTGTGTGTGTGTGTGTGTGTGTGTGTGTTACCTATAGACTCCGAAACGGCTGAATCGATTTTCTTGAAAATTTACACAGTTGTACTATAAGCGTCTGCGGGTGTTCTTAGCTAGGTTTTGTGCCGAGGTACCACCGATAAATATGGGAAATCGATAATCGAAAAAAAATCGGATTATAGAAGGAGTGGTCCGATTTTAATCAAATTTGATACACTCATAGACAAAGACATAAGAAACGATTTTCAGAAGTTTCAAGGTTGCAGTTCTTACAATCGTTCAGAAAATCGATAATATATATATATATATATATATATATATATATATATATATATATATATATGAGGCAAGTGTGTGTGTGTGTGTGTGTGTGTGTGTGTGTGTGTGTGTGTTTATCTGTCTGCATGTCCTTTATACAAATCCACAAATTTTATCCGATTCTCACCAAACTTCACACAAATATTCTTTTGGCTGAGTCTGAGCTCCAGGACCATGGATTAGTTTTAAAGCTTTCATTACACCCAACGCGGGGCTATACTGCTAGTTTTTTTTTTATATAACTTCTGTTTTCAAGGCGTAGACGATCATAGCTCTCCACATTTTTCTGTCCCTTTTAGCACGTAACAGTTTTTTTATTATCTTTTCGTCTGAAACTTCTATCTTCCATTTACACAAGCTAGTTGCATATGTTAGCATTTCCCTCTGTTCCTCTTTCCTTCAGTTTTTTTTTTCTCCTGTGAGTGTCATATTATCCAAACCCTTTTTTCTCATTATTCGTATAAAAAAATCAACTGTTTTAATTCTCAGTATAAGTGTCCTTTTCGTTTGCAATTTTCCTCGATGCCTGCATCTTCACTCCATGGACTTCTCACTATCCTGTCTTCAACTACGTGTTGCTCTTTCGTTGGCGATATTAGGGCTCCGCATCTTGCTATCCTTCAATGTTCTAAGTAATGTCTATTTTCCTTTCTACGCTTCTAGTTCTTGTTCGGCCATCTATTAACACAGGCATGCTCGCTCGGTTACTCGCTGTTGCCTTCAGCGACTCTCGTTTTCTGTATGTTATCTGCGTGTCAAATTCTCCACGCCCCCTTTCCTCGTTATGTCTCAATATGAAATGAAAAAATAATGTACTTTTTAATGGGTCTCAAACACGTTCGCATATACCAAATTTTCGTGTAACTATTATTACAGACGACGTAAACACAACATCGCAAGCCTATTGCTCTTTCCATGGGATGTGCGTTGTGGTGCAGTGGATATCGACTCGGAACGACAAATTGGGGTGCCGAGTTCGAATCCTAGTAGAATTCCTTGCATTCACTTACGCGTGCGAATATATCATGGACCGAACATGTGAGCAATGATGAGGTTTTGGAAAGAATGGCATTGAAAAGAAAATTAATAGTGAGCACCAGTAATAGACAACTGAAGTTCCTTGGACATGGAAGGAGGGATTGGAGAACCTGATACTAACAGGCCAGATAGAGGGAAAAAGAGACAGGGGAAAGCAGCGGATAACATATTTGAAGGACCTGAGCAGGTGGATGACGGAACGGGGGTTGCGTGGAGTAACAGGAGAAAAACTTAAGAGCCACCAGGGATAGGGAGACGTGGAAAGCCATGATCGCCTACGCTCTGAAAGGATAGGGCACATAGAAGAAGAAGCCTTGGCTGGCAACCAGCCTACCGCAGAAAGCAATGGCAACCTACTGCGGGATAATCTTCTTCCCAGTCAGTCATGTCTCTTTCGAGACATCTCGCCCAAAAGCGTGTATCACATATGTCACTTAACTGACTGATGTTTTAAAAATGTGCGTTGTGGCACAGTGGATGTCGACTCGTAACGAAGAATCGGAGAGCCGAGTTCGAATTCTAGTTGAATTTGTTGCATTCCTTTTCGTGCAAATACCCTTGGGAAAGGTATTAATTAGCTTTGGCGATCATGCTTCGAAATAAGATTTTCCCGCAGTAGTTTGCAAATTTATTTCTGCGGTAGACTGGTTACCAACCAAGGCTATAGAACATAATCTGTCCTATTTAACTCATAGCTGGAGGGAGAAGAGATGGATTAATACTTTTTCAAAGGGTATTTGTGCATAAGTAAATGCAACGAATTTAAATAGAATTCGAACTCGGCCATTGCACCACAAAACACGTCGAGATACCAAAGAGGAAAGCTCATGAAAACAAATCCCATGAAAATATAAAAATGACGGGCGGAAGTTACACCACGACAATGCAAAAGTAACTGACGTTGAGATGCCAAGTTAGAACCATTAACATTACAGACCCTTTGGATAGCAGAAGAACCAGACCAGGTATGGAAGCAATATTTAAAACACAGACGAATCGTAGATTTATAAAGGTGTGAGGTCTGACGAAAATAATTTTCTGGGGTGACACAGGAAAACAATCTTCTCAGAAGCAGACCTAACAATTGATTAAACATAAACATGCCACTTCGTGTCAGTGGAAAAAGTAACATCAAGATGTCATGAGTTACGCTCCTGGAGGTTAGCCTCGGCCATGCTGCTTGGGTGAAAAACAGTGGGAATTGTGTCCATGCTAAAATTAGCAATTTCTATATTAAGTAAGTCTCACTCAAGTTAAAACCTCAAAGTGTTGTAGGTCATCTATATTAAATAGAAAAAAAATTAATAATACTAATCCAACGAGAATTGAAACTTGGCTCTCCGATTAACAATTCCAAGCCATTATCTAATACATCAGCTGCACATTGAAGATTACATCAACAGGTATTCTTAAATGGTCACCCATCTCGGAACTGACTAGGCTCGACGTTGCTTAACCTCGGTAATCTTAAGTGAATATACTATGAGCTCGTGGCTTATCAAGTACTATGCTATCAGCTTCATGGCATTTCTTAGATTAGTGGCATTAATTAACAATGCAAGGGGCACGTGACAGGTTATACTGGGTTACATAATAGCAGTTTTGAAGAAAATTTGATCTGAACAAATGAGAGGCGTGGAAGTTTTTCCAAAAATAATTATGGGACAGGCTAGCCTCCCAGAGAGTAAAATACTACGCCTCCTTGGCCTTACACTTTCGGCGGACCTCAAATGGAATGACTATATTGAATCCATTGCCAAATCTGCTGCTATGAAAGTCGGCTCCCTGTGCAGGGCCCGGAAGTTTTTCCCATCTGAATCTATTCTGCACATATACAAATCCACTATCCGCCCGTGTATTGAATATTGCTGCCATATCTGGTCGGGTGCCCCTGCTGCTCTCCTTGGGCTTCTTGACAAAATACAAAGGAGGATCTGTAACGTGGTTGATACTGACTTGGCAGACCGGCTGCAGCCGCTCTCTCACCGGCGTGATGTGGCTTCCCTGTGCCTCTTCTACAAGTACTTTCATGGCTTCTGCTCCGATGAGCTTAGATCACTGGTGCCGCCTAAGCACGAATTTACACGAGATACTAGATTAGCAACTAGGTCCCACCCTTTTACAGTTAAACAAATAAGATGTAACCGTAAATTCTACTCCAACAGCTTCTTTTCTTGCGCTTCCCGCCTGTGGAACTCCCTATCACAAGTCTGCTTTCCCGACAGTTACAATCTCCAGGTGTTTAAATGTAGGGTCAATAGACACCTCCTATCACACTAACTCCCAACTACTCTCAGAACACTCTCATCTACCCAACCCTCATTCTCGGTATCCTTGCCCGCCTATCACCCACCCTCTGACATTTCCTATATTTAATCATCCTTTCTCCAATCTACGTAGCCCCCTGCGCAGTAGTGGCAGTGACATGCCTTGCTCGGGGTGAAACGCTTATAATAAAAAAAAAAAAAAATTCGAATTAAACTATAGCGGCTGGAACTTGCACTCTGTCTCCCGTGCCTATTTCACGTACCTTTGGTAACAACAATAAGATGGAATAAATATCAATGGAAAATTCTTAATACCAAATTTCCGGTCTTCGATCCAAAATTCAAAAACAAATACGAGTACTTCGAATGTTTTCCTCTTCTTATAAGATTGGCACAGCATATTTTTATTACCTACAAGCAGTATAGCACGGCGTTGCTCGGATGTAATGAAAGCTTTAAAACTAATCCGTGGTCCTGGAGCTCAGACTCTTTGGACGTTGGCACGAAACACTAAAAAGCAATAGTTGTTTCCAGTTAAAGCGAAACCGTAGACTGAAAGAAAAATGAATGGATGGAAGTCAAATTTTGATTTCCTGGTATCGATTATCACATAAGTGTTTTTCGTCGTAAACTGAATTTTGAAGGATAAATAAGTCCACTGAGTAAACGGTATCATGGCTGAGACTAAGAACTACAATTATACCTACTTAGAGCCAAACCTGAAGCGAAAACTAAAATAAAAGGGCTGAAAAAAAAAATACAGACATACAAGCAGATAAACAGACACACACAAACATCTTGCCTTATATATATATATATATATATATATATATTATTGATTTTCTGCACTATTGTAAGAACTGCAACCTTGAAACTTCTGAATATCGTTTCTTATGTCTTTGTCTATGAGTGTATGAAATTTGATTAAAATCGAACCACTCCTTCTATAACCCGATTTTTTCTATTATCGATATTTATCGTTGCTACCTCGACACTAAACCTAGCTAAGAACACTTGCAGACGCTTATAGTACAACTATGTAAATTTTCAAGAAAATCGGTTCAGCCGTTTTGGAGTCTATAGGTAACGGACAAACACAAAGTTCCATTTATAAATAAGTTTAGATTCAGGCTTAAGCTAGTGTGTCTCAACTTTTTTAAGCAACGGCACACCTTTGAGCAAATGAAAATATCCCGGCAATGTAAAAATCTTCACCATATTTATTATTGTTGAAGGTATCACTGACATTTTTGTCAAGATTTACAAACTAAGTTTCGTTCAATAATTTTCCACTGACATTTTTGTCAAGATTTACAAACTAAGTTTCGTTCAATAATTTTCTTTATTTTCGAAAAAAAAAAAAAAAAATGAAAATTTATTGTAGGAAGCTCAGTCAGTCAGTTAAGTGCCATACGTGATACACGCTTTGGGCGATCATGTCTTGAAAGAGACATGACTGACGAGGCAGAAGATTATCCTGCAGTAGGTTGCCATTACTTTCTGCGGTAGCCTGGTTGCCAGGCTATAGAACCCAATTTGTTCTGTTATTTAACTCATAACTGTAGGGAAGAGATGGATTAATACATTTCCCAAGGGTATTTGCGCGTAAGTGAATGCAATGAATTCAACTGGAATTCGAACTCGGCTTCCCGATTTCTCATTCCGAGCCGATATCCACTGCACCACAACGCATATATCCTCTGACCTGTTTGCACTTTTTTTTTCTTCTCCAAAACTTGGTTTCCATCGCATAATGTATAGCTATTTTAGAGGGATGACGGACTAACGGAAGTCACTGAATTTTATAAATAGATTTTCCCATTCTAGTGGCAAAGAAGTCAAGAGATTTAATTTATTTCGAATTTCAGTAGAGTTTAAAGGTTCGCGCTTTATTACGTCACAAGCAATTAGAATAAAGTTAACACGCAATAGACGGGAAGAGTGAGTAAAGATTCTGGTATGTTGACAGTTGAATGGATTCGCAGATCGAGGGATCAAATATCTTAATAATCAGGCGTGGTTATTCGGTTTAATCTCATTAACGTGAGAAAATTGAATCAAAAGCTGTTTGTAGTTTCATTCTCCGACGACGGAAAAGAGGTCACACAAAATGTTTGCGATTTCAGTAACAAATGATTAAGTTTGCACAAGATGGCTAAAAAGACGTGGGCGTAATTTAGGGCTCTCCGAACTTTGTAGATTTACTTTCGACTATCACCACATGCATGACAATGAAGCCGTTAAGACACAAGTCGTTACAGGGTGGGGAAGAATTAAGAACAGAAACATTGATAATGAGTGGGAAACGGAAAGTAGTTCGGAGAAAGCGATTTACATTGCATTTAAATTTTTGCAGATTAAAGTTGGCTGGAAAGCATAGAACTGGAAGGGAGTTCCACAAGTGAGAAACGCGATAAAAGAAACTGTTAGTATAGAATTTACGGTTGCATCTATCTAACTCAAATGTAATTTGATGAGATCACCGACACTAGTCTAGTATTACGCTTAAATTTAGAAAGTTTATGTATCATAGCGATGAGTGATATTTATTTTGGGGAAGCATACAAAAATGTAGCGCAAGACCGAAAGGGAGACGGAGAAAAGATGATCTTCCGTCTTATAATTAAACATCACTAGCTACTATCACTGAGGCAAACAGAGAGCAATATTTCTTAGACTAAAACAAAACTTTCTTACTTACAATTTGTTTCCTCTTGTATATCTCGCAGTTTCAGTACTCGACACGTTAGGCGTGACGTAATGGATTATTTATTCTTTTAAAATACAGAAAATGTGGCACAAGGCCAAAAAGGGAGGTGGGTAAAGGGTGGTTTTCGTTGACTATCCTATACCTAGCTAATCACATTCACGACCCAATCACTCATAATTACTCCATTTACCACAAACTAATCCGTCACCTTACAATCCTACATATACAATAATACCACATATTTACAGGGGAATCTAAAAAAGAGGCAACAAACCTATGAGATAAAAATTTATTTGTACAATAATCTTTTTATAAAATATATGTAAAAATAAAATGATATGAAAATGAGCGGGGGAGGGGATTAATAACCCAAAACAAACTAAAAATATTGCTATATTTTTAGTTTGTTTTGGGTTATTAATCCCCTCCCCCGCTCATTTTAGGAACTAAAAAAATACAGACATACAAGCAGATAAACAGACACAAACATCTTGCCATATATATTATTGATTTTCTGCACTATTGTAAGAACTGCAACCTTGAAACTTCTGAATATCGTTTCTTATGTCTTTGTCTATGAGTGTATGAAATTTGATTAAAATCGAACAACTCCTTCTATAACCCGATTTTTTCTATTATCAGTATTTATCGGGGCTACCTCGACACAAAACCTAGCTAAGAACACTTTTCAAACAAAATAAATAGATGTTAGTAATACCTGCCCCACCCTCACAAAAATCAAGAGTGACTGCTGTATTCTGCTAAACGGCGAAATCAAGTTGCACACTCGCTAAGGAAGAGAGGAAGAATAAAATAATGGAATGGTTAAAATCTAAGACTGACCAAGTTAAGATGAAAAAGTGGGACCGAAAACAAACTGGGGAGGTTAGGAATCTCGACTTGGATCATAACAACAGAACGTAACCAAGGGAGGGTTTGCAGAAAACTGCCCCGTTGTGCCGTAAGAGACTTAAAAAAAAAGTCTGGTCCCATTCACGTGGATCAAACTTGCTACAGTTACCTACCTTTTGCTGAAATCCGTCAAATTCAAACACTTTCTATCAGATCTGATCGTCATCCTGTGCTAATGCTGAAAGAATCTAATCAGATGCTGATAAGAATAACGTTCATATCGCAAGATTCCCTACTACTGCGTCGTCCAAATCACCATTCGGGCTACGGCCAGCAACTTGAGAAACAGCATCCGTTTCATTCCAGAATATGGGGGCGACGCATTATCACACGAGTACGCGAGATCGATGGACACGAGCTGTTCAGGACTCACCTGAGTAAAATGTTAGAAGACGTGTACAACCGTTTCTTCCAAACCAAGGTCACACCGATGACAGTCGGGCAAATCCGCCCCTCCGCATCTGAAGGCCATGTCATTGAGAGGTAGCCCGTTTCGAATCAATCGCCAGGTAAGCTAAAACTCAGGGTTGCTGAGGTAATTCACAGCTGAATTCTCAGAAATATTCTGAAATCTGCTGTGCCTCTCCGGGACACCCACAATTCGGGAAAGGCATCTTTTGCCTCCTGTAAGTTGCGGGGGATTCTCTACTGGTTTCCCTATCTATACAGGCAATTTTAAAAAGCGGCACTAAGAGAACTTTCTTTTTTGAGTGGAACGGCCTTTATTTCTTTTCTGTCCACTTTACAATTGTCTTCAACGTGGGAAGTGTTTTCTCTTCCTCTTTTTTTTCTCGAAGTGTGAAGCGGGGTGGATGTTGACAGCTGGATAAAAGAGGATGGTTGGGAGGTGTGGCAGTGGAGGGGGATGGAGTTCTAGATGGTGAAAAGGAGAGGCTCCTTGACTTGGGATTTGCCTTTACTTCCGCCGGTAATGCAGGGACAGATTGCGACCTAGCCCTGGTCATCTGCTCCCACCTGCTTCGCCCAGCACTTTTTTTAAATGGGTATCTCTTCCTTCTCCCTTCTTCAACGAGGCGGACCATTTCCACAGTTCCCATATTGGAATCTGCTCTCCTTTGCTGTTTTTGTTATTGTTGTTCCTTTTTCTGCTATTTCGGCTGTTGCTGGTCCTCTTGCTGATTTCTATTTTTTGTTTGGGCTGATGCTCATTTTCTTGAAGTCTTTGTGGAGGCTGAAGTAGCAGGTGCTGATTCTTTTCTGGCTCCGGCCTCTCTTTAGGTTTTTCTCGCTGCTGTGAGAACTCCTGTTAAGAAGTAGTGCTTTACTTCCGACCTTTTCTGGCTTCCTCCATTTAAACATTATCGGGGGGCCTTGTTAGGCGTAACTGCTGTTTTTACTGCCACTTAACTCGGCTGTTGTACTGCTTGCTTTCCGGGACATGTTTTGGACATGTAGGGCCGCCTGTCTTCAGCTACGACGGGCATCATTTTGTCGCAACCCCTATTTGAAGGCTCTTTAGGGTTTCTTCCATTGTTTCCCTGATGACCGAGTTCCTAAGTCGGAGGTAAGCAGGGAGATAATTCTTGTTTTGACGGTATCTATTACTTGGATAGTCAGGACATCATATTTGCCTCGCATGTTATGGTAATATTCGGAATCCTTTTTTTGTTTGTTTATTTTTACTCTAGGCCGTTTGTTTAGGTAGTGACAGGTTTTGGGTTCACACCGCTGGTGTGGCTAAATTTTCAGCCATGGTGGTACGAAACCAACACTGCTAATTGAATAAACGTTTATGCTAATTCCTGATTTAATGATAAATCAATCGCGTAAAGAAAAAGTCTTACAGCCAAAGAAAACAAAAATAAAGTCGTAAATAGAAAAATACACACAAATAAACAAAATCAAAAAAAGAATGTGAAAAATTAAAGTTGATTATAATAAGCACGTAAAAAACTAAAAAAAAAAAATACGAATAAATTTGATAAATTACAATTAAATACGCAAAAGAAATAAAATTGGACAAAGGGTTTTAAAACACAGAGGAAAAAAAAAGAATGAGCAAGCGAAAAATGTAAACGGGTACAAACACAAATTACTAAAGAAAACTGAAAGAGAAAAACACTTTGACAAAAACAAATTGATAGACTTAACAATTCGTAAAAACATCCAAAATCACTTCCGGCGAACTTCAGTTGAACAAAATCAAAAGTCTCACAAAGAACATGGGGGACGTCCTGGAATATACATTATTGTATAAAAAAAAATATGACCAAAGTGTATGTGGGTGGAGATTGATCTTCACTGTCTATTCTGTACATAGCCAATCACATTTACGACCGAATCACTTATAACAATATCTTCATTTACCACAAAAACTCGTTTATCTTACAATTCTACATATACCATAATACCACATCTGAGCACCTCGGTGTGGTGTTATGGTTAGCAAGATTGTCTCGCTAGAACTTGTTACAATTGAGTAGTGAGTTCGATCCTCACTGTGTATCCCATACTTTCAGCCTTGTGCTACATCCAAGCGCGGCTTAGAAAATTTACCATAATACCATATATTCATAGGGTAACCTAAAAAAAAAAAAAAAGGTAACAAAACCCATGAGATAAAAATTTATTTATATACAATAATTTGATAAAATATATATAAAAATATAGTGATAAGAAAAATGAGAGGGGTAGCCTAAATACGCCAGGTTCTTCTAATCAAATTTACATTTGTCTCTATTAATGGTTAATCCAGCCTTTTTCAATCGCCATAATATTTGATCCACTTTTTGTTTTAACTCTTGTTTGGTCTTCACTCTTACGCCAATATCATCTTGGTAAATAGTCATGTTAGTTACCTTGCCTAACAATATTCCTTCGATTGCCCTTTTGAAATATATGACAAGAAGTTTTAATTCTAAATGGTAAGCGTGATAACCTTAACAGGTCTTTAGGGTGGTGGTAATTTTCTTTTAATGGAATGTTTGCTTTGTATCCCTTTAGAAGTCCTAGGTCACTCTCTTGAACTTCCATGGTGTTTATTAATTTGGCTGTATCTACTTTTACTATGTCAATACCTTATAATCCGTGGTCCTTCTCGCACGCTACTACCATGATTTGAGTTTGAGTTTTGCTTAACGGCATATTAACCTCTGTGGGTTATCTAATGCCAAAAAGGTGGCGGTTAAAGCTTTTTTTTTAATGTTCGGTTATAGTGAAAAAGTTGATTTCGTTAGATTTTAATGAAAAGTTTGTTTTTATTCTTTCATTTTAGAAAACTGAAAATGTATTCAAAAATTTTTTGCTGATAATAATTTTTTTCTTTCAAAAATGTATTGTTGGTAATATTTTTTCTTCAAAAATGTATGTCTTTCTATAAAAGTCTATTTTTATGTATATATTTCTATAAAAGTGTATATTTATACTTTCATAGTGTTTTAACCACAGTTTGGAGGGGTTAACTATTTGCCCATAGCTGGGACCCTAATAGGTGCTACCACTATGAGTCAGGGTGAAACTGAGAACAACAGCAATTAAAAGGTGGATCCATACTCTTCACAACCTCTCAATCAGAGGCCTTGCTGCCGGATGTAGTTTACCGTCATACCCAGGACCACCACGATTTGAATAACCTCGAACCGAGTTTCCGTTTCAAATGTGTCACGAAATGTAATCAACGTTTTTATTGTTGTTCCATCAATTGTTTTTCACTTTAAACCACTTTTTTTTAAAACTTGGGTTGGCCTACCTTGATCCAAAAGTTTCTTGGAATTAGGGTTATTTTGCTACCCGTGTCAACTTGCATGCTAAACCTACAGCCATTTATTTTCATGTTCTCACTACCATTCTTTTGCGTATTTACCGAAAATAGATTGGCTTCCTGTTGTTCTTAGGGGTGTGTGTGTGTGGGGGGGAGGTTATTATTAATTCTTTCTACATGTTTTTCACTTCTGCAAACGGTCTTAAAATGATTCATTTTCCCACATTTAAGACACTGTTTCCCCAGCGCTGGACACTTAAATTTATTTATATATTTCATCCCCTTCCTCTTTTTATTTCAATATCATTGAATATTTTAAATATATTTTTGTATTATTGTATATTTTAGCAAATTTTTACGTTATGGGTTTTGTTTCCCCATTTTTTAGGTGCCCCTTGTAGATATGTGGTATTGTGGTGCGTGAAGGATTAGGAGGTGATGGATGGGTTTTTGTGGTGAATGAAGAAATTGTAATGAATGTTTGGGTCGTGAATCTGATTAGCTAGGTATAGAATAGTTACAGAAGACCACCCTTTACACCCCACTTTTCGGCCTTGTGCCACATTTATTGTATATATTACAATAATAAATATTCTTGAATTTATTCTTTTCATGCGCCGTTCAGCAATAAGTGCACTTCACTTTGGCTTTGTTTACACCTGGCTGGTTGAAGTATTATTTGTTCTAATTGCTGTAAATAGCCCATACTTAATTCTATGTTCATATGGCTGTCTTGCATACATTCCAGTACTTTTGTTTATGTTACAGTTAAATAACAGAATCAGCTCGTCTTCAATTGACATGCCTTGAGTCCCTATTTTTTCAAATTCGCAGTGCTTTGCCTGTCCCTTGAGTCTGTGCACGTACTGCATAATAGGTTCCTCCGACCACCTACCTGACTCCTAAAAATTTGGTTCTTTCAGCAATAACCAGTTTTCTTTTTGGCCTAATATTTCTTTTTATTAAGCTGACAACTTCCTCAAAAGACATTTGTTCTAATGCATGTAGGCAACATGGTGGACATTTTCTTTAACGCCTCACCCTCTACAGAAGCCATAAACAACACCATTTTCTTTTTGTTTTGTCCGTCTTCCATTTTTGAGTCTTTGAGATTACGCACTCTTTCTGTTACAGCAAAGGCTTTTATCCAAATCTCAACGGATTCAGGATCCAAAATGGGACCCAAGCATCCTATCACCACCATTCTTACAACCACCATAATAAGTCAGAATCTACATGAAGGCCTAACTAATCCACATATGTATTTTTTTTTCTCTGGAGGAAGGGAAATAAAACAAGAATTTAAAAAAATCTAAAACTAATTTGTATTTACAATATGAGCTAAAATTATTTACAAGAAACTAAACAAAATACTATTAGTAATAAAAGAAAAAAAAAGAAACATAGTGCTTAAATGTGGCAGAAATATCAGTTAACAATATTTGTTGCACAAAAGTACAAATATGGTACAAGGCCTAAAATGGTGATGGGGAAGGCTGGTCATCATCTGTCCTGGACTTTAACTTAGCTATTCACAATCGTTGATCCAAACACTACAATAATCCTTCCACCAAAATACCACATTCTAACTTACCATTCTTACTACATCAACCATAATACCTCAGATACTCTATGAAGTCCTAACTCTCTCCCATATGTACAATTTTGTGTGTGTGTGTGGGGGGGGGGGTAAGGGCAGAAAATAACAACTTTTAAAGATTTCTTCAATGATTATATACAATGACAAATAACAATATTTACAAGAAACAAAACAAAATCATGTTAGTAATAAAGCCCCCCCCCCCCCCATGCTTAAATGTGACCGCAACATCAGTTAACTGGACGAAATTAATGCGGGACTAAGTAATTAAAAAAAATCATTCGTCCAAACATTTAATTCATACAACCAAATAAATTAACAATACAAAAAAAAAAAAATACAAACAAAAAAAGAATCACTCGAAATGAGAAACGCGTACCGCATCCACCAGAGAACTGACATCTCTGGTCACCTAACTGGAGAGAAAAGGGGGAATTAAACTAAAGAAATAGGGGGCAGAAATAAAAGAGACCAATGAGCCTACATCCCCTAACCAAGTTAACTTTGAAGAAAAAAAAAAGACAAAAACAACACTAAACTAAACTAATTTCTGGCGGGTTGCCAATGTTCAATCCAGCTGGAAAAATGTCTTTATGCTTAACCCTCACCAAAGTGCTATTCTAAATCTGTCTATCTTACTTGACACAGACGCGCAAGACTCACTCACCTTTTGTCAAATTCTGATGGAGGGAGCCGTCGCCTTTCCGTCTTAATCTTGTCCTTTAAGTGTAAGCTTAAAGGACAAGATCAGTTGGGAAGTCTTTCTAACGTACTCTATATCACTACTCTCATAACGTCAATCAAGCGAGTGACGCCTGGGGCGTTTCAACCCGGGCGCTCAAAGCGGGCCTCCTGCTTCGTAAGACTGAGCATCATATCTATCAGATCATATTGAGCGAACCCCTTAACTAACGCATTATATGCCATCCGTCACCCGTAAGAGATGCTTCAGAATGAAAATGGCAGGTCTCTTTCTTGCATGAACGCCTACTTCTTAAGGACGGGAAGTTTTTATGGGCACCTTCCTTCCAGAATTTGTCTTCACCGTCCGATTGCTGACAAATTCGATCCAGGAACACGATGCAAAGCGTATGTTGACGGATCTCAACGCTAGGCATACCCAGACCGCATTCAGAAGGGTGGAAGTAACAATTATCGATTTAAAAAAAAATTCAAAAGATTTCTGACCCTTTATTTTAATAAAATTAGAAAATTGAAAGTTAAATTAATCTGATTATAAACAAATATTACTTACTTATAGCATAAAAAAGTAATATACAACCAATTATTAACGACTGGTGGTGTTCGTCTGATCGAACGTTTGACAGACTGTTGAATGACGACGCGATGACAGCTGCTCTGGATGACCATAAATAACAATTGTCATAAATCTAAGGGAAAGGAACAAAACTCTTAAATTACGTAACCTTTTCAAAATAATGGTAATTTTAGTCAACCATACATGGAAATAAGAAACGTATTAAGTAAATAAAAATTATTTTAAAAATAGCACCACTACGTTTAATAATCTTTGCAATTTTAGACTCGTGAGTTTCATTTACACTTAATTATTATATCCCATCCAATGAAAACCCAAATGAGAATTTTACACGATTTTAAAATATAAATTATTATAATCAAAATGTTAAAAAAATGAAAAAATTCTTGTAAAAATTCATTAATCATATTGCATATTTTAAAAATAAAAGAATTTTACCAACATTTTTTAAAAACACACGTCAAAAATAATTTCATTCATTTGTGAATAAATCCTGAAAGTTTCATTAAAATCGGACAATTATTTGATTTTTACAAGAATTTCCAAATCAATGTGTTTTCAACGGAAAAAAGCGCACAAAAAGTCAATGTTAAAAGTTAGAGAAGGGCGATGATGTAAACAAAACAAGATTTTAACCTAAATTTCGAGCGTGTTTGAAAGGATTTAAAAATTTAAAAGAATAATTAAAACGTACTTTGATCTTTCATCTTAATAATAACATGAACATTTTGACGATAAAACTTTATTTTCGTTACGTTTATGGGCCTTTTCAATTACGCTATGCTGTTTTCCCGCGAAAAAATGGAGGTACCTACATTTAATGTGCATAATTTATTATTCATTCGTCCAATTTCAATTCACCGTTAAATTCGAAATGGTTTTTGTCAACGCTAATTCCAAGCAATCCTGTTTTTTCAGCAAGAAAAGAACGGTAATTTCACTCGGCCAACTTTTCAATTACTAACGCCAAAATCAATAACTTTTCAGGAATAAGTGACTTAAAAAAAAGCAATAGTTAATTTTAAAACGCATTTTAAAAAATGAAAAAATTTTCATTTAATTTTAGTTTCAATCCCAAGCTAATTTATTAAAATTAATAAAAAAATTAATAAAAAAGCTAATTTATTAAAATTAAAATTCCAAGGAAACAAAACACTTTGGCGCACTTTAAACTGACAGAAATATTTGTTATACTTTTCAGTAGAATCTTTAAAATCGCCTATAATACTGAGCATCAGGAAGAGACAACTAAAGTTCATGGACATGCAATGAGGAAGGAGGGTTTGGAGAACCCGATAGTAACAGGCCAGATAGAGGGGAAAAGAGACAGGGGAAAGCAACGGATAACATATTTGAACAACCTAATCAGGTGGATGATGGAACGAGGATTGCACGGTGAAACAGGAGAAGGCGTGCTAAGAGCCACCAGGGATAGGGAAACGTGGAAAGCCATGATCGCCTACATCCTAAAGGGACAGGGCACATAGAAGAAGAATGAGGAAGGAGGGCTTGGAGAACCTAATACTAACAGGCCAGATAGAGAGAAAAAGAGACAGGGGAAAGCAGCGGATAACATATTTGAAAGACCTAATCAGGTGGATGACGGAACGAAGGTTGCATGTTGCAACAGAAGAAAGCGTGCTAAGAGCCACTAGGGATGGGGAGACGTGGAAAGCCATGATCGCCTACGTCCTGAAAGGACATGGCACATAAAAGAAGAAGATATTGATAGATCTGTCGACACAGCATAATTCTCACTATTAAAATGTTTTTTAAAACTAAAATATACCTTTCTGAAAAGTCGTTTGAGAAAAATTATCTGATTTAAAATGTAATTGATCTTTTTTACAATGATTTTTACTCCTTACAAGGACTAGGAGCCACGCGAATTAGAAGGTTGCAAGAATCACCGCTTATGGGGATATATGGGAAAGATAACGGTTGACCCAATACCTGAATAAGTTAATATTGTCGCAATCGAGTAAGCATCGTCTTGGGAGTCGGTTCCACAAAGTAGCAATTTATGGGAAGAAGATGCTTAAGTAGAACTTAAATCCCATCAATGGAATACGAAAGAAATTAATGTGGTCTGCTTCAATGGGCGTCGTATGGTGGGTCTTAGCCATGAATGTTAGAACTGATAAAGCTAAGTAATGTAGTTTGTGCGGGCACTGAAAAGTGGGGCGAGGGGTTTCGTTTTATCTGACGTGGGTGTGATGACCTCGTGACCATTTATAATAATAGATACTGACGCTTTCCCTTTCTTCAGAATTTGGTTGGAGATCTTCCAGAACTTCCGGGATCCAAGTTGTTTGCTTTCGACCTTGGTCGCGACTGCTCGTGTATAGCTGCATATTGCATTTTCTAGAACTCTCTTGCAATGATTGTGGTTAGTTCTGAATGCTAGTATCATGCTACACCGTTCATTGTGATAGATATTGTAGTAGTAGTAGTAGTTACGGTGAGTTATAGCTGCAGTATATTCGTGGGTGAACCAGAGCTAGCTGTTCAGATTTTGCTAGAATGTTTCTGGTATATAAAATTCTCCGTTCCATAAAAGATCGATTCCGAGGCGAAGGCAGACATTTTTGTGTAAGTATATTTTAAGGAGTTTGAGAGAGGAACTTCCACCATGCAAAAATTTGAAGCTGAAGCATATTTGAGGGTCAATCAGAGGTGGTTATTCGGATTTTGCTAGGATGTTTTTCTTGGATATAAAACCCTCCTTTCCACAAAGAATCTATTCCGAGACGAGGGCAGCGGTTTTGGCGGAAGTATGTTTGAAGATGCTTAAATGAGTGAGTGAGTGAGTGAGTGAGTGAGTTTTGCTTAACGGCATATCAAACTCTGTGGGTCATTTAATGCCAAAAAGGTGGGGGTTAAAGGATTTTTTTTATGTTCGGTTATAGTGAGAAGATTAATTTAGTCAGATTTTAACGAAAATTTTGTTTTTATTCTTTTTTATTTAAGAAAACTGAAATACATTCTAGTTTCGTATTCAAAAATGCTTCGCTGAGAATTTTTTCCTCCAAAAATGTGTTGTGGTAATAATTTTTTCTTCAAAAATATATATTTTTCTATAAAAGTCTATTTTTATATATATATATTTCTATAAAAGCATTTTAAAACTTTCCTAGTGTTTTGACCCCAGTTTGGGGGTTAACTATTCGCTTATAGCTGGGACCCTAACAGGTGCTACCACTCTGGGTCAGGGTGGACCTGGGAACAACAGCAATTAAGAGGTGGTCCCATGCTCCCCGCAACCTCCCAATCAGAGGCCTTGCTGCCGGATGTAGTTTACCATCATACCCAGGAACGTAAAGATGTTTAAGAAAGGAGCTTTTCATTTGTATGATCTAAGGCGGCCCCAATTAGTTTTCGTGTACCGAAAACTCTTTCTATGGAACGGTACATCAGCGCATGTCTTTCGTTTGGCATAAACTTTATCAGTGACTAATGAATGATCTGGAGTCCCCAGTGGGGAGTTGCTAGAACTTGAGCGAAGTTTTTTTTTTAAGGGCAGGATGTGAGGAAGAGATCAAGGAAGTTCACACGCTGTCCTGTTGCATCAGGAATGCAGGCGGGTCCTTCAGTGATCGTCCATAGATGATGGAAAAGTCTCAGCAGTCGCTGTTTTCATCAGTTTTGTTCGTGTAGACTAACCACTCTGATGATTATTGAAGTCGCCACAAATATGAAAGCAAGCTGAAGGATATTAAGCGAGGAAATCAATTTTCACAGATATTCGGTGGAATATTATACTTCCAACATCCTGAGGACGATACAGACGGAAAAGTGGCATTGTGGACAAGTGCCACGCGCAAGCAGATATACGGAAGTTTCGAATCCTCATTTTTTTTTTTTTTTGTTGGTCTCTGCCACATAAAAACCCATCCTTAATAGAGGCACCGAGAGCCGTGAACGTGGCGATTTTGGTGGTGATGTATAGCTATTGGGGGGGGGGGCGATTAAAACGGGATTTCGAGTTCCTGCACTTGAAAACCTGGTAAACCTATGGTCCACTTTTGTTTTTTTTTAAGTTGAGTTCAATTTTTTTGTTGTTCAATTTCGTTGCATCGATGTAAATCAGTGTGTGTTCAGTACCGACTCTTCAGATATCTGATGTCTGGACCTCATATATCACCTTCAGATCTTTTAATCTATTTAGTTTCTGTACTTGGCGGACATCGACTGCATTAAATTCTTGTCTGAAAGATTTTTCCAGCTTGTATTGAATCCTTTTTCAGTTTTCTCTGGAAGATATCGGACTGTAGGAATGTCAGGTGGTTTGATATTTGTGCCAGCTTCAGGTAGGACGTTTTTTTTTATTCGTCTCCATATTTTTGGTGTACTGGGTCCGAATCTCTGGGACTTATAAACCTAGTGCCTCAGGAAACTTTTTATTTTTACCAGAGTTCATGTTGCAATCTTTTGATGATAATGGTTTTCTCTAGCATTTTTTTACCAGTGCTCATATTGTAATCTTTGCCGCTAATGATTTCCTCTAGTATTCCGTATTAATGGTTCCCATATTGTATTCATTTCTATGTTTGGTCGGCTTAGGAGTTTTTTAAATCACAGAAATTCACATGTTGTTCTCAAGGACACATGGCCCAGTGGGCATAGACGTTGGTTAGTTCCAGTGACTTGACCCAAAGAGTTGTGAGTTCAATATCAGGCTACAGCAATGGTGAACAAATAACTTAGAAGAACTAAGTTAAAGGGAGATAACTACATGGCTATCCATCGTACATGGAATGAGAATGTTATACCCCAGTGATTGTAATAAAGAGTTTGGTTTGACATTTCTGGCACCTGAAGATAGAAAACATTTGCCTCCAACACCCTTAATAAAGGAAAAAATAATTCAAGAAATAAGATATAGGCATGATACCTCGGGTATACATGTCTTGTCAAATCAGAACTAATTAAGTCAGAAGTATCTTACTGATCCAAGGCCAAATGTACTCATTATGAGAAGAGGGTAACATCGTTTGTATCACCTACCCTCATCGGATTTTGTATTATACTGAAAATAAAATTACATATACGGTAGTTATCTATTCGTGGCGGTGGGGACGAAAATACACATTAAAATGTCAGTAAAAGTATGCTAGATTCTGATAGGTAGATATATAAATAGCAGGTCTTACGTATGACTAAGATTTTTACTTATTTTAACATCGTTAGGTATTAAACGAAAACCCCAAAAATATGTAATGGTATTTACATATGAAAATAAATAAGACACAAAAAAAAATAAAATAAAATCTAAAACTGCACACCTCCCAAGAAAAACAATCAGTAAGACGAGTCATTCCAGTCATTGATTTTAAATCTAGACTTATTTATAAATGGAACTTTGTCTGTGTATGTGTGTGTGTGTGTGTGTGTGTGTGTGTCCGTTACCTATAGACTCCGAAACGGCTGAACCGATTTTCTTGAAAATTTACTCAGTTGTACTATAAGCGTCTGCGAGTGTTCTTAGCTAGGTTTTGTGTCGAGGTACCCACGATAAATATCGATAATCGAAAAAAATCGGGTTATAGAAGGAGTGGTCCGATTTGATACACTCATAGACAAAGACGTAAGAAACGATATTCAGACGTTTCAAGGTTGCAGTTCTTACAATAGTGCAGAAAATCGATAATACATATATAAAAGGCAAGATGTTTGTATGTGTATCTGTTTATCTGCCTGTATGTCTGTAGTTTTTTCAGCCCTTTTATTTTAGTTTTTGCTTCGAATTTGGCTATAAGTAGGTATAATTGTGGTTCATAGTCTCAGCCATGATACCATTTACTCAGAGGACTTATTTAGGCTTCAAAATTCAGTTTACGATGAAAAAAACTTATTTGATATCGATACCAGGAAATCAAAATTTGACTTACATCCATTCATTTTTCTTTCAGCCTACGGTTTCGCTTTAACTGGAAACAACTATTGCTTTTTAGTGTTTCGTGCCAACGTCCAAAGAGTCTGAGCTCCAGGACCATGGATTAGTTTTAAAACTTTCATTACACCCGAGCAACACCGGTCTATACTGCTAGTGTCAACATAGAGAAGGATGGAAATGCTGAAATATTTCGGACAAGAAGCTGGTAATAAACGCAAAGAACGATGGGTCCAATAGTGAAGCGGCGAATGATCAGGTCGTAGCCAATATATGGTTTCAAGACCAATCAAGACGTATATAGACATGGTAGAAGCCCAGGTGGAAACAATAAAAAGAAATTGATTGTCTGACTATCAATAAAAGATTCAGAAATTCAGTCTTACACTACAGAACATACCCAAGTACCGACTGTGAGAGTGACCACCTTCCATTGATATATAGCCTTAGAATGAAACTATGGAAATCGAAGAGGGACAAATGGCAATACGACAGACTTCTAAATCACCCGAATGTTAAGAAATATATGGAAAGGGTTAAAAGCAGATAGAATGAACAAAATGAGAATGGAAACTCGAAGTGGGACACATTAAGAAAAGTTTTAGTAACATCAGCAATCGAGATCATCCCAAATAAAAATAGACAAAGAAAAAAATAAATGGATGGCAGCTGAAATTCTTGACATGGTGAAAAAGAGATAAAAGCAGTGCCAAGGTACGACACAAAATATCAGACTGCACAAAGAAATTAGGAACAAATGCAAGCAAGCTAAAAAGGAATGGTTCAACAAAAAATGTGCCGACATAGAAAGAATGAGTATCAAATATAAAGCAGAATTTCATAAAAATAAGAGAACTAACATGACAGAAGACATGTTCATCAACAGGATGCATAATATCCAAAGACGGGACACAGATATAAGAAGAAAAAGAAATACTTTAGATATGGAAAGGCAAGATGGAATCACAATAGAGATGCTAAAACCCTTAGACGACTTCGGCATTGACAAGATTAAAGAGATAATCAATGAAATATATACGAGTGGCGATATACCAGAAGACCCAAGTCGATCCATATACGTCGCATTTCCAGTGAAGACAGGAGCAAGCGTATGTCAACTTCATCGGTCAATCAGCTTAATGAGCCATGTAACAAAACTTATCATCCGAATCATGAGGAATACAGCATGCAGTAGAATCAAACCGGAAACGAGACAAGAAAAGTGTGAGTTCGTTAAAGACGCTTGAAGAAGGAATGCGATATTTATGATCGGAATTATATCAGTGTTATGGGGAAACACACCTATTCCTCAGTTAAAGGACCCTCCCTCCTATATTAATAAGAGTTAACAAGAAGTTAACGGGAGAAGTCCTTGAGAAGTTCTTGGGAAGTTCATAGAAGTTCTTTAGAGTTCTATTGGAGTTCAGTAGTACTACTAGGCAGTTGATATTAGTCGGCAATTAGATGAATACTAAGGAGTCAGCTTTCAGTGGCAGATTACGAAGTTTCTAACATTTTGGGTGCGTTAAGTCGATTAGCAACTGACATAGCACGATTATAACCTTCAGTGTGAAAACTACTCCACAACAGGAACTGTGGTGGTCCTGCTTGGGGTGAAATGATTATGAAAAAGAACTGCAGTCTTAACATGTTTAAGTCTAGAGTTAACGGTTACTTTCCCCACATAGTTATATAAAATAACTCTTAATTGTTTCCTCCTGTAGGATAAAAGAAGAGTTCCCAGAAGATTATCAAGTTCCTAAAACTTTGGGTATGTTAAGTTGATTAGCAACCGACATAGCACGATTATCTTCAGTGCGAAAATTACTCCACAACAATCAGAAAGTGCAATACAAATGCAAAAGGATGTGTGCCTATGTTTTATCGATTATATAAAAACGTTTAATAAATGTCACAAAGAACTACTGAAACTGGTAGGTAACCTTGACCTATGTGGGAAGTAGATTAGAATAACCCAGAACCTCTAATCACAGTAAACCGCCTGCATATGGATATGGAATGTGTTCAGTAAATATTAAAATAAAATAAAAAGGGATGTAAGACAAGGATGCACCTTCTCACCAGATCTCATTCAACTTTTACAGCGAGACCATATTGAGAGAATTAGAAGTTCTGCAAGACTCATTATTGGCGATTACAATCTTACCAACAGAAGATACACAGATGATAATGTCGACAGCAGACGCAGAAAGAAAACTACAAGAACTCCTACATAATATAATGAAAGAGAGCGAGAAGAAAGGACTAAACATTAATAGTAAGAAGGCTGAATGCTGAAAGCTTATACAGTATCAGTCTTCCTACATGGCAGTGAAAGCTGGACAATCTCCTCACAGATGAAGAAGACACACAGATGGAGAAGAGACGCTAAAAATATCATGGATCGAGCATGTGAGCAACGGCGCACTTCTAGAGACAATGGCAACAATAAGGAAACTTATACTTAACATCACAAAGAGAGAGAAAAAGGGTTTCTCAAAATTTCTTAAAATTAAATATGTGAGAGTTAACAAAGGTAAAAAAAAAAAAAAAAAAAAATAGAAAACGAATTATTTACACAAAGATTTTCTAAAAATAAACGAAAAACATTTTTAAAATAATTTACTCTCCGAAAGAATTCGAAAAGTTTTACAACAATTATATGATTTTTGCAAGAATTTCTAAATCAATGTGTTTTTCGCCGCAAAACAAACAATCAAATTTACGTATAAATTCGTGAATTCGCGTTGACACCGGAAAAACAAGATTTTTGACAAAATTTCCAAAGTTCTTAAAAGGATACAAAACTATTTTTTACGTAAATAATTCTTCAATGTTTCCTCTTAATACAAAAAAGATTTTGATAATAAAATCGTGTTTTTATTATGTTTTATGCATTTTTTATTGCATCTCTTTCTTTAAGAGAATTATTTGTCCAAACACTTACAACTGCTTGATGCAACAATTCAACATTTCGTAAACGACGAAAAGAAAAGAGAGGTTATAAATTCAAAATCAGTCAGTTAAGTGCCATACATGAAACACGCTTGGTCGATCATGTCTCCAAAGAGACATGACTGACTGGGCAGAAGATTATCCCGCAGTAGGTTGCCATTGCTTTCTGCGGTAGATTGGTTACCAGCCAAGGCTATAGAACCCAATCTGTCCTGTTATTTAACCATATAACTCGAAGGAAGAGATGGATTAATACCTTTCCCAAGGGTATTTGCGCGTAAGTGAATGCAATGAATTCAACTGGAATTTGAACTCGGCTCTCCGATTTCTCGTTCCGAGCCGATATCCACTGCACCACAACGCACATATATTAAAATATATTAATAAAAAAACGCTTACATAATTATTAGAGTTTTGTTAGCATTGTCATACTGCAAAGAAGTTGTTAATTGGTCGTACAGTGAGGGGGTAGAAGAGATGCGTTCATTTTTTTTGTCTTGAGTTGAAGTTTGATCATAATACTTCTCAAAAATGGAGCCGGTAATAAACTGATTGGTAAAATAAAATTCATAGTAAGTTGGTTAGTAGAAGAAATGCGTTTACTTTTTGTTTTGAGTTCAGGCTTGGATTCTCAAAAAAAAAAAAAAAAGAAAATGTCGGTAGTAAACTGATTGGTAAAATAAAATTGGCACCGCAATTTCTACTCTAACAGCTTCTTTTCTCGCACTTCTTGTCTGTAGAATTCCCTTCCATATACTTGCTTCCAGACAGCTACAATCTCCAGGAATTTAAATGTAAGGTCAAGAGACATCTCCTATCTCACTAACTTGCATTCTTTCTCTCAAGCTCTTTTCTCTATCCACTCCACCCCCCCCCCCATTGGATCGGTATTCTTATCCGTCTATTACCCTCCTCCTGACATCCCCCTCTTTCTCATCACTTTCCCCTATGTAACCCCCTGCGCAACAGTGGCAGTAGAATGCCTTGCTTGGGGTGAAATGATTACAAATAAAAGTTGGGTAGGAGAAGAGATGCATTTCTTTGTGTCAATTTTGATCATAACTCTTCTCAAAAATGGCGTCGATAGTAACCTGATTGTTAAAATAGCATTGGTCGTAAGTTGGATAGTAGAAGAGATGCATTTGTTTGTGTTCAATTTAGATCATAACGCTTCTTAAAAAAGGGTTGATAGTAACCTGATTGCTAGTGTTAAAACAGAAGACGGAAAGTGCGACACAGAGATCCGAAGGCGAACTGGCATGGCAAAGGATGCATTCCAGAAGTTGAGTAAAGTATTAAGAGACAGGAATATTTCGCTAGAAACAAGAAAGAGAGTACTGGATTGCTGTGTGATGTCGGTTCTTCAATATGGCACTGAATGTTGGACAATATCTTCAAAGATGAAGGAA
>JBBBDQ010001962.1:795000-937500 GCA_037127315.1 Ascarosepion bandense
GATTGTTTAATTACTTAGTTTCGGGTCATAGTAAGATTAGACCAGTGTGTGTGTGTGTGTGTGTGTGTGTATGTGTGTGATAAAAATATATTATGGATAAAAGGGCTTGTAATATTTGTATCTAGTATGTTTTGGATAATAATTAAGAGATACAAATATTAACCTGTTAAAACAAACTTTATTTAACTTCGTCTACATTCTTGTGTGAGTCCCTCGTGGCTGGCTAAAATGTCCACTAGCAAGAGTAGCACGTGTGGCTGGTGTGTAATCTTTTGAGGAACTAAAAAAGCTGAACTGCTACTAGTTGTTGGTCAGTAGGGATGGGCCAGAGAGAGGGAAAGAGAGAGAGAGAGAGACAGAGAGAGAGAGAGAGAGAGAGATGAAGGGATTTCTGGGATAGTAGTTCGTGACCTAGGTGAAAGCACCTGGAGAAGAGGAGGGAGAAGACAAAGTTAATATGTTTAGGTAGTATTATTTCTGACTTCTAGTAAGGGGGTACTATAGGCTCAATATCAGGTTGTTTCGGTTGGTTTTTGTTTTGCGTTATGCTAATATTTTGTTATTATGACTTTGAAAAATTTTACAAGGCAGCCAGGAAGCCTTTGCTTTGGCCAGCCAATAGGAAGAAGAGACTAGCATGGGGAAGAGAGCACAAAAACTGGACACCAGAACAGTTCATTTGATACAAATATTATTGTGTAGTCTTAACAAAAGAATTATTCTATTTTCATTTTGAATTATACACTTGGCAATAAATACTAAAAATAGTATGAAATACATCATTTTTTTTAAAAACTGGGGTGGCCTAATAATTATGCCCGGTAGTGTATATATATATATATATATATATATATATATATATGGAGCTTGTGGAATGGTAGTTTTTTTGTAGTTTCCTTTATTGTTTCTATTTTCTCTAAAACTTCGTCGTTTCTCACATGCTCGGTCCATGATATCCACGGCATCTTTTTATACAACCACATTTCTATTGCTTCAAACCTCTTCTTCATCTTTAAAGAGATTGTACAGCATTCACTGCCATAATAGGAGGACTGATATTACAGGCCAATTAAGTATTCGTTTCTTTATTTCTAACGATTTTTTTATTTAGCTTTTGGAAAATATATTTCGCTACTCCAGTTCGCCTTCGGGTTTCAGCGTCGAACATCCGGTCAACAATTGAAACACTTCCTAGATATTAAAAATTTATTATTATCTTTCCCTCTTTTCCTGAAAAGTCTCTTCTTTATCTGTGAAGAGATTGTTTCGTGTTCACTATTTATCGGGGATACCTTGACACAAAACCTAGCTAAGAACACTCGCAGACGCTTATACTACAACTGTGTAAATTTTAAAGAAAATCGGGTCAGCCGTTTCGGAGTCTATAGGTAATGGACACACACACACACACACACACACACACACACACACACACACACACACACACACAGACAAAGTTCCATTTATAAATATGTTTAGATGTTGTCTTATTGTCTGATCTTATCTATCTTATGCTGTCTTATCTTATTATGTTGTCCAAGTGTGTGCTTCTATCTTGCTGACAATATCTGGAAAAGACGCGCCCCACACGAGCCAGATGAGGCATCCGACATTTTTAGGGGTTAATACTCTAGGTTTGTCGGTGTACCGATGTAGCCACAGAGGCTCGTCTGGTGTTAGATTCGTCTTTTATGTTCCGTGTCCCCTCAAGACCCCAGCGATCATGTTTCTCCATAAACTTCCATCGATTGTAGCGTTAAACAACGCCATCTTTTTACCAAGTCTCACATTCCCCGTTCTACTAGCCATTTGTACAAGTTTGTTACATAGGTGGCCTGCTGCCCTTTCCTGTCTATTTCTCCTAAGAGTGTCATATTCTCCACACACTCCTATCCTCATTTTGTGTCCCGGAATTTTCAGTTGTCTTTTTTTTTCTGATTTGGAGTATAAATGTCTTTTTTTGATTCTGATTTCCTTAAGATTTCTTCGTTGCTTACGCACTTCGTCCGTGGTATTCTCAGCATCCTTCTGTAACACCACATTTATATTTTTATTATTATTTCTCTTACAACATTTAGGTCACAAGATCTAATTCATAATTTTAAGGAAGACGTCTATTAAATATTATCAAATATTATTTCTCTTACAACATTTAGGTCACAAGATCTAATTCATAATTTTAAGGAAGACGTCTATTAAATATTATCAAATATTATTTCTCTTACAACATTTAGGTCACAAGATCTAATTCATAATTTTAAGGAAGACGTCTATTAAATATTATCAAATATTATTTCTCTTACAACATTTAGGTCACAATATCTAATTCATAATTTTAAGGAAGACGTCTATTAAATATTATCAAATATTATTTCTCTTACAACATTTAGGTCACAAGATCTAATTCATAATTTTAAGGAAGACGTCTATTAAATATTATCAAATATTATTTCTCTTACAACATTTAGGTCACAAGATCTAATTCATAATTTTAAGGAAGACGTCTATTAAATATTATCAAATATTATTTCTCTTACAACATTTAGGTCACAAGATCTAATTCATAATTTTAAGGAAGACGTCTATTAAATATTATCAAATATTATTTCTCTTACAACATTTAGGTCACAAGATCTAATTCATAATTTTAAGGAAGACGTCTATTAAAAAAAAACCAATGAAATAAGACTTATGCATACATGCATTTTTAATTTTTTATTTTATTAAGTTGGCTGAAGTTAAAAGCCAAAATATTTGGTTCTGTCTTACTGATCTTATCTGGAGACGTGCCCCACATCTCCAAGAGGAAATATCCGACATCTGCAGTGGTCAATGTTCTAGGTTTGTAAGTGTAACGATCTAGCCATAGAGGTTCGCCTGGTGTTAGAATTTTCTTCTATGTGTCGTATCCCCTCAAGACAAGTGATTACGGCTCTCTACATTGTAGCTTCTAGCAACGTTTTTCCCTTTGCCAAAGCTTCTAATCCCCCTCCTTTTTTTTTTCTATCTATTTATACAAGCTCGTTAGGTAATTGTCTTCTACTGTCCCTTTTGTCTTTGATATTTCCTACGAGGAATACTTTCTCCAAGCCTACCTCTCTTATTAAGAGTCCAAGATTTTTCATCTGCCTCTTTCTGATTATTAGTATAAATGTTCTTTTTGTTTCTATTTTCCTTAAATTGCCTTTGTAGCTTACCCGGTGACAAAATCTAAGTCATTTACACTCAACGAAGACGTCTGCTTTAAATACAATAACATTCACATAAGACTTATACATTTTGTTTTGTTCTATGATCGGAAGTTAAAAGTCCAAATGTGTGTTTCTATCTCGCTGACATTAACTGGACAGGTTATGAACCAGATCAGACAGCCAACATTAGCAGAGAATAATTCTTTTGGTTTGTAATTGTAGCGATGTCTTATCTCATGACATCATAGAAAAGGCGAAATGGATGTGCTTACATTATTCGATTAGTAGTTGTTTTGAATTAACAGTGTCTTCATTTGGGTGTGGCACAGGGTGTTGGAGATGTGGTCTGAGAAAAGTTTGGCAACCACGGCTTTAAATCATCAGCTTGTTTTTCCTTAATATCTATGATTTGACATGATTCTTGTTCCGGGTTCTTCTTTCACCTTACCAAAGCTAGTGAACCCAGTTTTTGAAGCTATTTTATTCATACATAGTGGGAAGGGATGAACAGATGGAGTCATGCCTTTTCTAAGGCTATTAGTCCGGGGTTAGCGTAACAGGATTGACGGGAATTTGAACTCGACGTGCCGTTAACCGTTACGCCACACGCACATAAGACGTATCAGAGAGAGAGAGAGAGAGAGAAGTAAATAGAAAAAGTAAGACAGAAAAGACAGAAAGAGAAAGAGAGAGAAAATAAAATAAACAGAGAAAGAGAGAGAGAGAGAGAGCAAAAAAGACAAAAATAAAAAAAAGAGAGAGAGATAGAGAGGAAGAAAAAAGAGAGAAAGAAATAGAGAGAGAGAGAGAGAGAGAGAGAGAGAGAGAGAGAGAGAGAAAGAGAGGGACTAATTAACCAGTATAGCGAAAATGAAAATATCTATTAGAAAGAGATAGGCACCTGGTTTTAAATCATTGTTTAGAGAAATTATTAAGACCTATGAAATTAGTGAAATGAAATGAGTTCAGTTTTCAAACAAAACTACAATTTTGACTTTGTGTCAAACTAAACTGATTAAATAACAAAAAAGTTACCCTTTTGATATGTCATATATATATATATATATATATATATATATATATAGTCATCCACATACAAGCTTGTTTCGCTATATCACAGCTCATCAGTTTGGCTAGGCACATCCATTTGCCTCTGGTCGGGATCGAAACTCGACCGATTTTGGTGTCAGTCGGAGTAGCTACTCCTTAAGCCATAGGCGCATGGAAACAAAGAGGGGGAATTTTAACATGTTGTATATAAGGAGTGTATACACACGCCAGTCACCGAAAGAACTCAATTCATTCCAAAAGAGTAATGCATATATCGCAGAAGTGGAAAATGTTTTAAAGTTTTCTTCTCTAGAGAGCTCAATCGTAATGAGAGTAGGTGAATTTTAAGCGAAATTTAGTTAAAGAAATATGAAAAAATATGGTTAAATATATAAATGTTTTTTTTGTTTCCAATTTTAATAAATAGTTCATTTATTTTTTTTTTCAACTAGTAAACAAAAATGTCACCTTGAGTTGTGTTACTCAAAAACTGAGCTCAGTCTAGAACCGGCCTGTATAAAATACAGCCCACGAGACGACCGAGTTTGGCCGCAAGACAACCTTGTGTGGTCCGCTTGCGAATAAAGTAGCACTTTAGCCGTGATCCCGCACAAATTCATTGTTAGGTTGATCGTCTATGCACTCAACCCAACAAATTCTTTAAAGCATCTATCATTTTAGCAGCACTGCGCGTATCTGTATTGTCCGGTCAATAGAAAGCTCATTTCCGCGGCCTTTTTTTTTCTCTTTCAACGCCTATTTGAAGTCAGTACTGATCACATAGTATTCTGCGTTAACGCTTCTTCAATAAAAAGGTGACTATCACCTTAACTTCTGACTTTTGAAAGTTCAGCATGGACTGTTGTTTAATGTCCTGATCATTAGTGCATGACAATAGCTCATCGACATTAGCATTGGATCGCTGAAAAATGTTGAAAAATCTACTTGGAGGTGTTCGCTAGATATTGTTTGAAAGAGAAAAGAAACATCGTCTATATTTCTGAGATGATATATTATAACTGTTTACACGATTTACATTTGCCGGACTGTTGTCCTCATCTTTATTGCCATATTCATGATGTTTCGGTCATTGTACGCTCCGGCCTTCTTCAGGTGCTATAAATTTGAAATAGAAGAGAAATAGAAAAATCAGGCATGATTGACCATATATAGATTGAAAATGAAGATCGCCGCCTGTGTGGGATGAGGTTGAAATAATAAACTGGAAAATACGAATATTTAAATAATCAGCACATATGTTAGGCCACAAAACTCTCCTAAGGCAGCCAAACACAGACGTGAATATGGGAACTAGTAATGCTTAGTATTTTAGAAAAAACAACAGTAACAAAAAATTGCAAAAAGGTTGCAATATGAGCTCTGGTAAAAATTAATTACTGAGTTTATAAGTTCTAAAAATTTATTCGCTGATGTCCCTAAGTGTAAATATTCCAGTAAATTGACCCAAAGAGTTGTGAGTTCAATACCAGACCACAGCAGAGGTGAACAAGACTTAGTGAGTTCAGTTACGAAAAGGAAATAACTGAAACTAAAACATTCAGAAAAGGCATGAAACGTGAAACTAGAACAATCTACCACAGTGGACTAAATAAAGAGTTCAGTTCGAAATTTCAACGTATATTTTAATAAGAAGGCCGGAGCGTACAAAGGCTGAAACGCAGTAAATATGACAACAAAGATTTAAAAAAAACTGTCTAAATAATGTTAATAGAGAAAAGAAACAAAGAAAGAACGAAAAAAGAAAGAGAGAAACATAAAGCAAAAAATAAAAATAAACGAAGAAAAAAGAAAGAGAGTAACAAAGGACAAAAAACAATAATAGAAACAATGAACAAAAAAGAAATCATATATATATATATATATATATATATATATATATATATATTATTTCTTTTTTGCATTACTCTTCAGAAATGAATTGAGTTCCTTCGATGACTGGCGTGTGTATACACTGCTTAAATACAACACGTTGAAATTTCCCTCCTCTGATTCCACGGTCCTATGGCTTAGCGGGTAGCTACTCCAAATGACACCAAATCAGTCGAGTTTCGATCAAGTGGATGTCTCTAGCCATACTGATGAGCTGTGATACAGCGAAACAGGCTTGTATGTAGATGACTAATACATACATACATACAGACATACATACATACATATATATATATACACTTTTTCAGTCGAATTTTATGTTAAGCACATCAATAAAAAGAAGAAGTGTTTAAATGATTGAATAAAATTTGGAATTTTAATGAAGCAGGGAGACAATATATTTGCCATCAGTTCAGAATTACTGGGCAATTTTGATAGGATTTAATCTCATCGATAAAGAACATGACATTTTCATTTGTCAATACAAACATGTATCAAATGATTAATACATTTTACCTTTGCCATAATTTACGTGGAGTTTGCTGTTAAAGTTATTCGGAAAATATGTCACGATCAAAAGATTAAGAAAATGTCATTTCTTCGCACAATAATCTGGCCATTGGGAATTGGAATTGGAAATTGGAAGGAAAAATAAAAAAAAACATTTGGAAGATTTAAATAGGAACCAAATGAAAATGAAAAATAAAAGAATATAAAGCATTTTTTTTATATATTTACAGTGTCAAGAAAATCATTCTTGAATACTTAAGAGAATTTAAAGCATTAACATGAAATAATGATGACCTTTTCAAAACCAATATTTTCACAATAGTTCTTCTAGAATTGATTTGTTCGAAGACGTCATATTTTCTCAAGATTTTAATCGAATTGTAAATTGTAAATCTTTTGTCACTGCAGAAATTTACGATTACAAATAAAACTGTCGAACTCATTGATGCAAAAGATAGTTTAAAAAAATGGGGTACAAAAACAAAGAGAGAAACAAGCAAAAAAGAAAAAAGAAAGAAACAAAGAACCAAAAAAAAGACAAAGAGAACTAAAAAGAAAGAGAGGAACAACGAACCACAAAGAAAGAGGTAAACAAAGAAGAAAAGGAGAAACAAAGAATAGAAAGAAACAGAGAACAACAAAGAAAAAGAAAACAAAAAAAGAAAGAGAGAAATAAAGAACAAAAAGATATGCACAAATAAAAAAAGGAGATAAAGAAACAACAAAAAAGATTCCAATATAAAAATGAATAAAGAGATAGAAAGAACAAAAAATACAAAAATTCAAATGGTCGAAAAGAACTAAGGAGACAAATACCAAAAAACAAACAAACAAATACCAAAAAACAAACAAACAAATACCAAAAAATCAAACAAACAAATAACAAAAAGAAAGAGAAAATCAAAAGAGAAAAAAGAATAAAATAAAAACAAAAGAGACGAAGAAATTAAAAAAGAAACAACTGAAAACAAAAAAAAAAAAAAAAAAAGGAAAATAAATGAACCAAGTATTAAAAACTACGACTAAAACATATTAGGTTGGATCAACAAGTCTGTTTTTTTCACAGTTATGAGGTAAACTTTGATCTGAAACATTTAATCCGAGTGATTCATGAATTTTACTGACAAGGAAGACAAGAATGTTCAACAGGCAATAATTATTATGTAAATTTTTTTTTCATTATTCGACTCCATATTTACTGAGCTCGACTTAGTTTAGCATAAAGCCAATCTCCATTGTACAGGTTGAAATTGCGTAAGATTACGTACACTAATCCTCGAAAAAGTGGAGGTCTGATTATTTTGAAAAATCAACATTCAAAATATTTAAATGAGATCGAACAGTGTTTGGAGAAAGGCTATAATTTATCTCATCAAGCAGGCGAAAAGCATAGACACTGATAGTTCTTTACATGCTCAAATAATGTGTGCACGTGAATATGTGAATATCTCTGCGGGCGTGCTTCTGTGTTTGTGGGTGTATGTATGTGTGTCTTTATACACAAGGGTAGAGCAGTAAGTCCGTAGCTGAAATATTAACTGAAATATGTGAGCGATTAATTGCCAACGAAAGAGATTCAGTCAGTTAAGTGCCATACGTGAAACACGCTTGGGCGATCATGTCTCGAAAGAGACATGACTGACTGGGCAGAAGATTATCCTGCAGTAGGTTGCCATTGCTTTCTGCGGTAGATTGGTTACCAGCCAAGGGCTATAGAACCCAATCTGTCCTGTTATTTAACCCATAACTGGAGGGAAGAGACGGATTAATACCTTTCCCAAGGGTATTTGTGCGTAAGTGAATGCAATGGATTCAACTGGAATTCGAACTCGGCTCCCCGACTTCTCGTCCCGAGCTGATATCTACTACTGCACCACAACGCACATCCGAAAGAGATTACGTTGAAAATAAATATATATTTAAAATAAATGGTTTTTAGGTACAGATTTACTGATGAAATCACCTACCTACCTACCTACCTACCTACATATATATATATATATATATATATATATATATATATATACACACAAGTATAGGGTAGGTACGGATGGAATAATATTCTGTATTCTCAAGAACACTATTCTTAAAAAAGTGCTAAATACAAAGTAGAGCTTATAATATTTATTCAGAAATTATAACATAAATATTCATGTTATAATTTATGAATACATATATATATATATATATATATATATATTGGAAATGAGTTATTTCTGCGTCCTAGGTTTCAACCTTTCGGTATCTTCAGGCAAATTACAATAACAGATTTTATCGTCTTTCGAACAAGGAATTTTTACGAATGCGCAGCTGGAATTTTCAAACAACGGAAATTTTTTCGAAATTAGAAAGGAGTTATTTAAGTATCTTAGAACACTTTCATCCATGTCTGTATGTTCCTTAAACAAAATTTAATCATACCCATGAAGATATATATATGTGTGTGTGTATCATCTACATACAAGCTTGTCTCGCTGTATCACAGTTCATCAGTGTGGCTAGACATTCACTAGCTTCTGACCGGAATCGAAACTCGACCGATTTTAAGTCATTCGGAGTCGCTAACCTCTGCGCCATAATCATATGGAATCAAAGAAGGGAAATTTTAGCGTGTTATATACAAGCGGTGTATACACACGCCAGTCACCGAAAGAACTCACTCAATTTGTTGCTGAAGAGTAATGCGTAAATCGATGAAGTGGTAGCTGTTTTTAAAATTTTCCTCTCTAGGGAGTTCAATCGTATTGAAGGCGTAATATATATATATATATATATATATATATATATATATATGATTGTTTAATTACTTAGTTTCGGGTCATAGTAAGATTAGACCAGTGTGTGTGTGTGTGTGTGTGTGTGTATGTGTGTGATAAAAATATATTATGGATAAAAGGGCTTGTAATATTTGTATCTAGTATGTTTTGGATAATAATTAAGAGATACAAATATTAACCTGTTAAAACAAACTTTATTTAACTTCGTCTACATTCTTGTGTGAGTCCCTCGTGGCTGGCTAAAATGTCCACTAGCAAGAGTAGCACGTGTGGCTGGTGTGTAATCTTTTGAGGAACTAAAAAAGCTGAACTGCTACTAGTTGTTGGTCAGTAGGGATGGGCCAGAGAGAGGGAAAGAGAGAGAGAGAGAGACAGAGAGAGAGAGAGAGAGAGAGATGAAGGGATTTCTGGGATAGTAGTTCGTGACCTAGGTGAAAGCACCTGGAGAAGAGGAGGGAGAAGACAAAGTTAATATGTTTAGGTAGTATTATTTCTGACTTCTAGTAAGGGGGTACTATAGGCTCAATATCAGGTTGTTTCGGTTGGTTTTTGTTTTGCGTTATGCTAATATTTTGTTATTATGACTTTGAAAAATTTTACAAGGCAGCCAGGAAGCCTTTGCTTTGGCCAGCCAATAGGAAGAAGAGACTAGCATGGGGAAGAGAGCACAAAAACTGGACACCAGAACAGTTCATTTGATACAAATATTATTGTGTAGTCTTAACAAAAGAATTATTCTATTTTCATTTTGAATTATACACTTGGCAATAAATACTAAAAATAGTATGAAATACATCATTTTTTTTAAAAACTGGGGTGGCCTAATAATTATGCCCGGTAGTGTATATATATATATATATATATATATATATATATGGAGCTTGTGGAATGGTAGTTTTTTTGTAGTTTCCTTTATTGTTTCTATTTTCTCTAAAACTTCGTCGTTTCTCACATGCTCGGTCCATGATATCCACGGCATCTTTTTATACAACCACATTTCTATTGCTTCAAACCTCTTCTTCATCTTTAAAGAGATTGTACAGCATTCACTGCCATAATAGGAGGACTGATATTACAGGCCAATTAAGTATTCGTTTCTTTATTTCTAACGATTTTTTTATTTAGCTTTTGGAAAATATATTTCGCTACTCCAGTTCGCCTTCGGGTTTCAGCGTCGAACATCCGGTCAACAATTGAAACACTTCCTAGATATTAAAAATTTATTATTATCTTTCCCTCTTTTCCTGAAAAGTCTCTTCTTTATCTGTGAAGAGATTGTTTCGTGTTCACTATTAGAGGACTGATATTACGTAACACTTCAGTACTCTTTTTTACCTTTTTTTTTAACGAAATTTTCCTGTTTCTTTATACTTTGTTTAGCTTTTAGAATGCATATTTGGCTATCCCAACGCGCCTACGGATTTCAGTGTCACACTTTCCGTTCTCTATCATAACGTTTTTTTTTAATCATTTCACCCCAAGCAAGGCATTCCACTACCACTATTGCGCTTGGGGCTACATAGGGGGAGGTAAATAGGAAGAGTGGTTAAATATAGGAAATGTCAGAAGGGGGGTGATAGACAGTTGGGTGGGTGGGAAGAGTGTTTGAAAGAATGGAAGTTAGTGTGTTTGAAAGAATGGAAGTTAGTGTGTTAGGAGGTGTCTATTGACCTTACATTTAAACTCCTGGAGATTGTAGCCGTCGGGGAAGCAGTCATGTGGAAGGGAATTCCACAGTCGGGAAGTGCGAGAAAAGAAACTGCTGGAGTAGAAGTTGCGGTTGCATTTTATCGGTTTCACTGTAAAAGGGTGGGATCTAGTTGCTAATTTAATATCTCGTGCAAATTCGTAACTAGGGGGCACCAGTGATCTAAGTTCATCGGAGCAGAAGCCGTGAAAGTATTTATAGAAGAGACACAGGGAAGCCACGTCGCGCCGGTGAGAGAGAAACTGCAGGCCGTCTGCTAAGTCGGTATCGATCACATTACAGACCCTCCGCTGTACCTTGTCTAGAATCCCAAGGAGAATAGCAGGGGCACCCGACCAGATATGGCAACAGTATTCAATGCACGGGCAGGATGGTAGATTTATAAATGTGCAGGATAGATTCAGACGGAAAAAAACCTCCGGGCCCTGCACAGAGAACCGACTTTCATAGCAGCGGATTTAGCAATGGATTCGATATAGTCATTCCACTTGAGGTCCGCTGAGAGAGTGAGACCAAGAAGGCGTAGTGTTTTACTCTCTGGGAGGCAAGCCTGGTCCATGCTAATAGGAGGTAGGTGCGATTGTCTTTGATGATTAATTGATAGTAGCTTCGTTTTTAGAAGCATTAAAATTTACGAGCCATTTCCCCCCAAGGACGAGCCATTTTCTTCCCCATAATTGCGTTCCGTGGTTTTTATGGGTAAGATCAAAGTGTAGTATCTGTTCCATAGTAGCTTTTACTACAGCTGTGGTTTCGGGATTATCTGCGTCTCCACCCAAGTTTATTGCTTGTGGCAGAGTGAAAAGTAGCGACCTTAACCGGTCGTGAAACACCGGAGGACAGTTGTCCAGTTTTTTCTTTTTTTGTTGAGGCCTCTTAGGAGGCAATGGCCTCTCAGAGGCCGGAAGTGATCGTTCCTCCCACCACGGACTCGGTGGGAGGGAAAGAGGGTGACTGGCAACTACCGCCACGGGAGTCACCCTCAGTTCCAGCAGCATCAGAATCCGGACCAGTACCGGCACCGGTAGTAGCTCCAGCTTCTCCCAAACCTTCGACCTCCGGATGGTCAGGAGGCAAGGTCCCACTAAAGGGAGAACAGTTTTATGAGGACCAGAGGCAAAAGTATGCCGAATACATCAAGGGCACGGAGCTGCTGTCGGTGCCCGAAGAATTGGCCGATATAGAGGCCAGAATCATCTCGCTAATCACGAGGGATCAGAAGACGCAAAAGTTCGTGGGCATCAACCGTGAGAGGCTGGAAGAAGCCATCAAGGCCCTCAACATTAAGGCCAGGGCGGTAGCAAGGAGGAGTAGTGCGCAGTGGGACGTTTTGCTTGCAACGTCCGAGGAGGCTAAACGTTTGGCGGGTGTGGTTCTCGAAACCAAGGGACTCCAGTTCATTACGGAGTACATGGGGACGCGCAAGTTGAAAGTGACATTACATGGCGTCCCCATGGATATATCAGAGAACCACATCGGCGCCTTCTTCGCGCAGTACGGCAAAGTGGCTGAGGTCTCCTCACTTAGATCCAAGGCGGGTTTCCTCACTGGTGATATGGTCCTGCAGGTGACCCTCACAAAAAAGCAAATTGAGGAAGTTCCCAACATTCTCACCTGCAGGAAGCGAGCCATATACGTGATCGTGGAGGGCAGGAAACCTTGCTGCTGGGTCTGTGGGGCGAAGGAACACGTGGCTAAGGCGTGCCCAACTAAGAAGCCGGCCCCACAGACTCAGCCAACCAAGAAGCCTGAAGGTTCGGTTCCAGCAGCACCAGCAGTGCCTGCAGTAGCAACACCAGCACCACCAACACCAAAGTCATCAGCGAACAAGGAGGGCGAATGGCAGGTGGTGGCAAGGAAAAAACCTAAAACGCCTTCACCTGTGAAGGTGCCATCACCTGCCAAGGCTCCGGCAAAGACTAAGGAGCCTGCAGCAGCAAAATCGCCCCCCAAACAAGGGAAAAAATCTCCCCAAAGCAAGGAAGCGGAGGAACCGATGGAGACACAAAGAGCTTCATCCCTGAAACGTGGCAGGGAAGATAGAGAGGAAGATCTTCAGGAGAACCCAAAAAGCAGGCGGAAAAGCAGAAGCAGGGAGAGGAGGGCCGTGGCAGCTCCTAAGTGTTCATCTCTGCCTGCTTCTCCAGAAAGATGCAGCTACGCACAAAAGGCAAGGAGCCTACCTTCGTCCCCGCGGAAAGCTTCCCAGTCCCCAACCTTTAAATTGACCCCCCTTAAAAAGGTTTCTGTAACCCCCACTCCCTCCCCTTCTCCTATTCCCACTCCCTCTCGGACAAAGAAAAAGAAAGGCCTCCCTCGTGGGGATGCCTTAATGAAGGTAGAAGATGACATTGCGGCTGAGTGGTCTTCTCAGCGGCGTAAGCTGCTGAGACCACTTCTGAAACTCACCTCAGTGGATGGGTTATCCACTGAGGAGCCAAGAAACTTCTCCCAGGCCCCAGGGGTCATTACTCTGGTCCGCAACACCGGAGGGAACCTGCGGGTCTGGGAGCACATTGCGGAGGTGCAGAGACTTTATCCCAAATTGAGGATGGCAGTGGAAAATTCACCTCAACTTGCAAAGATGGCAAAAAATTGTTCGGGGAGGTTCCCCGTTTTAATCCACCCCTGTCTGTATAGGGTTCTAAAGCTAACATACCCTACGGACGTCGGCGGAATTGTCTTAGACGGACGGATTACGTCCGACATTGGTACAGGGTCCCTAGGACAATCCGTCGGGGTCCCGTCTACCCGAGATTTCTACCCGGTATGCGAGTAGAGCCGTCCGTTGCATGTTTTTCTCTGTTTTTTCGTTTCAGATCTAAAGAATGTCTATTAAGATAGCCAGTATAAATGCGAAGGGCCTGAGGGATCGGGGTAAGGCGGCTCGCCTGCTTCGTGACCTCTTGTCCTTCGGCGTGGATGTGGCCGCGATCCAAGAGACTCACTTTGTTTGCGAAGTTGACTCGTGTGTGCTGTCTAACGACTTTGTCGTCTATTCAGCATATGGGAGCCGGCTGGCCAGAGGTGTTTCTTTGCTGGTCAAGCGTACCCTGGACGCGAGGGTGGACCTTGTCCATGTCGGTGCCGAGGGCCGGCTGATCGTGGCCGATATTGCAGTGAAAAGCAAGTCGTTCCGGCTGATTGTGGTTTATGCGCCCAATGTTCAAGGTGAGCGTGTCTCTTTCTTTCGGCTGTTGGAGCCCTTCATGGTGCATTCAACACGGCTAATCTTAGTTGGGGACTGGAATGCCGTCCTAACCCCCAAATGGGATAGAGGAAGGGGCGCTAGCGGGTGGAGTGGTGATCGTAGCCTGGTTGATCTGATCGGCGAATTTGGTCTCGTCGATAGATACCGGGTCGATCATCCGGATGGGAGCATGTGGACGTGGACGCGTAGTTGGCCTTCTACCCGGGTATCTGCATACCTGGATAGGATGTTAGTGAGAGAAGCCGATATAGACTTCCTAGAATGTCCAACGTTCCACTGGTTAGGCTACTCGGACCACAAACTCGTTTGTGCCCGGGTGGCGTTAGACTTTAGGCCTAGGTTGGCTGGTTATTGGAAGTTCAATCAGTCCTTACTGGACAGGCGGGACTTTCGTGACCAGCTGACAAGACTAGTGCAGAGGGCGTTAATTGGGCGAGTCATTGGGAGTAAGTGGTGGGTTAACCTTAAGGACTCCATTAGGTCTTTCGCCACCAAATATAGCCAGCGGCTCAACCTAGATAAGGCTGCGGAGGCAAAGACACTTAGTGCTAATTTCGCCCGGGCGGAGGCTGGTGGGGATCCCCTAGAAATAGCCTTAGCCAGGGAGGCCCTGGAGCGCTCGACTAGCGGGCGCTACATGGGTCAGGTAATTAGGGCTAAGTTAAGCAAGATGTCTTCCGAAGCTGTGAACATGGGCGCGGAACTGCGCAAGGAAGAAATTCGCCATGCCGGCGACCGGTACATTCGAGAGGTACGCGACCCGGAGGGACATCTCCTTAGGTCCACCGACGACATGTGCGAGGCGTTCCGGCAGCATTTCGAGCACCGATTTACCAAGGAGCCTGGTCTCCGTGACGAGGAGTTTCGCAGCTATTTGGCTGACTTTCCCCGGCTTTTGCCGGCTGAAGCGGCTAGCTGCGAAGGGGAGATTACGGAGGACGAAATCTACGTGGCTTTGAAGAAGGTCGGCAGTGGCAAGTCGCCAGGTTTGGATGGTTTGCCCTATGAAATGTACTTGAGGATGTCGCACCTTTTTGTCCCGCTCTTGGCTGTCGTGTTCAACCACTGGTTTCGGCAGGGGTCCATCCCCGGTCGGATCACCAGGGGCGTGATCACGCTGTTGAGAAAAGGCAAGAAGGTTGGGAGGGAACTAGATGATTACAGGCCCATAACTCTGCTAAACACAGAGTTAAAGATTTTGGCCAAGATCCTGACGAATCGCTTGCAGCTAGTTGCCGAGTCTCTGTTGGAACCGGATCAGACTTGTTCTGTGAAGGGGAGAACAATTCAGAGCAACCTGCACTTGATTCGCACGATCATAGAGGGTGTAGAAGACGACGATGAGGCCGCGCTGATCAATTTAGATCAGTCCAAGGCATTTGATAGGATTGACCATGGCTACCTGGCTGCTGTCCTGCAGGCCGCCGGATTCAAACCCGACTTCAGCCGCTGGATTAGCCTTCTGTATCGCTCCCCCAAGGCTGTGGTACAGGTGAACGGGAAGCTGTCGGGCGCTTTCGCGCTGTCTAGGTCGGTCCGACAGGGTTGTCCACTGTCTTCTCTCCTTTATGTCCTCGCGTTGGAGCCCCTCCTGCGCAGGCTAAGGGACGAGACTGGCAGTCCGGTCCTGCGTGGAATTGAAGTCCCTGGCGGAGCTCGAGCCAGGGTTTCCGCGTACGCCGATGACGTAACGACCTTTGTGTCCTCCCGCAGGGACATAGAGGCGGTACACCAGGCGCTTGTACGGTACGAGAAGGTGACAGGGGCCAGAATTAACTGCGACAAGTCATCCGGCTTGCGGTTAGGTGCCTGGAAGGGAGTTTCCCTCCCGGGGCCCTTCAGCTGGACGGACGGGCCGGTCAAGCTCCTCGGAGTTTGGTTCGGTCCGGACTTACAGCTGGAGAAAAACTGGTCAGAAGTACTGGCAAAGGTCGGCGCGTCGGTCAAGATTTGGCGTCGACGGGGTCTCTCCGTGAAGGGCTTGGCGGAGGTGTGTAACACATACCTCTTTCCCATGATCCTTTACCGGCTGTCAGTACTTCCCCTTTGTGACGATCATGAGAAGGCGCTCGAGCGTTTGCTATTCTCCTGTCTGTGGAGAGGACGCAAACACATGGTCGACAAAGGAGTCTGTTGCCTCCGTCCGTGTCAAGGGGGTCTGGGGATGCCACACTTGAGGAGCCACGTGCTCGCTTCAAGGTTGGCATTCCTCAGGCGCGCGTTGGAGGAAGATCGGTTGCTTGCGGGGGTAGTGAGGGACATGTTCCCTTGCCTTACCATCACGCCCCCGACCCTATGGCTGACCGTCAGGCCTTGGGTGCGACCGAAATTCCTGCTCGAATGTCTGGCGGCTTTACAGGCCATTCCACGGTCCAGTGACCTTTCACAGCCTAGGAAAATCTTCTATCGGGGATTAGTGGAGGGTGCCGTGAAGGATAAGCTGTGGAGTAAGCTCGGCATGTCGAGGGTGGAGTACCGCTCTCATTGGTCTTGGGCGCCAGGCGCGGATTGGCTCAGCAACTCTGAGTTTTCTCTGACCTGGCGATTGGCTCGGAATGGTTTGTCGCTCAATGACAAGCGTTTCGCAATGGGCCTGGCGGATTTGCCAGATTGTGAACGTTGCAACCTTGGAATTAAGGAGACGTCTGCGCACGCCTTCTTCCATTGTTCGCGCGTTCGCCCGTTGTGGGCGCGTGTCGGCGAGTTGACTGCTCGTATCGCGCCGCGGGAGCTTGTGCTCATTGATCGCGCATACGCTGTGGACAATGTGTCGCCCCCGTACTCTGGAGTGAAGCGGATGGTGTTTCTGTCGCTACTGGCCACGGCTAGAATGGTGATCTGGATGACGCGACTGGAGGAAGTCTTGCGGGGAGGTCGTCTTTCGGATCAGGATCTAATCCGATATTTTGAGCACCAGCTCAAAATGAAGATTAGAACTGAACGGAAGCGGCTGCACCCGACAGACTTTAGCAAAAGGTGGATATATGCAGCGAGCCTGGTTCGTGTGACCGGGGCTAGTCTTGATTTTCTTTTTTAGATCTGCTGCTCGCATCGGGGTGGATTCCTTTGGAACCCCTCCCGTGGTTAAGGTAAAGTATTCTTTTGTGTACCTAGTTAATGTGAGTGAGTGGGTTTGTCCTAGCCTGTTCCCGGCTCCCTTGCTTTTGTTATGATCCAGTTCGAGATCCCCATTGTCCAGAGTTATTTTGTCCCGTTTCATTCTCGGCTGGGTCAGCCTTATATATTCTCCAGTCCAATTTATTTTTGTTCCCTGTGTCTCCATTCCCCTTAGAAAGAGTGCTTCTTGATTTTGTCTTTTAAGACAGAATACAGCGGCCTCTTTAATTATGTGGGTGTGTTTGGGTCTTACTAACATTATGTATAAATATTCATTTGAAATTATTTTTGTTTTGGGGATTTTTGTTTCTTCACACCCCCTTCCCATCATATCATTTCATGTGCAAATTTTTAAAGATATTTTTGTATTATATTTGTATATAGTAATAAATTTTTATGTACATTTGGGGCGTTTTTAGGTCCCCGGTACGTTTCGCGGTATTTTGGTGCTTGACAAGTATGAGTGGTGATGGACAAATTCTTATGGTGAATGAGAATCATTGTAACGTATGTATGGGTCGTGAATCTGATTAGCTAGGTATAGGATAGAGTAGCTGAAGACCACCCCAAGTTTTGTTCCCCCTCCCATTTTTCTGGCCTTGAGCCACAATTCTGTAAGCTCAGAATAAATAAAACGAGCCATTTCCCCCCAAACTTGTTTTGTGTGGTCAATGGCAGAGGATCAAAGTGTAGTATCTGTTCCATAGTGATATTTACTAGCTCTTTGTTTCCTGGACAATTGTGTTCCAGCCTAAGTTTATTGCTCAGGCCCGCGCAAAAGTAGCGTGTAAACGCGAAACGCCGGAAGACAAGCGTCCGTGGTTCGGCCTCTTGGGAGGCATGGCCTCGGAAGGGCCTGGGGAAGTAGTTCCTCCCACCACGGCCTCGGTGGGAGGAAAGGAGGGTGACTGGCAACTACCGCCACGGGAGTCACCCTCCGTAGCGTCCGTAGCAGCAGCAGCATCCCCCAAACCATCAACCTCGGGGTGGACAGGGGGAAAGATCGTTATGAAAAATGAAGATTTCTACGAGGAGATGAAAGCTAAATACGCACAGTATATAAAGGGAACTGAGCTAGTCTCAGTTCCGGAACAACTAGCCCAAATAGAGGTGCGTATTATCACGCTCATCACCAAAGATATTAAGACCCACAAATTGGTGGGAGTAACCAGAGACGCATTTGAGGAGGCGATATCAGCTCTGAAACTAAATGCTAGGGCCGTGGCGAGGAAGAGCAATGCCATGTGGGACGTCCTGCTGGCATCAGCGGAGGAAGCCAAAAGACTAATTGGGGTAGTTCTGGAGACAAAAACGCTCCAACTCCACACTGAGTATATGGGAACCAAAAAAATCAAGGTTACCCTGCATGGCGTCCCCATGGACATTGCAGAGGACCACATAGGTGCCTTTTTCGCCAATTATGGAAAGGTGGCCTGTGTTTCCTCGCTGCGGTCCAAGGCCGGAATCTTAACAGGCGACATGACCCTGCAGTTGACCATATCGAAGGAAAATATCGAAAAAATTCCGAACATCCTCACCTGCAGGGGCCGCGTAATATTTATCATTGTAGAGGGCAGGAAGCCGTGCTGTTGGGTCTGCGGGGCGGCGGAACATGTAGCAAAAACCTGCCCCACCAAGAATCCTGCCCCAAAGGCCCAACCAGCCAAGCAGCTACAGCAGGAGCAAGGAAAACCTAAGACGGCATCGCCAGCACCGGCTCCAGCTGCCAACAAGGAAGGCGAATGGCAGGTGGTAGGCAGGAAGAAGAATAAAACACCATCCCCGGCGAAGGTGCTGCCACCTGCCAAAACGCCGGCTAAGATGAAGGAGACCCCGGTGAAGGAGACACCGGTGAAGAGGTCGCCAGCCCAACCGGAAAGGGGTTCCCGTAAGGAAAAGAGCCCCGCACCCAATATGGAGATGGAGGTGGATAGGGCAGCGTCTCTCAAACGTGGGAGAGACGAGGAAGCGGAGGAAGAGCACGACAGCCCAAAGTCCCGGCGGAGAAGCAGGAGCAGAGAGAGAAAAGTGCACAAAGAGAAATGCTCGTCTCTACCGGTGTCCCCCGTAAGAAGGACTTATGCGGACAAGGCAAGAAGCCTTCCCGCTTCCCCGCGTAAAGCTTCCCAGTCCCCAGTTTTTAAACTGACCCCCCTGGCTAAATCTAGCACATCAACTCCCACTCCCTCCCCTTCTCCTACTCCCACTCCCTCTAGGGCTAAGAAAAAAAATGCCCTCCCGCGTGGGGACGCCCTGATGAAAGTACAGGACAATATTTCGGAGGAGTGGTCTTCGCAGCGACGAAGGCTACTGAAGCCTCTTCTAAAACTGACCTCTGTGAAGGGTCTTTCAACAGAAGACCCGAGGAACTTTGCCCAGGCCCCAGGTGTCATCACCCTGGTAAGAAATACTGGGGGGAACCTGCGGGTCTGGGACCATATCGCAGAGGTCCAGAAGCAGTATCCGAAACTGAATATGGTCAAAGAACAGTCACCAGAACTTGCAAAGATGGCAAAAAATTGTTCGGGGAGGTTCCCCGTTTTAATCCACCCCTGTCTGTATAGGGTTCTAAAGCTAACATACCTCACGGACGTCGGCGGAATTGTCTTAGACGGACGGATTACGTCCGACATTGGTACAGGGTCCCTAGGACAGTCCGTCGGGGTCCCGTCTACCCGAGATTTCTACCCGGTATGCGAGTAGAGCCGTCCGTTGCATGTTTTTCTCTGTTTTTTTCGTTTCAGATCTAAAGAATGTCTATTAAGATAGCCAGTATAAATGCGAAGGGCCTGAGGGATCGGGGTAAGGCGGCTCGCCTGCTTCGTGACCTCTTGTCCTTCGGCGTGGATGTGGCCGCGATCCAAGAGACTCACTTTGTTTGCGAAGTCGACTCGTGTGTGCTGTCTAACGACTTTGTCGTCTATTCAGCATATGGGAGCCGGCTGGCCAGAGGTGTTTCTTTGCTGGTCAAGCGTACCCTGGACGCGAAGGTTGACCTTGTCCATGTCGGTGCCGAGGGCCGGCTGATCGTGGCCGATATTGCAGTGAAAAGCAAGTCGTTCCGGCTGATTGTGGTTTATGCGCCCAATGTTCAAGGTGAGCGTGTCTCTTTCTTTCGGCTGTTGGAGCCCTTCATGGTGCATTCAACACGGCTAATCTTAGTTGGGGACTGGAATGCCGTCCTAACCCCCAAATGGGATAGAGGAAGGGGCGCTAGCGGGTGGAGTGGTGATCGTAGCCTGGTTGATCTGATCGGCGAATTTGGTCTCGTCGATAGATACCGGGTCGATCATCCGGAAGGGAGCATGTGGACGTGGACGCGTAGTTGGCCTTCTACCCGGGTATCTGCATACCTGGATAGGATGTTAGTGAGAGAAGCCGATATAGACTTCCTAGAATGTCCAACGTTCCACTGGTTAGGCTACTCGGACCACAAACTCGTTTGTGCCCGGGTGGCGTTAGACTTTAGGCCTAGGTTGGCTGGTTATTGGAAGTTCAATCAGTCCTTACTGGACAGGCGGGACTTTCGTGACCAGCTGACAAAACTAGTGCAGCGGGCGTTAATTGGGCGAGTCATTGGGAGTAAGTGGTGGGTTAACCTTAAGGACTCCATTAGGTCTTTCGCCACCAAATATAGCCAGCGGCTCAACCTAGATAAGGCTGCGGAGGCAAAGACACTTAGTGCTAATTTCGCCCGGGCGGAGGCTGGTGGGGATCCCCTAGAAATAGCCTTAGCCAGGGAGGCCCTGGAGCGCTCGACTAGCGGGCGCTACATGGGTCAGGTAATTAGGGCTAAGTTAAGCAAGATGTCTTCCGAAGCTGTGAACATGGGCGCGGAACTGCGCAAGGAAGAAATTCGCCATGCCGGCGACCGGTACATTCGAGAGGTACGCGACCCGGAGGGACATCTCCTTAGGTCCACCGACGACATGTGCGAGGCGTTCCGGCAGCATTTCGAGCACCGATTTACCAAGGAGCCTGGTCTCCGTGACGAGGAGTTTCGCAGCTATTTGGCTGACTTTCCCCGGCTTTTGCCGGCTGAAGCGGCTAGCTGCGAAGGGGAGATTACGGAGGACGAAATCTACGTGGCTTTGAAGAAGGTCGGCAGTGGCAAGTCGCCAGGTTTGGATGGTTTGCCCTATGAATTGTACTTGAGGATGTCGCACCTTTTTGTCCCGCTCTTGGCTGTCGTGTTCAACCACTGGTTTCGGCAGGGGTCCATCCCCGGTCGGATTACCAGGGGCGTGATCACGCTGTTGAGAAAAGGCAAGAAGGTTGGGAGGGAACTAGATGATTACAGGCCCATAACTCTGCTAAACACAGAGTTAAAGATTTTGGCCAAGATCCTGACGAATCGCTTGCAGCTAGTTGCCGAGTCTCTGTTGGAACCGGATCAGACTTGTTCTGTGAAGGGGAGAACAATTCAGAGCAACCTGCACTTGATTCGCACGATCATAGAGGGTGTAGAAGACGACGATGAGGCCGCGCTGATCAATTTAGATCAGTCCAAGGCATTTGATAGGATTGACCATGGCTACCTGGCTGCTGTCCTGCAGGCCGCCGGATTCAAACCCGACTTCAGCCGCTGGATTAGCCTTCTGTATCGCTCCCCCAAGGCTGTGGTACAGGTGAACGGGAAGCTGTCGGGCGCTTTCGCGCTGTCTAGGTCGGTCCGACAGGGTTGTCCACTGTCCTTCTCTCCTTTATGTCCTCGCGTTGGAGCCCCTCCTTCGCAGGCTAAGGGACGAGACGGGCAGTCCGGTCCTGCGTGGAATTGAAGTCCCTGGTGGAGCTCGAGCCAGGGTTTCCGCGTACGCCGATGACGTAACGACCTTTGTGTCCTCCCGCAGGGACATAGAGGCGGTACACCAGGCGCTTGTACGGTACGAGAAGGTGACAGGGGCCAGAATTAACTGCGACAAGTCATCCGGCTTGCGGTTAGGTGCCTGGAAGGGAGTCTCCCTCCCGGGGCCCTTCAGCTGGACGGACGGGCCGGTCAAGCTCCTCGGAGTTTGGTTCGGTCCGGACTTACAGCTGGAGAAAAACTGGTCAGAAGTACTGGCAAAGGTCGGCGCGTCGGTCAAGATTTGGCGTCGACGGGGTCTCTCCGTGAAGGGCTTGGCGGAGGTGTGTAACACATACCTCTTTCCCATGATCCTTTACCGGCTGTCAGTACTTCCCCTTTGTGACGATCATGAGAAGGCGCTCGAGCGTTTGCTATTCTCCTGTCTGTGGAGAGGACGCAAACACATGGTCGACAAAGGAGTCTGTTGCCTCCGTCCGTGTCAAGGGGGTCTGGGGATGCCACACTTGAGGAGCCACGTGCTCGCTTCAAGGTTGGCATTCCTCAGGCGCGCGTTGGAGGAAGATCGGTTGCTTGCGGGGGTAGTGAGGGACATGTTCCCTTGCCTTACCATCACGCCCCCGACCCTATGGCTGACCGTCAGGCCTTGGGTGCGACCGAAATTCCTGCTCGAATGTCTGGCGGCTTTACAGGCCATTCCACGGTCCAGTGACCTTTCACAGCCTAGGAAAATCTTCTATCGGGGATTAGTGGAGGGTGCCGTGAAGGATAAGCTGTGGAGTAAGCTCGGCATGTCGAGAGTGGAGTACCGCTCTCATTGGTCTTGGGCGCCAGGCGCGGATTGGCTCAGCAACTCTGAGTTTTCTCTGACCTGGCGATTGGCTCGGAATGGTTTGTCGCTCAATGACAAGCGTTTCGCAATGGGCCTGGCGGATTTGCCAGATTGTGAACGTTGCAACCTTGGAATTAAGGAGACGTCTGCGCACGCCTTCTTCCATTGTTCGCGCGTTCGCCCGTTGTGGGCGCGTGTCGGCGAGTTGACTGCTCGTATCGCGCCGCGGGAGCTTGTGCTCATTGATCGCGCATACGCTGTGGACAATGTGTCGCCCCCGTACTCTGGAGTGAAGCGGATGGTGTTTCTGTCGCTACTGGCCACGGCTAGAATGGTGATCTGGATGACGCGACTGGAGGAAGTCTTGCGGGGAGGTCGTCTTTCGGATCAGGATCTAATCCGATATTTTGAGCACCAGCTCAAAATGAAGATTAGAACTGAACGGAAGCGGCTGCACCCGACAGACTTTAGCAAAAGGTGGATATATGCAGCGAGCCTGGTTCGTGTGACCGGGGCTAGCCTGGATTTTCTTTTTTAGATCTGCTAATCGCATCGGGGGGGATTCCTTTGGAACCCTTCCCTTGGTTAAGGATAGAAGTCTTTTGTATACCTAGTTAATGTGAGTGATTGTGTTTGTCCCGGCCTGTTCCCGGCTCTATTGCTTTTGTTATGATCCAGTTCGAGATCCCCAATGTCCATTGTTATTTTGTCCCGTTTCATTCTCGGCTGGGTCAGCCTTATACTGTCTCCAGTCCCATTTATTTTGTAACCTGCTTCCCCTATCCCCTTAGAAAGAGAGCTGCTTGATTTTGTCTCTTCAGGCAGAATACAGTGGCCTCTTTAATTACGTGGGTGTGTTTGGGTCTTACTAACATTACGTATAAATATTCATTTGAAATTGCTTTTTGTTTTGGGGATTTTTGTTTCTTCATGTACCCCTTCCCATCATATCATTTCATGTACAAAATTTTAAATCTATTTTTGTATTATATTTGTAAATAATCACAAATTTTTATGTACATTTGGGGCGTTTTTAGATCCCTGGTATGTTTTTGTGGCATTTTGGTGCTAGATAAGTACGAGTGTTGATGGACAAATTCTTATGGTGAATGAGAACTATTGTAACGTATGCATGGGTCGTGAATCAGATTAGCTAGGTATAGGATAGAGTACTGAAGACCATCCTCAGTTTTGTTCCCCCTCCCTGTTTTTGGCCTTGTGCCATATTCTATGTATTTAGAAAAATAAAACTAGCTCTTTGTTTCCTGGACAATTGTGTTCCAGCCTAAGTTTATTGCTCAGGCCCGCGCAAAAGTAGCGTGTAAACGCGAAACGCCGGAAGACAAGCGTCCGTGGTTCGGCCTCTTGGGAGGCATGGCCTCGGAAGGGCCTGGGGAAGTAGTTCCTCCCACCACGGCCTCGGTGGGAGGAAAGGAGGGTGACTGGCAACTACCGCCACGGGAGTCACCCTCCGTAGCGTCCGTAGCAGCAGCAGCATCCCCCAAACCATCAACCTCGGGGTGGACAGGGGGAAAGATCGTTATGAAAAATGAAGATTTCTACGAGGAGATGAAAGCTAAATACGCACAGTATATAAAGGGAACTGAGCTAGTCTCAGTTCCGGAACAACTAGCCCAAATAGAGGTGCGTATTATCACGCTCATCACCAAAGATATTAAGACCCACAAATTGGTGGGAGTAACCAGAGACGCATTTGAGGAGGCGATATCAGCTCTGAAACTAAATGCTAGGGCCGTGGCGAGGAAGAGCAATGCCATGTGGGACGTCCTGCTGGCATCAGCGGAGGAAGCCAAAAGACTAATTGGGGTAGTTCTGGAGACAAAAACGCTCCAACTCCACACTGAGTATATGGGAACCAAAAAAATCAAGGTTACCCTGCATGGCGTCCCCATGGACATTGCAGAGGACCACATAGGTGCCTTTTTCGCCAATTATGGAAAGGTGGCCTGTGTTTCCTCGCTGCGGTCCAAGGCCGGAATCTTAACAGGCGACATGACCCTGCAGTTGACCATATCGAAGGAAAATATCGAAAAAATTCCGAACATCCTCACCTGCAGGGGCCGCGTAATATTTATCATTGTAGAGGGCAGGAAGCCGTGCTGTTGGGTCTGCGGGGCGGCGGAACATGTAGCAAAAACCTGCCCCACCAAGAATCCTGCCCCAAAGGCCCAACCAGCCAAGCAGCTACAGCAGGAGCAAGGAAAACCTAAGACGGCATCGCCAGCACCGGCTCCAGCTGCCAACAAGGAAGGCGAATGGCAGGTGGTAGGCAGGAAGAAGAATAAAACACCATCCCCGGCGAAGGTGCTGCCACCTGCCAAAACGCCGGCTAAGATGAAGGAGACCCCGGTGAAGGAGACACCGGTGAAGAGGTCGCCAGCCCAACCGGAAAGGGGTTCCCGTAAGGAAAAGAGCCCCGCACCCAATATGGAGATGGAGGTGGATAGGGCAGCGTCTCTCAAACGTGGGAGAGACGAGGAAGCGGAGGAAGAGCACTACAGCCCAAAGTCCCGGCGGAGAAGCAGGAGCAGAGAGAGAAAAGTGCACAAAGAGAAATGCTCGTCTCTACCGGTGTCCCCCGTAAGAAGGACTTATGCGGACAAGGCAAGAAGCCTTCCCGCTTCCCCGCGTAAAGCTTCCCAGTCCCCAGTTTTTAAACTGACCCCCCTGGCTAAATCTAGCACATCAACTCCCACTCCCTCCCCTTCTCCTACTCCCACTCCCTCTAGGGCTAAGAAAAAAAATGCCCTCCCGCGTGGGGACGCCCTGATGAAAGTACAGGACAATATTTCGGAGGAGTGGTCTTCGCAGCGACGAAGGCTACTGAAGCCTCTTCTAAAACTGACCTCTGTGAAGGGTCTTTCAACAGAAGACCCGAGGAACTTTGCCCAGGCCCCAGGTGTCATCACCCTGGTAAGAAATACTGGGGGGAACCTGCGGGTCTGGGACCATATCGCAGAGGTCCAGAAGCAGTATCCGAAACTGAATATGGTCAAAGAACAGTCACCAGAACTTGCAAAGATGGCAAAAAATTGTTCGGGGAGGTTCCCCGTTTTAATCCACCCCTGTCTGTATAGGGTTCTAAAGCTAACATACCCCACGGACGTCGGCGGAATTGTCTTAGACGGACGGATTACGTCCGACATTGGTACAGGGTCCCTAGGACAGTCCGTCGGGGTCCCGTCTACCCGAGATTTCTACCCGGTATGCGAGTAGAGCCGTCCGTTGCATGTTTTTCTCTGTTTTTTTCGTTTCAGATCTAAAGAATGTCTATTAAGATAGCCAGTATAAATGCGAAGGGCCTGAGGGATCGGGGTAAGGCGGCTCGCCTGCTTCGTGACCTCTTGTCCTTCGGCGTGGATGTGGCCGCGATCCAAGAGACTCACTTTGTTTGCGAAGTCGACTCGTGTGTGCTGTCTAACGACTTTGTCGTCTATTCAGCATATGGGAGCCGGCTGGCCAGAGGTGTTTCTTTGCTGGTCAAGCGTACCCTGGACGCGAAGGTTGACCTTGTCCATGTCGGTGCCGAGGGCCGGCTGATCGTGGCCGATATTGCAGTGAAAAGCAAGTCGTTCCGGCTGATTGTGGTTTATGCGCCCAATGTTCAAGGTGAGCGTGTCTCTTTCTTTCGGCTGTTGGAGCCCTTCATGGTGCATTCAACACGGCTAATCTTAGTTGGGGACTGGAATGCCGTCCTAACCCCCAAATGGGATAGAGGAAGGGGCGCTAGCGGGTGGAGTGGTGATCGTAGCCTGGTTGATCTGATCGGCGAATTTGGTCTCGTCGATAGATACCGGGTCGATCATCCGGAAGGGAGCATGTGGACGTGGACGCGTAGTTGGCCTTCTACCCGGGTATCTGCATACCTGGATAGGATGTTAGTGAGAGAAGCCGATATAGACTTCCTAGAATGTCCAACGTTCCACTGGTTAGGCTACTCGGACCACAAACTCGTTTGTGCCCGGGTGGCGTTAGAATTTAGGCCTAGGTTGGCTGGTTATTGGAAGTTCAATCAGTCCTTACTGGACAGGCGGGACTTTCGTGACCAGCTGACAAAACTAGTGCAGCGGGCGTTAATTGGGCGAGTCATTGGGAGTAAGTGGTGGGTTAACCTTAAGGACTCCATTAGGTCTTTCGCCACCAAATATAGCCAGCGGCTCAACCTAGATAAGGCTGCGGAGGCAAAGACACTTAGTGCTAATTTCGCCCGGGCGGAGGCTGGTGGGGATCCCCTAGAAATAGCCTTAGCCAGGGAGGCCCTGGAGCGCTCGACTAGCGGGCGCTACATGGGTCAGGTAATTAGGGCTAAGTTAAGCAAGATGTCTTCCGAAGCTGTGAACATGGGCGCGGAACTGCGCAAGGAAGAAATTCGCCATGCCGGCGACCGGTACATTCGAGAGGTACGCGACCCGGAGGGACATCTCCTTAGGTCCACCGACGACATGTGCGAGGCGTTCCGGCAGCATTTCGAGCACCGATTTACCAAGGAGCCTGGTCTCCGTGACGAGGAGTTTCGCAGCTATTTGGCTGACTTTCCCCGGCTTTTGCCGGCTGAAGCGGCTAGCTGCGAAGGGGAGATTACGGAGGACGAAATCTACGTGGCTTTGAAGAAGGTCGGCAGTGGCAAGTCGCCAGGTTTGGATGGTTTGCCCTATGAATTGTACTTGAGGATGTCGCACCTTTTTGTCCCGCTCTTGGCTGTCGTGTTCAACCACTGGTTTCGGCAGGGGTCCATCCCCGGTCGGATCACCAGGGGCGTGATCACGCTGTTGAGAAAAGGCAAGAAGGTTGGGAGGGAACTAGATGATTACAGGCCCATAACTCTGCTAAACACAGAGTTAAAGGTTTTGGCCAAGATCCTGACGAATCGCTTGCAGCTAGTTGCCGAGTCTCTGTTGGAACCGGATCAGACTTGTTCTGTGAAGGGGAGAACAATTCAGAGCAACCTGCACTTGATTCGCACGATCATAGAGGGTGTAGAAGACGACGATGAGGCCGCGCTGATCAATTTAGATCAGTCCAAGGCATTTGATAGGATTGACCATGGCTACCTGGCTGCTGTCCTGCAGGCCGCCGGATTCAAACCCGACTTCAGCCGCTGGATTAGCCTTCTGTATCGCTCCCCCAAGGCTGTGGTACAGGTGAACGGGAAGCTGTCGGGCGCTTTCGCGCTGTCTAGGTCGGTCCGACAGGGTTGTCCACTGTCTTCTCTCCTTTATGTCCTCGCGTTGGAGCCCCTCCTTCGCAGGCTAAGGGACGAGACGGGCAGTCCGGTCCTGCGTGGAATTGAAGTCCCTGGTGGAGCTCGAGCCAGGGTTTCCGCGTACGCCGATGACGTAACGACCTTTGTGTCCTCCCGCAGGGACATAGAGGCGGTACACCAGGCGCTTGTACGGTACGAGAAGGTGACAGGGGCCAGAATTAACTGCGACAAGTCATCCGGCTTGCGGTTAGGTGCCTGGAAGGGAGTTTCCCTCCCGGGGCCCTTCAGCTGGACGGACGGGCCGGTCAAGCTCCTCGGAGTTTGGTTCGGTCCGGACTTACAGCTGGAGAAAAACTGGTCAGAAGTACTGGCAAAGGTCGGCGCGTCGGTCAAGATTTGGCGTCGACGGGGTCTCTCCGTGAAGGGCTTGGCGGAGGTGTGTAACACATACCTCTTTCCCATGATCCTTTACCGGCTGTCAGTACTTCCCCTTTGTGACGATCATGAGAAGGTGCTCGAGCGTTTGCTATTCTCCTGTCTGTGGAGAGGACGCAAACACATGGTCGACAAAGGAGTCTGTTGCCTCCGTCCGTGTCAAGGGGGTCTGGGGATGCCACACTTGAGGAGCCACGTGCTCGCTTCAAGGTTGGCATTCCTCAGGCGCGCGTTGGAGGAAGATCGGTTGCTTGCGGGGGTAGTGAGGGACATGTTCCCTTGCCTTACCATCACGCCCCCGACCCTATGGCTGACCGTCAGGCCTTGGGTGCGACCGAAATTCCTGCTCGAATGTCTGGCGGCTTTACAGGCCATTCCACGGTCCAGTGACCTTTCACAGCCTAGGAAAATCTTCTATCGGGGATTAGTGGAGGGTGCCGTGAAGGATAAGCTGTGGAGTAAGCTCGGCATGTCGAGAGTGGAGTACCGCTCTCATTGGTCTTGGGCGCCAGGTGCGGATTGGCTCAGCAACTCTGAGTTTTCTCTGACCTGGCGATTGGCTCGGAATGGTTTGTCGCTCAATGACAAGCGTTTCGCAATGGGCCTGGCGGATTTGCCAGATTGTGAACGTTGCAACCTTGGAATTAAGGAGACGTCTGCGCACGCCTTCTTCCATTGTTCGCGCGTTCGCCCGTTGTGGGCGCGTGTCGGCGAGTTGACTGCTCGTATCGCGCCGCGGGAGCTTGTGCTCATTGATCGCGCATACGCTGTGGACAATGTGTCGCCCCCGTACTCTGGAGTGAAGCGGATGGTGTTTCTGTCGCTACTGGCCACGGCTAGAATGGTGATCTGGATGACGCGACTGGAGGAAGTCTTGCGGGGAGGTCGTCTTTCGGATCAGGATCTAATCCGATATTTTGAGCACCAGCTCAAAATGAAGATTAGAACTGAACGGAAACGGCTGCACCCGACAGACTTTAGCAAAAGGTGGATATATGCAGCGAGCCTGGTTCGTGTGACCGGGGCTAGTCTTGATTTTCTTTTTTAGATCTGCTGCTCGCATCGGGGTGGATTCCTTTGGAACCCCTCCCGTGGTTAAGGTAAAGTATTCTTTTGTGTACCTAGTTAATGTGTGTGAGTGGGTTTGTCCTAGCCTGTTCCCGGCTCCCTTGCTTTTGTTATGATCCAGTTCGAGATCCCCAGTGTCCAGAGTTATTTTGTCCCGTTTCATTCTCGGCTGGGTCAGTCTTATATATTCTCCAGTCCCATTTATTTTAACCCTGCATCTCCATTCCCCTTTAGAAAGAGAGCTACTTGATTTTGTCTTTGAAGGCAGAATACAGTGGCCTCTTTAATTTAATTATGGGTGGGTGTTTGGGTCTTACTAACACCTTGTATATGTATTCATTTGAAATTGTTTTTTGTTTTGGGGATTTTTTGTTTCTTCATACCCCCTTCCCATCATATCATTTCATGTACAAATTTTTAAAGTTATTTTTGTATTATATTTGTATATAGTAATAAATTTTTATGTACATTTGGGGCGTTTTTAGGTCCCCGTTATGTTTTGCGGTATTTTGGTGCTTGATAAGTATGAGTGGCGATGGACAAATTCTTATGGTGAATGAGAATCATTGTAACGTATGTATGGGTCGTGAATCTGATTAGCTAGGTATAGGATAGAGTAGCTGAAGACCACCCCAAGTTTTGTTCCCCCTCCCATTTTTCTGGCCTTGAGCCATAATTTTGTAGCTCTACAAAATAAATAAAACGAGCCATTTCCCCCCAAACTTGTTTTGTGTGGTCAATGGCAGAGGATCAAAGTGTAGTATCTGTTCCATAGTGATATTTACTAGCTCTTTGTTTCCTGGACAATTGTGTTCCAGCCTAAGTTTATTGCTCAGGCCCGCGCAAAAGTAGCGTGTAAACGCGAAACGCCGGAAGACAAGCGTCCGTGGTTCGGCCTCTTGGGAGGCATGGCCTCGGAAGGGCCTGGGGAAGTAGTTCCTCCCACCACGGCCTCGGTGGGAGGAAAGGAGGGTGACTGGCAACTACCGCCACGGGAGTCACCCTCCGTAGCGTCCGTAGCAGCAGCAGCATCCCCCAAACCATCAACCTCGGGGTGGACAGGGGGAAAGATCGTTATGAAAAATGAAGATTTCTACGAGGAGATGAAAGCTAAATACGCACAGTATATAAAGGGAACTGAGCTAGTCTCAGTTCCGGAACAACTAGCCCAAATAGAGGTGCGTATTATCACGCTCATCACCAAAGATATTAAGACCCACAAATTGGTGGGAGTAACCAGAGACGCATTTGAGGAGGCGATATCAGCTCTGAAACTAAATGCTAGGGCCGTGGCGAGGAAGAGCAATGCCATGTGGGACGTCCTGCTGGCATCAGCGGAGGAAGCCAAAAGACTAATTGGGGTAGTTCTGGAGACAAAAACGCTCCAACTCCACACTGAGTATATGGGAACCAAAAAAATCAAGGTTACCCTGCATGGCGTCCCCATGGACATTGCAGAGGACCACATAGGTGCCTTTTTCGCCAATTATGGAAAGGTGGCCTGTGTTTCCTCGCTGCGGTCCAAGGCCGGAATCTTAACAGGCGACATGACCCTGCAGTTGACCATATCGAAGGAAAATATCGAAAAAATTCCGAACATCCTCACCTGCAGGGGCCGCGTAATATTTATCATTGTAGAGGGCAGGAAGCCGTGCTGTTGGGTCTGCGGGGCGGCGGAACATGTAGCAAAAACCTGCCCCACCAAGAATCCTGCCCCAAAGGCCCAACCAGCCAAGCAGCTACAGCAGGAGCAAGGAAAACCTAAGACGGCATCGCCAGCACCGGCTCCAGCTGCCAACAAGGAAGGCGAATGGCAGGTGGTAGGCAGGAAGAAGAATAAAACACCATCCCCGGCGAAGGTGCTGCCACCTGCCAAAACGCCGGCTAAGATGAAGGAGACCCCGGTGAAGGAGACACCGGTGAAGAGGTCGCCAGCCCAACCGGAAAGGGGTTCCCGTAAGGAAAAGAGCCCCGCACCCAATATGGAGATGGAGGTGGATAGGGCAGCGTCTCTCAAACGTGGGAGAGACGAGGAAGCGGAGGAAGAGCACGACAGCCCAAAGTCCCGGCGGAGAAGCAGGAGCAGAGAGAGAAAAGTGCACAAAGAGAAATGCTCGTCTCTACCGGTGTCCCCCGTAAGAAGGACTTATGCGGACAAGGCAAGAAGCCTTCCCGCTTCCCCGCGTAAAGCTTCCCAGTCCCCAGTTTTTAAACTGACCCCCCTGGCTAAATCTAGCACATCAACTCCCACTCCCTCCCCTTCTCCTACTCCCACTCCCTCTAGGGCTAAGAAAAAAATGCCCTCCCGCGTGGGGACGCCCTGATGAAAGTACAGGACAATATTTCGGAGGAGTGGTCTTCGCAGCGACGAAGGCTACTGAAGCCTCTTCTAAAACTGACCTCTGTGAAGGGTCTTTCAACAGAAGACCCGAGGAACTTTGCCCAGGCCCCAGGTGTCATCACCCTGGTAAGAAATACTGGGGGGAACCTGAGGGTCTGGGACCATATCGCAGAGGTCCAGAAGCAGTATCCGAAACTGAATATGGTCAAAGAACAGTCACCAGAACTTGCAAAGATGGCAAAAAATTGTTCGGGGAGGTTCCCCGTTTTAATCCACCCCTGTCTGTATAGGGTTCTAAAGCTAACATACCCCACGGACGTCGGCGGAATTGTCTTAGACGGACGGATTACGTCCGACATTGGTACAGGGTCCCTAGGACAGTCCGTCGGGGTCCCGTCTACCCGAGATTTCTACCCGGTATGCGAGTAGAGCCGTCCGTTGCATGTTTTTCTCTGTTTTTTTCGTTTCAGATCTAAAGAATGTCTATTAAGATAGCCAGTATAAATGCGAAGGGCCTGAGGGATCGGGGTAAGGCGGCTCGCCTGCTTCGTGACCTCTTGTCCTTCGGCGTGGATGTGGCCGCGATCCAAGAGACTCACTTTGTTTGCGAAGTCGACTCGTGTGTGCTGTCTAACGACTTTGTCGTCTACTCAGCATATGGGAGCCGGCTGGCCAGAGGTGTTTCTTTGCTGGTCAAGCGTACCCTGGACGCGAAGGTTGACCTTGTCCATGTCGGTGCCGAGGGCCGGCTGATCGTGGCCGATATTGCAGTGAAAAGCAAGTCGTTCCGGCTGATTGTGGTTTATGCGCCCAATGTTCAAGGTGAGCGTGTCTCTTTCTTTCGGCTGTTGGAGCCCTTCATGGTGCATTCAACACGGCTAATCTTAGTTGGGGACTGGAATGCCGTCCTAACCCCCAAATGGGATAGAGGAAGGGGCGCTAGCGGGTGGAGTGGTGATCGTAGCCTGGTTGATCTGATCGGCGAATTTGGTCTCGTCGATAGATACCGGGTCGATCATCCGGATGGGAGCATGTGGACGTGGACGCGTAGTTGGCCTTCTACCCGGGTATCTGCGTACCTGGATAGGATGTTAGTGAGAGAAGCCGACATAGACTTCTTAGAATGTCCAACGTTCCACTGGTTAGGCTACTCGGACCACAAACTTGTTTGTGCCCGTGTGGCGTTAGACTTTAGGCCTAGGTTGGCTGGTTATTGGAAGTTCAATCAGTCCTTACTGGACAGGCGGGACTTTCATGACCAGCTGACAAAACTAGTGCAGCGGGCATTAATTGGGCGAGTCATTGGGAGTAAGTGGTGGGTTAACCTTAAGGACTCCATTAGGTCTTTCGCCACCAAATATAGCCAGCGGCTCAACCTAGATAAGGCTGCGGAGGCAAAGACACTTAGTGCTAATTTCGCCCGGGCGGAGGCTGGTGGGGATCCCCTAGAAATAGCCTTAGCCAGGGAGGCCCTGGAGCGCTCGACTAGCGGGCGCTACATGGGTCAGGTAATTAGGGCTAAGTTAAGCAAGATGTCTTCCGAAGCTGTGAACATGGGCGCGGAACTGCGCAAGGAAGAAATTCGCCATGCCGGCGACCGGTACATTCGAGAGGTACGCGACCCGGAGGGACATCTCCTTAGGTCCACCGACGACATGTGCGAGGCGTTCCGGCAGCATTTCGAGCACCGATTTACCAAGGAGCCTGGTCTCCGTGACGAGGAGTTTCGCAGCTATTTGGCTGACTTTCCCCGGCTTTTGCCGGCTGAAGCGGCTAGCTGCGAAGGGGAGATTACGGAGGACGAAATCTACGTGGCTTTGAAGAAGGTCGGCAGTGGCAAGTCGCCAGGTTTGGATGGTTTGCCCTATGAATTGTACTTGAGGATGTCGCACCTTTTTGTCCCGCTCTTGGCTGTCGTGTTCAACCACTGGTTTCGGCAGGGGTCCATCCCCGGTCGGATCACCAGGGGCGTGATCACGCTGTTGAGAAAAGGCAAGAAGGTTGGGAGGGAACTAGATGATTACAGGCCCATAACTCTGCTAAACACAGAGTTAAAGATTTTGGCCAAGATCCTGACGAATCGCTTGCAGCTAGTTGCCGAGTCTCTGTTGGAACCGGATCAGACTTGTTCTGTGAAGGGGAGAACAATTCAGAGCAACCTGCACTTGATTCGCACGATCATAGAGGGTGTAGAAGACGACGATGAGGCCGCGCTGATCAATTTAGATCAGTCCAAGGCATTTGATAGGATTGACCATGGCTACCTGGCTGCTGTCCTGCAGGCCGCCGGATTCAAACCCGACTTCAGCCGCTGGATTAGCCTTCTGTATCGCTCCCCCAAGGCTGTGGTACAGGTGAACGGGAAGCTGTCGGGCGCTTTCGCGCTGTCTAGGTCGGTCCGACAGGGTTGTCCACTGTCTTCTCTCCTTTATGTCCTCGCGTTGGAGCCCCTCCTTCGCAGGCTAAGGGACGAGACGGGCAGTCCGGTCCTGCGTGGAATTGAAGTCCCTGGCGGAGCTCGAGCCAGGGTTTCCGCGTACGCCGATGACGTAACGACCTTTGTGTCCTCCCGCAGGGACATAGAGGCGGTACACCAGGCGCTTGTACGGTACGAGAAGGTGACAGGGGCCAGAATTAACTGCGACAAGTCATCCGGCTTGCGGTTAGGTGCCTGGAAGGGAGTTTCCCTCCCGGGGCCCTTCAGCTGGACGGACGGGCCGGTCAAGCTCCTCGGAGTTTGGTTCGGTCCGGACTTACAGCTGGAGAAAAACTGGTCAGAAGTACTGGCAAAGGTCGGCGCGTCGGTCAAGATTTGGCGTCGACGGGGTCTCTCCGTGAAGGGCTTGGCGGAGGTGTGTAACACATACCTCTTTCCCATGATCCTTTACCGGCTGTCAGTACTTCCCCTTTGTGACGATCATGAGAAGGCGCTCGAGCGTTTGCTATTCTCCTGTCTGTGGAGAGGACGCAAACACATGGTCGACAAAGGAGTCTGTTGCCTCCGTCCGTGTCAAGGGGGTCTGGGGATGCCACACTTGAGGAGCCACGTGCTCGCTTCAAGGTTGGCATTCCTCAGGCGCGCGTTGGAGGAAGATCGGTTGCTTGCGGGGGTAGTGAGGGACATGTTCCCTTGCCTTACCATCACGCCCCCGACCCTATGGCTGACCGTCAGGCCTTGGGTGCGACCGAAATTCCTGCTCGAATGTCTGGCGGCTTTACAGGCCATTCCACGGTCCAGTGACCTTTCACAGCCTAGGAAAATCTTCTATCGGGGATTAGTGGAGGGTGCCGTGAAGGATAAGCTGTGGAGTAAGCTCGGCATGTCGAGAGTGGAGTACCGCTCTCATTGGTCTTGGGCGCCAGGTGTGGATTGGCTCAGCAACTCTGAGTTTTCTCTGACCTGGCGATTGGCTCGGAATGGTTTGTCGCTCAATGACAAGCGTTTCGCAATGGGCCTGGCGGATTTGCCAGATTGTGAACGTTGCAACCTTGGAATTAAGGAGACGTCGGCGCACGCCTTCTTCCATTGTTCGCGCGTTCGCCCGTTGTGGGCGCGTGTCGGCGAGTTGACTGCTCGTATCGCGCCGCGGGAGCTTGTGCTCATTGATCGCGCATACGCTGTGGACAATGTGTCGCCCCCGTACTCTGGAGTGAAGCGGATGGTGTTTCTGTCGCTACTGGCCACGGCTAGAATGGTGATCTGGATGACGCGACTGGAGGAAGTCTTGCGGGGAGGTCGTCTTTCGGATCAGGATCTAATCCGATATATTGAGCACCAGCTCAAAATGAAGATTAGAACTGAACGGAAACGGCTGCACCCGACAGACTTTAGCAAAAGGTGGATATATGCAGCGAGCCTGGTTCGTGTGACCGGGGCTAGTCTTGAATTTCTTTTTTAGATCTGCTGCTCGCATCGGGGTGGATTCCTTTGGAACCCCTCCCGTGGTTAAGGTAAAGTATTCTTTGGTATACCTAGTTAATGTGAGTGAATGTGTTTGTCCTAGCCTGTTCCCGGCTCCATTGCTTTTGTTATGATCCAGTTCGAGATCCCCATTGTCCAGAGTTATTTTGTCCCGTTTCATTCTCGGCTGGGTCAGCCTTATATATTCTCCAGTCCCAGTTATTTTAACCCTGCATCTCCATTCCCCGTTAGAAAGAGAGCTACTTGATTTTGTCTTTGAAGGCAGAATACAGTGGCCTCTTTAATTATGTGGGTGTGTTTGGGTCTTACTAACACCTTGTATATGCATTCATTTGAAATTATTTTTGTTTTGGGGATTTTTGTTTCTTCACACCCCCTTCCCATCATATCATTTCATGTACAAATTTTTAAAATTATTTTTGTATTATATTTGTATATAGTAATAAATTTTTATGTACATTTGGGGCGGTTTTAGGTCCCCGGTTTGTTTTGCGGTATTTTGGTGCTTGATAAGTATGAGTGGCGATGGACAAATTCTTATGGTGAATGAGAATCATTGTAACGTATGCATGGGTCGTGAATCTGATTAGCTAGGTATAGGATAGAGTAGCTGAAGACCACCCCAAGTTTTGTTCCCCCTCCCATTTTTCTGGCCTTGAGCCATAATTTTGTAGCTCTACAAAATAAATAAAACGAGCCATTTCCCCCCAAACTTGTTTTGTGTGGTCAATGGCAGAGGATCAAAGTGTAGTATCTGTTCCATAGTGATATTTACTAGCTCTTTGTTTCCTGGACAATTGTGTTCCAGCCTAAGTTTATTGCTCAGGCCCGCGCAAAAGTAGCGTGTAAACGCGAAACGCCGGAAGACAAGCGTCCGTGGTTCGGCCTCTTGGGAGGCATGGCCTCGGAAGGGCCTGGGGAAGTAGTTCCTCCCACCACGGCCTCGGTGGGAGGAAAGGAGGGTGACTGGCAACTACCGCCACGGGAGTCACCCTCCGTAGCGTCCGTAGCAGCAGCAGCATCCCCCAAACCATCAACCTCGGGGTGGACAGGGGGAAAGATCGTTATGAAAAATGAAGATTTCTACGAGGAGATGAAAGCTAAATACGCACAGTATATAAAGGGAACTGAGCTAGTCTCAGTTCCGGAACAACTAGCCCAAATAGAGGTGCGTATTATCACGCTCATCACCAAAGATATTAAGACCCACAAATTGGTGGGAGTAACCAGAGACGCATTTGAGGAGGCGATATCAGCTCTGAAACTAAATGCTAGGGCCGTGGCGAGGAAGAGCAATGCCATGTGGGACGTCCTGCTGGCATCAGCGGAGGAAGCCAAAAGACTAATTGGGGTAGTTCTGGAGACAAAAACGCTCCAACTCCACACTGAGTATATGGGAACCAAAAAAATCAAGGTTACCCTGCATGGCGTCCCCATGGACATTGCAGAGGACCACATAGGTGCCTTTTTCGCCAATTATGGAAAGGTGGCCTGTGTTTCCTCGCTGCGGTCCAAGGCCGGAATCTTAACAGGCGACATGACCCTGCAGTTGACCATATCGAAGGAAAATATCGAAAAAATTCCGAACATCCTCACCTGCAGGGGCCGCGTAATATTTATCATTGTAGAGGGCAGGAAGCCGTGCTGTTGGGTCTGCGGGGCGGCGGAACATGTAGCAAAAACCTGCCCCACCAAGAATCCTGCCCCAAAGGCCCAACCAGCCAAGCAGCTACAGCAGGAGCAAGGAAAACCTAAGACGGCATCGCCAGCACCGGCTCCAGCTGCCAACAAGGAAGGCGAATGGCAGGTGGTAGGCAGGAAGAAGAATAAAACACCATCCCCGGCGAAGGTGCTGCCACCTGCCAAAACGCCGGCTAAGATGAAGGAGACCCCGGTGAAGGAGACACCGGTGAAGGAGACACCGGTGAAGAGGTCGCCAGCCCAACCGGAAAGGGGTTCCCGTAAGGAAAAGAGCCCCGCACCCAATATGGAGATGGAGGTGGATAGGGCAGCGTCTCTCAAACGTGGGAGAGACGAGGAAGCGGAGGAAGAGCACGACAGCCCAAAGTCCCGGCGGAGAAGCAGGAGCAGAGAGAGAAAAGTGCACAAAGAGAAATGCTCGTCTCTACCGGTGTCCCCCGTAAGAAGGACTTATGCGGACAAGGCAAGAAGCCTTCCCGCTTCCCCGCGTAAAGCTTCCCAGTCCCCAGTTTTTAAACTGACCCCCCTGGCTAAATCTAGCACATCAACTCCCACTCCCTCCCCTTCTCCTACTCCCACTCCCTCTAGGGCTAAGAAAAAAAATGCCCTCCCGCGTGGGGACGCCCTGATGAAAGTACAGGACAATATTTCGGAGGAGTGGTCTTCGCAGCGACGAAGGCTACTGAAGCCTCTTCTAAAACTGACCTCTGTGAAGGGTCTTTCAACAGAAGACCCGAGGAACTTTGCCCAGGCCCCAGGTGTCATCACCCTGGTAAGAAATACTGGGGGGAACCTGCGGGTCTGGGACCATATCGCAGAGGTCCAGAAGCAGTATCCGAAACTGAATATGGTCAAAGAACAGTCACCAGAACTTGCAAAGATGGCAAAAAATTGTTCGGGGAGGTTCCCCGTTTTAATCCACCCCTGTCTGTATAGGGTTCTAAAGCTAACATACCCCACGGACGTCGGCGGAATTGTCTTAGACGGACGGATTACGTCCGACATTGGTACAGGGTCCCTAGGACAGTCCGTCGGGGTCCCGTCTACCCGAGATTTCTACCCGGTATGCGAGTAGAGCCGTCCGTTGCATGTTTTTCTCTGTTTTTTTCGTTTCAGATCTAAAGAATGTCTATTAAGATAGCCAGTATAAATGCGAAGGGCCTGAGGGATCGGGGTAAGGCGGCTCGCCTGCTTCGTGACCTCTTGTCCTTCGGCGTGGATGTGGCCGCGATCCAAGAGACTCACTTTGTTTGCGAAGTCGACTCGTGTGTGCTGTCTAACGACTTTGTCGTCTATTCAGCATATGGGAGCCGGCTGGCCAGAGGTGTTTCTTTGCTGGTCAAGCGTACCCTGGACGCGAGGGTGGACCTTGTCCATGTCGGTGCCGAGGGCCGGCTGATCGTGGCCGATATTGCAGTGAAAAGCAAGTCGTTCCGGCTGATTGTGGTTTATGCGCCCAATGTTCAAGGTGAGCGTGTCTCTTTCTTTCGGCTGTTGGAGCCCTTCATGGTGCATTCAACACGGCTAATCTTAGTTGGGGACTGGAATGCCGTCCTAACCCCCAAATGGGATAGAGGAAGGGGCGCTAGCGGGTGGAGTGGTGATCGTAGCCTGGTTGATCTGATCGGCGAATTTGGTCTCGTCGATAGATACCGGGTCGATCATCCGGAAGGGAGCATGTGGACGTGGACGCGTAGTTGGCCTTCTACCCGGGTATCTGCATACCTGGATAGGATGTTAGTGAGAGAAGCCGATATAGACTTCCTAGAATGTCCAACGTTCCACTGGTTAGGCTACTCGGACCACAAACTCGTTTGTGCCCGGGTGGCGTTAGAATTTAGGCCTAGGTTGGCTGGTTATTGGAAGTTCAATCAGTCCTTACTGGACAGGCGGGACTTTCGTGACCAGCTGACAAAACTAGTGCAGCGGGCGTTAATTGGGCGAGTCATTGGGAGTAAGTGGTGGGTTAACCTTAAGGACTCCATTAGGTCTTTCGCCACCAAATATAGCCAGCGGCTCAACCTAGATAAGGCTGCGGAGGCAAAGACACTTAGTGCTAATTTCGCCCGGGCGGAGGCTGGTGGGGATCCCCTAGAAATAGCCTTAGCCAGGGAGGCCCTGGAGCGCTCGACTAGCGGGCGCTACATGGGTCAGGTAATTAGGGCTAAGTTAAGCAAGATGTCTTCCGAAGCTGTGAACATGGGCGCGGAACTGCGCAAGGAAGAAATTCGCCATGCCGGCGACCGGTACATTCGAGAGGTACGCGACCCGGAGGGACATCTCCTTAGGTCCACCGACGACATGTGCGAGGCGTTCCGGCAGCATTTCGAGCACCGATTTACCAAGGAGCCTGGTCTCCGTGACGAGGAGTTTCGCAGCTATTTGGCTGACTTTCCCCGGCTTTTGCCGGCTGAAGCGGCTAGCTGCGAAGGGGAGATTACGGAGGACGAAATCTACGTGGCTTTGAAGAAGGTCGGCAGTGGCAAGTCGCCAGGTTTGGATGGTTTGCCCTATGAATTGTACTTGAGGATGTCGCACCTTTTTGTCCCGCTCTTGGCTGTCGTGTTCAACCACTGGTTTCGGCAGGGGTCCATCCCCGGTCGGATCACCAGGGGCGTGATCACGCTGTTGAGAAAAGGCAAGAAGGTTGGGAGGGAACTAGATGATTACAGGCCCATAACTCTGCTAAACACAGAGTTAAAGATTTTGGCCAAGATCCTGACGAATCGCTTGCAGCTAGTTGCCGAGTCTCTGTTGGAACCGGATCAGACTTGTTCTGTGAAGGGGAGAACAATTCAGAGCAACCTGCACTTGATTCGCACGATCATAGAGGGTGTAGAAGACGACGATGAGGCCGCGCTGATCAATTTAGATCAGTCCAAGGCATTTGATAGGATTGACCATGGCTACCTGGCTGCTGTCCTGCAGGCCGCCGGATTCAAACCCGACTTCAGCCGCTGGATTAGCCTTCTGTATCGCTCCCCCAAGGCTGTGGTACAGGTGAACGGGAAGCTGTCGGGCGCTTTCGCGCTGTCTAGGTCGGTCCGACAGGGTTGTCCACTGTCTTCTCTCCTTTATGTCCTCGCGTTGGAGCCCCTCCTTCGCAGGCTAAGGGACGAGACGGGCAGTCCGGTCCTGCGTGGAATTGAAGTCCCTGGTGGAGCTCGAGCCAGGGTTTCCGCGTACGCCGATGACGTAACGACCTTTGTGTCCTCCCGCAGGGACATAGAGGCGGTACACCAGGCGCTTGTACGGTACGAGAAGGTGACAGGGGCCAGAATTAACTGCGACAAGTCATCCGGCTTGCGGTTAGGTGCCTGGAAGGGAGTTTCCCTCCCGGGGCCCTTCAGCTGGACGGACGGGCCGGTCAAGCTCCTCGGAGTTTGGTTCGGTCCGGACTTACAGCTGGAGAAAAACTGGTCAGAAGTACTGGCAAAGGTCGGCGCGTCGGTCAAGATTTGGCGTCGACGGGGTCTCTCCGTGAAGGGCTTGGCGGAGGTGTGTAACACATACCTCTTTCCCATGATCCTTTACCGGCTGTCAGTACTTCCCCTTTGTGACGATCATGAGAAGGCGCTCGAGCGTTTGCTATTCTCCTGTCTGTGGAGAGGACGCAAACACATGGTCGACAAAGGAGTCTGTTGCCTCCGTCCGTGTCAAGGGGGTCTGGGGATGCCACACTTGAGGAGCCACGTGCTCGCTTCAAGGTTGGCATTCCTCAGGCGCGCGTTGGAGGAAGATCGGTTGCTTGCGGGGGTAGTGAGGGACATGTTCCCTTGCCTTACCATCACGCCCCCGACCCTATGGCTGACCGTCAGGCCTTGGGTGCGACCGAAATTCCTGCTCGAATGTCTGGCGGCTTTACAGGCCATTCCACGGTCCAGTGACCTTTCACAGCCTAGGAAAATCTTCTATCGGGGATTAGTGGAGGGTGCCGTGAAGGATAAGCTGTGGAGTAAGCTCGGCATGTCGAGAGTGGAGTACCGCTCTCATTGGTCTTGGGCGCCAGGCGCGGATTGGCTCAGCAACTCTGAGTTTTCTCTGACCTGGCGATTGGCTCGGAATGGTTTGTCGCTCAATGACAAGCGTTTCGCAATGGGCCTGGCGGATTTGCCAGATTGTGAACGTTGCAACCTTGGAATTAAGGAGACGTCTGCGCACGCCTTCTTCCATTGTTCGCGCGTTCGCCCGTTGTGGGCGCGTGTCGGCGAGTTGACTGCTCGTATCGCGCCGCGGGAGCTTGTGCTCATTGATCGCGCATACGCTGTGGACAATGTGTCGCCCCCGTACTCTGGAGTGAAGCGGATGGTGTTTCTGTCGCTACTGGCCACGGCTAGAATGGTGATTTGGATGACGCGTCTGGAGGAAGTCTTGCGGGGAGGCCGTCTTTCGGATCAGGATCTAATCCGATATTTTGAGCACCAGCTCAAAATGAAGATTAGAACTGAACGGAAACGGCTGCACCCGACAGACTTTAGCAAAAGGTGGATATATGCAGCGAGCCTGGTTCGTGTGACCGGGGCTAGTCTTGATTTTCTTTTTTAGATCTGCTGCTCGCATCGGGGTGGATTCCTCTGGAACCCCTCCCGTGGTTAAGGTAAAGTATTCTTTTGTGTACCTAGTTAATGTGAGTGAATGTGTCTGTCCTAGCCTGTTCCCGGCTCCATTGCTTTTGTTATGACCCAGTTCGAGATTCCCATTGTCCTTTGTTATTTTGTCCCGTTTGTATTCTCGGCTGGGTCAGCCTTATATATTCTCCAGTCCCATTTTATTTTCTACCCGGTGCCTCCATTCCCCTTAGAAAGAGAGCGGCTTGATTTTGTCTCGTCAGGCAGAATACAGTGGCCTCTTTAATTATGTGGGTGTGTTTGGGTCTTACTAACACCTTGTATATGTATTCATTTGAAATTGTTTTTTGTTTTGGGGATTTTTTGTTTCTTCATACCCCCTTCCCATCATATCATTTCATGTACAAATTTTTAAAGTTATTTTTGTATTATATTTGTATATAGTAATAAATTTTTATGTACATTTGGGGCGTTTTTAGGTCCCCGTTATGTTTTGCGGTATTTTGGTGCTTGATAAGTATGAGTGGTGATGGACAAATTCTTATGGTGAATGAGAATCATTGTAACGTATGTATGGGTCGTGAATCTGATTAGCTAGGTATAGGATAGAGTAGCTGAAGACCACCCCAAGTTTTGTTCCCCCTCCCATTTTTCTGGCCTTGTGCCATAATGCTGTATTGCTCAGTATAAATAAAACGAGCCATTCCTTCCCAGACTTTTGTTTGTGTGGTTTATGGCAAAAGAACCAAAGCGAAGCTTCTGTTCCTTCGTGATATTAGCTATCTTTTTGGTTCTTGGGTTTTTTGCATTCCAGCCCGAGTTTATTGCTCGGGCCAGCGCAAAGTAGCGTCTAACAACGCGAAACACCGGATTGCAATTACCCGGTGTTCGGCCACTTTGTGGCGATGGCCTGTAATAGGCCGGAATAAGTCGGTCCTCCCACCACGGCCTCGGTGGGAGGAAAGGAGGGTGACTGGCAACTACCGCCACGGGAGTCACCCTCCGTAGCAGTACCAGCAACCTTACAAGGACCAGCAGCCGTACCAGGACCAGTGCCGGCACCGGCAGCAGCTCCAGCTTCCCCCAAACCTTCTACCTCCGGATGGAAAGGAGGAAAGGTTCCCCTAAAGGGGGAGGACTATTATGAGGACCTAAGGCAAAAGTATGCCAATTATATTAAGGGCACGGAGCTGTTGTCGGTGCCCGAGGAGTTGGCAGACATTGAGGCCCGAATAATATCATTGATCACGAAGGACCGTAAGACGCAGAAGTTTGTAGGCGTCAACAGGGACACCCTGGAAGAAGCCATCAAGGCCCTCAACATCAAGGCTAAAGCGGTGGCGAGGCGGAGCAACGCCAGTTGGGATGTCCTGCTTGGCTCAGCCGAGGAGGCTAAGCGTTTGACTGGAGTGGTTCTAGAAACCAAGACCCTCCAATTCCAAACGGAATACATGGGGATGCGCAAGGTAAAGATAATTTTGCACGGCGTCCCCATGGACATTTCGGAAAATCATATCGGCGCCTTTTTTGCCCAATACGGAAGGGTAGCCGAGGTCTCTTCATTGAGATCAAAAGCGGGTTTCCTGACCGGAGATATGGCCCTGCAGGTGACCCTTTCGAAGGAAAAGATTAAAGATATCCCTAACATCCTCACCTGCAGGAAGCGCGCCATATTTGTGATTGTGGAGGGCAGGAAACCTTGCTGTTGGGTCTGTGGGGCGGCGGATCACGTCGCCAAGACGTGCCCGGCAAAGAATCCGGCCCCAAAGACCCAGCCAACCAAGCAGCCGGAAGTGCCAGCCCCTGCATCCCCAGCACCAGTATCACATGTATCACCAACACCAGCACCACCAAAACCAGCACCAGGAGCGAACAAGGAGGGCGAGTGGCAGGTGGTGGCTAGGAAGAAGGGGAAAACGCCTTCTCCAGCAAAGACGTCGTCACCAGCAAAAACGACGTCACCAACAAAGGCGCCTTCACCAGCAAAAACGCCTTCACCATCAAAGGCGCCGTCACCTGTCAGGGCGCCGTCACCTGTAAAGGCTCCCGCCAAAGCGCCCGCCAAAGCGCCCAAAAAACCTAAGGAGTCGGTGGTTGAGAATTCGCCCTCCCAAAAACCAGAGATGATGGAAACGGACCGGCCAAGCTCCCTGAAACGAGGAAGGGAGTTCGAGGAGGAGGAAGAGCAGCTCGAAGCGTCAAAAAGTCGCAGAAGGAGCCGGAGTAGGCAGAGAAGCAGGGAGAGGAGCTCGAAGACGACCAAATGTGTTTCGCTGCCGGTTTCTCCGGTCAGGATTTCATACGCGGAAAAGGCGAGAAGCCTTCCCTCTTCCCCGCAGAAAGCTTCCCAGTCCCCGACCTTCAAGTTGACCCCCTTGAAGCGGCGTTCACCATCCCCCACCCCCTCCCCTTCTCCTGTTCCCACTCCCACTCGGGACAAAAAGAAAAAGAGCCTTCCCCAGGGGGATGAGCTTTTGAAAGTCAAGCCGGACATTGCGGAGGGATGGTCTTCTCAGAGGCGCAAATTGTTGAAGCCTCTGTTGAAGCTAACTACGGTCAACGGCATGTCAACGGAAGATCCGAGGAACTTCTCCCAGGCCCCAGGTGTCATTACCCTGATAAGGAATACTGGTGGCAACCTGAGGGTCTGGGACCACATTTCAGGAGCGAAAAAACATTATTCGAGCATTTGTATGGTCAAGGAGAGCACTCCGGACCTAAAAAAAATGAGCAAAAATTGTTCGGGGAGGTTCCCCGTTTTACTCCACCCCTGTCTGTATAGGGTTGTAAAGCTAACCTACCCAACGGACGTCGGCGGAATTGTTCTAGACGGACGGATTACGTCCGACATTGGTACAGGGTCCCTAGGACAGTCCGTCGGGGTCCCGTCTACCCGAGATTTCTACCCGGTATGCGAGTAGAGCCGTTCGTTGCATGTTTCTCTTTGTTTTTCGTTTCAGATCTAAAGAATGTCTATTAAGATAGCCAGTATAAATGCGAAGGGCCTGAGGGATCGGGGTAAGGCGGCTCGCCTGCTTCGTGACCTCTTGTCCTTCGGCGTGGATGTGGCCGCGATCCAAGAGACTCACTTTGTTTGCGAAGTCGACTCGTGTGTGCTGTCTAACGACTTTGTCGTCTATTCAGCATAAGGGAGCCGGCTGGCCAGAGGTGTTTCTTTGCTGGTCAAGCGTACCCTGGACGCGAAGGTTGACCTTGTCCATGTCGGTGCCGAGGGCCGGCTGATCGTGGCCGATATTGCAGTGAAAAGCAAGGCGTTCCGGCTGATTGTGGTTTATGCGCCCAATGTTCAAGGTGAGCGTGTCTCTTTCTTTCGGCTGTTGGAGCCCTTCATGGTGCATTCAACACGGCTAATCTTAGTTGGGGACTGGAATGCCGTCCTAACCCCCAAATGGGATAGAGGAAGGGGCGCTAGCGGGTGGAGTGGTGATCGTAGCCTGGTTGATCTGATCGGCGATTTTGGTCTCGTCGATAGATACCGGGTCGATCATCCGGATGGGAGCATGTGGACGTGGACGCGTAGTTGGCCTTCTACCCGGGTATCTGCGTACCTGGATAGGATGTTAGTGAGAGAAGCCGACATAGACTTCTTAGAATGTCCAACGTTCCACTGGTTAGGCTACTCGGACCACAAACTCGTTTGTGCCCGGGTGGCGTTAGAATTTAGGCCTAGGTTGGCTGGTTATTGGAAGTTCAATCAGTCCTTACTGGACAGGCGGGACTTTCGTGACCAGCTGACAAGACTAGTTCAGAGGGCGTTAATTGGGCGAGTCATTGGGAGTAAGTGGTGGGTTAACCTTAAGGACTCCATTAGGTCTTTCGCCACCAAATATAGCCAGCGGCTCAACCTAGATAAGGCTGCGGAGGCAAAGACACTTAGTGCTAATTTCGCCCGGGCGGAGGCTGGTGGGGATCCCCTAGAGATAGCCTTAGCCAGGGAGGCCCTGGAGCGCTCGACTAGCGGGCGCTACATGGGCCAGGTAATTAGGGCTAAGTTAAGCAAGATGTCTTCCGAAGCTGTGAACATGGGCGCAGAACTGCGCAAGGAAGAAATTCGCCATGCCGGCGACCGGTACATTCGAGAGGTGCGCGACCCGGAGGGACATCTCCTTAGGTCCACTGACGACATGTGCGAGGCGTTCCGGCAGCATTTCGAACACCGATTTACCAAGGAGCCTGGTCTCCGTGACGAGGAGTTTCGCAGCTATTTGGCTGACTTTCCCCGGCTTTTGCCGGCTGAAGCGGCTAGCTGCGAAGGGGAGATTACGGAGGACGAAATCTACGTGGCTTTGAAGAAGGTCGGCAGTGGCAAGTCGCCAGGTTTGGATGGTTTGCCCTATGAATTGTACTTGAGGATGTCGCACCTTTTTGTCCCGCTCTTGGCTGTCGTGTTCAACCACTGGTTTCGGCAGGGGTCCATCCCCGGTCGGATCACCAGGGGCGTGATCACGCTGTTGAGAAAAGGCAAGAAGGTTGGGAGGGAATTAGATGATTACAGGCCCATAACTCTGCTAAACACAGAGTTAAAGATTTTGGCCAAGATCCTGACGAACCGCTTGCAGCTAGTTGCCGAGTCTCTGTTGGAACCGGATCAGACTTGTTCTGTGAAGGGACGAACAATTCAGAGCAACCTGCACTTGATTCGCACGATCGTAGAGGGTGTAGAAGACGACGACGAGGCTGCGCTGATCAATTTGGATCAGTCCAAGGCATTTGATAGGATTGACCATGGCTACCTGGCTGCTGTCCTGCAGGCCGCCGGATTCAAACCCGACTTCAGCCGCTGGATTAGCCTTCTGTATCGCTCCCCCCAGGCTGTGGTACAGGTGAACGGGAAGCTGTCGGGCGCTTTCGCGCTGTCTAGGTCGGTCCGACAGGGTTGTCCACTGTCCTCTCTCCTTTATGTCTTGGCGTTGGAGCCCCTCCTTCGCCGGCTAAGGGAAGAGACGGGCAGTCCGGTCCTGCGTGGAATTGCTGTCCCTGGTGGAGCTCGAGCCAGGGTTTCCGCGTACGCCGATGACGTAACGACCTTTGTGTCCTCCCGCAGGGACATAGAGGCGGTACAACAGGCGCTTGAACGGTACGAGAAGGTGACAGGGGCCAGAATTAACCGCGACAAGTCATCCGGCTTGCGGTTAGGTGCCTGGAAGGGTGTTTCCCTCCCGGGGCCCTTCAGCTGGACGGACGGGCCGGTCAAAATCCTCGGAATTTGGTTCGGTCCGGACTTACAGCTGGAGAAAAACTGGTCTGAAATACTGGCAAAGGTCGGCGCGTCGGTCAAGACTTGGCGTCGACGGAGTCTCTCCGTAAAGGGCTTGGCGGAGGTGTGTAACACATACCTCTTTCCCAAGATCCTTTACCGGCTGTCAGTACTTCCCCTTTGTGACGATCATGAGAAGGCGCTCGAGCGTTTGCTACTCTCCTGTCTGTGGAGAGGACGCAAACACATGGTCGACAAAGGAGTCTGTTGCCTCCGTCCGTGTCAAGGGGGTCTGGGGATGCCGCACTTGAGGAGCCATGTGCTCGCTTCGAGGTTGGCATTCCTCAGGCGCGCGTTGGAGGAAGATCGGTTGCTTGCGGGGGTAGTGAGGGACATGTTCCCTTGCCTTACCATCTCTCCCCCGACCCTATGGCTGACCGTCAGGCCTTGGGTGCGACCGAAATTCCTGCTCGAATGTCTGGCGGCCTTGCAAGCCATTCCACGGTCCAGTGACCTTTCACAGCCTAGGAGACTCTTCTATCGGGGATTAGTGGAGGGTGCCGTGAAGGATAAGCTGTGGAGTAAGCTCGGCATGTCGAGGGTGGAGTACCGCTCTCATTGGTCTTGGGCGCCAGGTGCGGATTGGCTCAGCAATTCTGAGTTTTCTCTGACCTGGCGATTGGCTCGGAATGGTTTGTCTCTCAATGACAGGCGTTTCGCAATGGGCCTGGCGGATTTGCCAGATTGTGAGCGTTGCAACCTTGGAATTAAGGAGACGTCTGCGCACGCCTTCTTCCATTGTTCGCGCGTTCGCCCGTTGTGGGAGCATGTCGGCGAGTTGACTGCTCGTATCGCGCCGCGGGAGCTTGTGCTCATTGACCGCGCATACGCTGTGGACAATGTGTCGCCCCCGTACTCTGGAGTGAAGCGGATGGTGTTTCTGACGCTACTGGCCACGGCTAGAATGGTGATTTGGACGACGCGACTGGAGGAAGTCTTGCGGGGCGGCCGTCTTTCGGATCAGGATCTAATCCGATATTTTGAGCACCAGCTCAAAATGAAGATTAGAACTGAACGGAAACGGCTGCACCCGACAGAGTTCGGCGAAAGGTGGATAAATGCGGCGAGCCTGGTTCGCGTGACTGGGGCTAGCCTTGATTTTCTTTTTTAGATCTGCTAGTCGCATCGGGGTGGTTTCCTCTGGAACCCCTCCCGCGGTTAAGGTAAGAAGTCTTTTTTGTGTACCTAGTTAATGTGAGTGATTGTGTTGGTCCTGGCCTGTTCCCGGCTCCACTGCTTTTGTTATGATCCAGTTCGAGATCCCCATTGTCCATTGTTATTTTGTCCCGTTTTACTCTCGGCTGGGTCAGCCTTATATATTCTCCAGTCCAATTTATTTTTACCCGGTTCAACCATTCCCCTTAGAAAGAGAGCGGCTTGATTTTGTCTCTTCAGGCAGAATACAGTGGCCTCTTTAATTACGAGGGTGTGTTTGGGTCTTACTAACATTATGTATATATATTCATTTGAAATTGTTTTTGTTTTGGGGATTTTTTGTTTCTTCACAGCCCCTTCCCATCATATCATTTCATGAAAAATTTATAAAGCTATTTTTGTAATTATTGTACATAGCAAAAATTTTTATGTACATTTGGGGTGTTTTTGTAGGTCCCTGGTATGTTTTTGTGGTATTTTGGTGTTTGACAAGTATGAGTGTCGATGGACAAATTTTTGTGGTGAATGAGAAGCATTGTAACGTATGCATGGGTCGTGAATCTGATTAGCTAGGTATAGGATAGAGTACTGAAGACCAACCCAAGTTTTGTTCCCCCTCCCGTTTTCGGCCTTGAGCCATAATTCTGTAACTTAGCAGAATAAATACACATAGTAGCGTTTACTATATCTTGTGGTTTGACTGGCAAGCGTTTCCACCTGAGTTTATTGCTCAGGCCGCGTAAAAGTAGCGGTTTATAGCCGCGAAACACCGGAAGCGGTTGTCAGGTGTTCGGCCTCTTCGGAGGCATGGCCGCGGATAGGCCAGATGCGATCGTGCCTCCCACCACGGACTCGGTGGGAGGAAAGGAGGAGGATTGGGCATTACCGCCTCGGATCAATCCCCCTTCTACAGTACCAGCAGTGACACCAGCATCCCCCTTACCTTCGACCTCTGGGTGGAAGGGCGGCAAAAAAATGACGCTCAAGGGGGAAGAGTATTATGAGAGGATTCAAAAGGATTACTCGCAGTACATCAAAGGGACGGAGCTGGTCTCGGTGCCGGACCAGTTGGCGCAGATCGAGGCCAGAATTATCACCTTGATCACTAAAGATCTGAAAACAAAGAAGTTGGTCGGTGTCCCCAGAGATACATTTGAGGAGGGGATACAGGCCTTAAAAATCAAAGCTAAGGCCGTAGCGAGGAGGGGCAATGCCATGTGGGACGTCCTGCTTGGCTCCGCCGAAGAAGCCAAAAGCTTAATTGGTGTGGTTCTGGAGACCAAAACTCTCCAGTTCCATACCGAATATATGGGTACTAAAAAAGTGAAAGTGACCCTGCATGGCGTCCCCATGGACATTGCAGAGGACCATATCGGCGCCTTCTTTGTACAGTACGGAAGGGTGGCCGAAGTCTCCTCGCTGCGGTCCAAGGCAGGCTTCCTCACGGGAGATGTGACCCTGCAGGTGACGCTAAACAAGGACAACATTGCGAAAATCCCTAACATCCTCACCTGCAGGGGTCGGGCGATTTTCGTCATTGTGGAAGGGAGAAAGCCGTGCTGTTGGGTCTGCGGGTCGGCGGACCACGTCGCAAAGGCGTGTCCAACCAAGAATCCGGCCCCAAAGGCCCAACCAGCCCAACCAGTTACGCAGCAGCTAAAGGCACAGGAGAAGGAAGGAGAGAAACAAGTGCAATCCACAAAGTCTCCTGTGATCAACAAGGAGGGCGAATGGCAGGTGGTGGCCAGGAAGAAAGCTAAAACACCTTCCCCGGAGAAAGTGCCGCCACCTGTCAAGACGCCTGCTAAACAGACCCCGGTGAGGGTGCCGACTCCGGCCAAACAAAAGGAGTCCCCGGCACAGGCGCCGGCAAAACCAAAGGAGGTGTCGTCTGAGAAGTCTCCTCCCAAACAGAGGAAGGGAAGAAGTCCTTCCCCACAGCAAATGGAAGTGGAGAGGGCAGCCTCCCTGAAGCGTGGGAGGGAGGAAGAGGCAGAGGAGCGACAAGACAGCCCAAAAGCCAGGAGAAGGAGCAGGAGCTACGAAAAGAGGCCGAGAGCGGAAAAATGCAGATCGCTACCGGTCTCACCCGAAAGAACTACGTACGCAGAAAAGGCAAGAAGCCTTCCTGCTTCCCCGCAAAAAGCTTCCCAGACCCTGACCTTTGAATTGACCCCCCCTCAAAAAAGCAAAGTCTGTAACTCCCACTCCCTCCCCTTCTCCTATTCCCACTCCCATTCGGGCGAAAAAGAAAAATGCCCTTCCCCATGGTGATGCCCTCTTGAGGGTTAGTGACAATGTGGTGGCGGAGTGGTCGTCGCAGAGGCGAAAGCTCCTAAAACCACTCCTGAAGATGAACATGGTGAATGGTCTTTCTGTAGAAGACCCCAGGAACTTTGCCCAGGCCCCAGGTGTCATCACCCTGGTAAGGAATACCGGTGGCAACCTGAGGGTCTGGGACCACATTCATGAGGCTAAGAAGCACTTCTCAAACGTCAGAATGGTTCAGGAGAACACTCCTGAACTTAAAAAGATGGAGAAAAATTGTTCGGGGAGGTTCCCGGTTTTGCTCCACCCCAGTTTGTATAGGGTGGTAAAACTAACGTACCCCACGGACGTCGGCGGCATTGTCCTAGACGAATGGATTACGTCCGATGTAGGAACAGGGTCCCTAGGACAGTCCGTCGGGGTCCTATCTGCTAGGGATTTCCGTCCCGTATGCGACTAGTGCCGTTGTTGCATGTTTTTTTCTTTTTTCTTTTTCAGAGCTAAAGAATGTCTATTAAGATAGCCAGCTTGAATGCGAAGGGCCTGAGGGATCGGGGTAAGGCGGCTCGCCTGCTTCGTGACCTCTTGTCCTTCGGCGTGGATGTGGCCGCGATCCAAGAGACTCACTTTGTTTGCGAAGTCGACTCGTGTGTGCTGTCTAACGACTTTGTCTTCTATTCAGCATATGGGAGCCGGCTGGCCAGAGGTGTTTCTTTGCTGGTCAAGCGTACCCTGGACGCGAGGGTGGACCTTGTCCATGTCGGTGCCGAGGGCCGGCTGATCGTGGCCGATATTGCAGTGAAAAGCAAGTCGTTCCGGCTGATTGTGGTTTATGCGCCCAATGTTCAAGGTGAGCGTGTCTCTTTCTTTCGGCTGTTGGAGCCCTTCATGGTGCATTCAACACGGCTAATCTTAGTTGGGGACTGGAATGCCGTCCTAACCCCCAAATGGGATAGAGGAAGGGGCGCTAGCGGGTGGAGTGGTGATCGTAGCCTGGTTGATCTGATCGGCGAATTTGGTCTCGTCGATAGATACCGGGTCGATCATCCGGATGGGAGCATGTGGACGTGGACGCGTAGTTGGCCTTCTACCCGGGTATCTGCGTACCTGGATAGGATGTTAGTGAGAGAAGCCGACATAGACTTCTTAGAATGTCCAACGTTCCACTGGTTAGGCTACTCGGACCACAAACTCGTTTGTGCCCGGGTGGTGTTAGACTTTAGGCCTAGGTTGGCTGGTTATTGGAAGTTCAATCAGTCCTTACTGGACAGGCGGGACTTTCGTGACCAGCTGACAAAACTAGTGCAGCGGGCGTTAATTGGGCGAGTCATTGGGAGTAAGTGGTGGGTTAACCTTAAGGACTCCATTAGGTCTTTTGCCACCAAATATAGCCAGCGGCTCAACCTAGATAAGGCTGCGGAGGCAAAGACACTTAGTGCTAATTTCGCCCGGGCGGAGGCTGGTGGGGATCCCCTAGAGATAGCCTTAGCCAGGGAGGCCCTGGAGCGCTCGACTAGCGGCCGCTACATGGGTCAGGTAATTAGGGCTAAGTTAAGCAAGATGTCTTCCGAAGCTGTGAACATGGGCGCGGAACTGCGCAAGGAAGAAATTCGCCAAGCCGGCGACCGGTACATTCGAGAGGTGCGCGACCCGGAGGGACATCTCCTTAGGTCCACTGACGACATGTGCGAGGCGTTCCGGCAGCATTTCGAACACCGATTTACCAAGGAGCCTGGTCTCCGTGACGAGGAGTTTCGCAGCTATTTGGCTGACTTTCCCCGGCTTTTGCCGGCTGAAGCGGCTAGCTGCGAAGGGGAGATTACGGAGGACGAAATCTACGTGGCTTTGAAGAAGGTCGGCAGTGGCAAGTCGCCAGGTTTGGATGGTTTGCCCTATGAAATGTACTTGAGGATGTCGCACCTTTTTGTCCCGCTCTTGGCTGTCGTGTTCAACCACTGGTTTCGGCAGGGGTCCATCCCCGGTCGGATCACCAGGGGCGTGATCACGCTGTTGAGAAAAGGCAAGAAGGTTGGGAGGGAATTAGATGATTACAGGCCCATAACTCTGCTAAACACAGAGTTAAAGATTTTGGCCAAGATCCTGACGAACCGCTTGCAGCTAGTTGCCGAGTCTCTGTTGGAACCGGATCAGACTTGTTCTGTGAAGGGACGAACAATTCAGAGCAACCTGCACTTGATTCGCACGATCGTAGAGGGTGTAGAAGACGACGATGAGGCCGCGCTGATCAATTTGGATCAGTCCAAGGCATTTGATAGGATTGACCATGGCTACCTGGCTGCTGTCCTGCAGGCCGCCGGATTCAAACCCGACTTCAGCCGCTGGATTAGCCTTCTGTATCGCTCCCCCAAGGCTGTGGTACAGGTGAACGGGAAGCTGTCGGGCGCTTTCGCGCTGTCTAGGTCGGTCCGACAGGGTTGTCCACTGTCTTCTCTCCTTTACGTCCTGGCGTTGGAGCCCCTCCTTCGCCGGCTAAGGGACGAGACTGGCAGTCCGGTCCTACGTGGAATCGCTGTCCCTGGCGGAGCTCGAGCCAGGGTTTCCGCGTACGCCGATGATGTAACGACCTTTGTGTCCTCCCGCAGGGACATAGAGGCGGTACAACAGGCGCTTGAACGGTACGAGAAGGTGACAGGGGCCAGAATTAACCGCGACAAGTCATCCGGCTTGCGGCTAGGTGCCTGGAAGGGTGTTTCCCTCCCGGGGCCCTTCAGCTGGACGGACGGGCCGGTCAAGCTCCTCGGAGTTTGGTTCGGTCCGGACTTACAGCTGGAGAAAAACTGGTCAGAAGTACTGGCAAAGGTCGGCGCGTCGGTCAAGATTTGGCGTCGACGGGGTCTCTCCGTGAAGGGCTTGGCGGAGGTGTGTAACACATACCTCTTTCCCAAGATTCTTTACCGGCTGTCAGTACTTCCCCTTTGTGACGATCATGAGAAGGCGCTCGAGCGTTTGCTATTCTCCTGTCTGTGGAGACGACGCAAACACATGGTCGACAAAGGAGTCTGTTGTCTCCGTCCGTGTCATGGGGGTCTGGGGATGCCACACTTGAGGAGCCACGTGCTCGCTTCAAGGTTGACATTCCTCAGGCGCGCGTTGGAGGAAGATCGGTTGCTTGCGGGGGTAGTGAGGGACATGTTCCCTTGCCTTACCATCACGCCCCCGACCCTATGGCTGACCGTCAGGCCTTGGGTGCGACCGAAATTCCTGCTCGAATGTCTGGCGGCCTTGCAGGCCATTCCACGGTCCAGTGACCTTTCACAGCCTAGGAAAATCTTCTATCGGGGATTAGTGGAGGGTGCCGTGAAGGATAAGCTGTGGAGTAAGCTCGGCATGTCGAGAGTGGAGTACCGCTCTCATTGGTCTTGGGCGCCAGGTGCGGATTGGCTCAGCAACTCTGAGTTTTCTCTGACCTGGCGATTGGCTCGGAATGGTTTGTCGCTCAATGACAAGCGTTTCGCAATGGGCCTGGCGGATTTGCCAGATTGTGAACGTTGCAACCTTGGAATCAAGGAGACGTCGGCGCACGCCTTCTTCCATTGTTCGCGCGTTCGCCCGTTGTGGGCGCGTGTCGGCGAGTTGACTGCTCGTATCGCGCCGCGGGAGCTTGTGCTCATTGATCGCGCATACGCTGTGGACAATGTGTCGCCCCCGTACTCTGGAGTGAAGCGGATGGTGTTTCTGTCGCTACTGGCCACGGCTAGAATGGTGATTTGGATGACGCGTCTGGAGGAAGTCTTGCGGGGAGGTCGTCTTTCGGATCAGGATCTAATCCGATATTTTGAGCACCAGCTCAAAATGAAGATTAGAACTGAACGGAAACGGCTGCACCCGACAGACTTTTGCGAAAGGTGGATACATGCAGCGAGCCTGGTTCGCGTGACCGGGGCTAGCCTTGATTTTCTTTTTTAGTTCTGCTGGTCGCATCGGGGTGGATTCCTCTGGAACCCCTCCCGCGGTTAAGGTTAGTATTCTTTTGTGTACCTAGTTAATGTGAGTGAATGTGTCTGTCCTAGCCTGTTCCCGGCTCCATTGCTTTTGTTATGATCCAGTTCGAGATTCCCATTTTTCCATCGTTATTTTGTCCCGTTTTATTCTCGGCTGGGTCAGCCTTATATATTCTCCAGTCCATTTTATTTTAACCCTGCCTCTCCATTCCCCTTTAGAAAGAGAGCTACTTGATTTTGTCTTTTTAAGGCAGAATACAGCGGCCTCTTTAATTATGTGGGTGGGTTTGGGTCTTACTAACACCATGTATAGATATTCATTTGAAATTGTTTTTATTTTGGGGATTTTTTGTTTCTTCATACCCCCTTCCCATCATATCATTTTCATGTACAAATTTTTAAAGATATTTTTGTAAAATATTGTAAATAGTCACAAATTTTTATGTACATTTGGGGCGTTTTGTAGGTCCCCGGTATGATTTTGCGGTATTTTGGTGCATGATAAGTATGAGTGTTGATGGACAAATTCTTATGGTGAATGAGAAAATTGTAACGCATGTATGGGTCGTGAATCTGATTAGCTAGGTATAGGATAGAGTATCTGAAGACCAACCCGAGTTTTGTTCCCCCTCCCATCTTTTGGCCTTGAGCCACAATTTTGTGTATACAAAATAAATAAAACGAGCCATTCCTTCCCCCCAAAACTGCGTTACGTGGTCTTTTTGGGAGGATCAAAGTGTAGTATCTGTTCCATAGTAGCGTTTACTATATCTTGTGGTTTGACTGGCAAGCGTTTCCACCTGAGTTTATTGCTCAGGCCGCGTAAAAGTAGCGGTTTATAGCCGCGAAACACCGGAAGCGGTTGTCAGGTGTTCGGCCTCTTCGGAGGCATGGCCGCGGATAGGCCAGATGCGATCGTGCCTCCCACCACGGACTCGGTGGGAGGAAAGGAGGGGGATTGGGCATTACCGCCTCGGATCAATCCCCCTTCTACAGTACCAGCAGTGACACCAGCATCCCCCTTACCTTCGACCTCTGGGTGGAAGGGCGGCAAAAAAATGACGCTCAAGGGGGAAGAGTATTATGAGAGGATTCAAAAGGATTACTCGCAGTACATCAAAGGGACGGAGCTGGTCTCGGTGCCGGACCAGTTGGCGCAGATCGAGGCCAGAATTATCACCTTGATCACTAAAGATCTGAAAACAAAGAAGTTGGTCGGTGTCCCCAGAGATACATTTGAGGAGGGGATACAGGCCTTAAAAATCAAAGCTAAGGCCGTAGCGAGGAGGGGCAATGCCATGTGGGACGTCCTGCTTGGCTCCGCCGAAGAAGCCAAAAGCTTAATTGGTGTGGTTCTGGAGACCAAAACTCTCCAGTTCCATACCGAATATATGGGTACTAAAAAAGTGAAAGTGACCCTGCATGGCGTCCCCATGGACATTGCAGAGGACCATATCGGCGCCTTCTTTGTACAGTACGGAAGGGTGGCCGAAGTCTCCTCGCTGCGGTCCAAGGCAGGCTTCCTCACGGGAGATGTGACCCTGCAGGTGACGCTAAACAAGGACAACATTGCGAAAATCCCTAACATCCTCACCTGCAGGGGTCGGGCGATTTTCGTCATTGTGGAAGGGAGAAAGCCGTGCTGTTGGGTCTGCGGGTCGGCGGACCACGTCGCAAAGGCGTGTCCAACCAAGAATCCGGCCCCAAAGGCCCAACCAGCCCAACCAGTTAAGCAGCAGCTAAAGGCAAAGGAGAAGGAAGGAGAGAAACAAGTGCGACCTACACAGTCTCCCGTGAGCAACAAGGAGGGCGAATGGCAGGTGGTGGCCAGGAAGAAAACCAAATCACCTTCCCCGGAGAAAGTGCCGACACCTGTCAAGACGCCCGCAAAGCAGGCCCCGGCGAAGGTGCCGACTCCGGCCAAACAAAAGGAGTCCCCGGCGAAGGTGCCGGCAAAACCGAAGGAGGTATCTTCAGAAAAGTCTCCTCCCAAACAGAGGAAGGGAAGAAGTCCTTCCCCCCAGCAAATGGAAGTGGAGAGAGCGGCCTCCCTGAAACGTGGGAGGGAGGAGGAAGCAGAGGAGCGACAAGACAGCCCGAAAGCCAGGAGAAGGAGCAGGAGCTACGAAAAGAGGCCGAGAGCGGAAAAATGCAGATCGCTACCGGTCTCACCCGAAAGAACAACGTACGCAGAAAAGGCAAGAAGCCTTCCTGCTTCCCCGCGTAAAGCTTCCCAGTCCCTAACCTTTGAATTGACCCCCCTCAAAAAAGCAAAATCTGTAACTCCCACTCCCTCCCCTTCTCCTGTTCCCACTCCCATTCGGGCGAAAAAGAAAAATGCCCTTCCCCAAGGTGATGCCCTCTTGAGGGTGAGTGACAATGTGGTGGCGGAGTGGTCGTCACAGAGGCGAAAGCTCCTAAAACCACTCCTGAAGATGAACAATGTCAATGGTCTCTCTGTAGAAGACCCCAGGAACTTTGCCTAGGCCCCAGGTGTCATCACCCTGGTAAGGAATACCGGTGGCAACCTGAGGGTCTGGGACTACATTCATGAGGCTAAGAAGCACTTTTTAAATGTCAGAATGGTTCAGGAGAACACTCCTGAACTTAAAAAAATGGAAAAGAATTGTTCGGGGAGGTTCCCTGTTTTACTCCACCCCAGTCTCTATAGGGTGGTAAAACTAACTTACCCAACGGACGTCGGCGGAATTGTCCTAGACGGACGGATTACGTCCGATGTAGGTACAGGGTCCCTAGGACAGTCCGTCGGGGTCCTATCTGCCAGAGATTTCCGGCCCGTATGCGAGTAGAGCCGTTTTGTTGCATGTTTTTCTTTGTCTCTTTTCAGGTCTAAAGAATGTCTATTAAGTTAGCCAGTATAAATGCGAAGGGCCTGAGGGATCGGGGTAAGGCGGCTCGCCTGCTTCGTGACCTCTTGTCCTTCGGCGTGGATGTGGCCGCGATCCAAGAGACTCACTTTGTTTGCGAAGTCGACTCGTGTGTGCTGTCTAACGACTTTGTCGTCTATTCAGCATATGGGAGCCGGCTGGCCAGAGGTGTTTCTTTGCTGGTCAAGCGTACCCTGGACGCGAGGGTGGACCTTGTCCATGTCGGTGCCGAGGGTCGGCTGATCGTGGCCGATATTGCAGTGAAAAGCAAGGCGTTTCGGCTGATTGTGGTTTATGCGCCCAATGTTCAAGGTGAGCGTGTCTCTTTCTTTCGGCTGTTGGAGCCCTTCATGGTGCATTCAACACGGCTAATCTTAGTTGGGGACTGGAATGCCGTCCTAACCCCCAAATGGGATAGAGGAAGGGGCGCTAGCGGGTGGAGTGGTGATCGTAGCCTGGTTGATCTGATCGGCGAATTTGGTCTCGTCGATAGATACCGGGTCGATCATCCGGATGGGAGCATGTGGACGTGGACGCGTAGTTGGCCTTCTACCCGGGTATCTGCGTACCTGGATAGGATGTTAGTGAGAGAAGCCGACATAGACTTCTTAGAATGTCCAACGTTCCACTGGTTAGGCTACTCGGACCACAAACTTGTTTGTGCCCGGGTGGCGTTAGACTTTAGGCCTAGGTTGGCTGGTTATTGGAAGTTCAATCAGTCCTTACTGGACAGGCGGGACTTTCGTGACCAGCTGACAAAACTAGTGCAGCGGGCGTTAATTGGGCGAGTCATTGGGAGTAAGTGGTGGGTTAACCTTAAGGACTCCATTAGGTCTTTTGCCACCAAATATAGCCAGCGGCTCAACCTAGATAAGGCTGCGGAGGCAAAGACACTTAGTGCTAATTTCGCCCGGGCGGAGGCTGGTGGGGATCCCCTAGAGATAGCCTTAGCCAGGGAGGCCCTGGAGCGCTCGACTAGCGGTCGCTACATGGGCCAGGTAATTAGGGCTAAGTTAAGCAAGATGTCTTCCGAAGCTGTGAATATGGGCGCGGAACTGCGCAAGGAAGAAATTCGCCATGCCGGCGACCGGTACATTCGAGAGGTGCGCGACCCGGAGGGACATCTCCTTAGGTCCACTGACGACATGTGCGAGGCGTTCCGGCAGCATTTCGAGCACCGATTTACCAAGGAGCCTGGTCTCCGTGACGAGGAGTTTCGCAGCTATTTGGCTGACTTTCCCCGGCTTTTGCCGGCTGAAGCGGCTAGCTGCGAAGGGGAGATTACGGAGGACGAAATCTACGTGGCTTTGAAGAAGGTCGGCAGTGGCAAGTCGCCAGGTTTGGATGGTTTGCCCTATGAAATGTACTTGAGGATGTCGCACCTTTTTGTCCCGCTCTTGGTTGTCGTGTTCAACCACTGGTTTCGGCAGGGGTCCATCCCCGGTCGGATCACCAGGGGCGTGATCACGCTGTTGAGAAAAGGCAAGAAGGTTGGGAGGGAACTAGATGATTACAGGCCCATAACTCTGCTAAACACAGAGTTAAAGATTTTGGCCAAGATCCTGACGAACCGCTTGCAGCTAGTTGCCGAGTCTCTGTTGGAACCGGATCAGACTTGTTCTGTGAAGGGACGAACAATTCAGAGCAACCTGCACTTGATTCGCACGATCATAGAGGGTGTAGAAGACGACGATGAGGCCGCGCTGATCAATTTAGATCAGTCCAAGGCATTTGATAGGATTGACCATGGCTACCTGGCTGCTGTCCTGCAGGCCGCCGGATTCAAACCCGACTTCAGCCGCTGGATTAGCCTTCTGTATCGCTCCCCCAAGGCTGTGGTACAGGTGAACGGGAAGCTGTCGGGCGCTTTCGCGCTGTCTAGGTCGGTCCGACAGGGTTGTCCACTGTCTTCTCTCCTTTATGTCTTGGCGTTGGAGCCCCTCCTTCGCCGGCTAAGGGACGAGACTGGCAGTCCGGTCCTGCGTGGAATTGAAGTCCCTGGCGGAGCTCGAGCCAGGGTTTCCGCGTACGCCGATGACTTAACGACCTTTGTGTCCTCCCGCAGGGACATAGAGGCGGTACAGCAGGCGCTTGTACGGTACGAGAAGGTGACAGGGGCCAGAATTAACTGCGACAAGTCATCCGGCTTGCGGTTAGGTGCCTGGAAGTGTGTTTCCCTCCCGGGGCCCTTCAGCTGGACGGACGGGCCGGTCAAGCTCCTCGGAGTTTGGTTCGGTCCGGACTTACAGCTGGAGAAAAACTGGTCAGAAGTACTGGCAAAGGTCGGCGCGTCGGTCAAGATTTGGCGTCGACGGGGTCTCTCCGTGAAGGGCTTGGCGGAGGTGTGTAACACATACCTCTTTCCCATGATCCTTTACCGGCTGTCAGTACTTCCCCTTTGTGACGATCATGAGAAGGCGCTCGAGCGTTTGCTATTCTCCTGTCTGTGGAGAGGACGCAAACACATGGTCGACAAAGGAGTCTGTTGCCTCCGTCCGTGTCAAGGGGGTCTGGGGATGCCACACTTGAGGAGCCACGTGCTCGCTTCAAGGTTGGCATTCCTCAGGCGCGCGTTGGAGGAAGATCGGTTGCTTGCGGGGGTAGTGAGGGACATGTTCCCTTGCCTTACCATCACGCCCCCGACCCTATGGCTGACCGTCAGGCCTTGGGTGCGACCGAAATTCCTGCTCGAATGTCTGGCGGCTTTACAGGCCATTCCACGGTCCAGTGACCTTTCACAGCCTAGGAAAATCTTCTATCGGGGATTAGTGGAGGGTGCCGTGAAGGATAAGCTGTGGAGTAAGCTCGGCATGTCGAGGGTGGAGTACCGCTCTCATTGGTCTTGGGCGCCAGGCGCGGATTGGCTCAGCAACTCTGAGTTTTCTCTGACCTGGCGATTGGCTCGGAATGGTTTGTCGCTCAATGACAAGCGTTTCGCAATGGGCCTGGCGGATTTGCCAGATTGTGAACGTTGCAACCTTGGAATTAAGGAGACGTCTGCGCACGCCTTCTTCCATTGTTCGCGCGTTCGCCCGTTGTGGGCGCGTGTCGGCGAGTTGACTGCTCGTATCGCGCCGCGGGAGCTTGTGCTCATTGATCGCGCATACGCTGTGGACAATGTGTCGCCCCCGTACTCTGGAGTGAAGCGGATGGTGTTTCTGTCGCTACTGGCCACGGCTAGAATGGTGATTTGGATGACGCGTCTGGAGGAAGTCTTGCGGGGAGGCCGTCTTTCGGATCAGGATCTAATCCGATATTTTGAGCACCAGCTCAAAATGAAGATTAGAACTGAACGGAAACGGCTGCACCCGACAGACTTTAGCAAAAGGTGGATATATGCAGCGAGCCTGGTTCGTGTGACCGGGGCTAGTCTTGATTTTCTTTTTTAGATCTGCTGCTCGCATCGGGGTGGATTCCTCTGGAACCCCTCCCGTGGTTAAGGTAAAGTATTCTTTTGTGTACCTAGTTAATGTGAGTGAATGTGTTTGTCCTAGCCTGTTCCCGGCTCCATTGCTTTTGTTATGACCCAGTTCGAGATTCCCATTGTCCATTGTTGTTTTGTCCCGTTTGTATTCTCGGCTGGGTCAGCCTTATATATTCTCCAGTCCAATTTATTTTTGTTCCCTGCTTCTCCATTCCCCTTAGAAAGAGTGCTTCTTGATTTTGTCTTTTAAGACAGAATACAGCGGCCTCTTTAATTATGTGGGTGTGTTTGGGTCTTACTAACATTATGTATAAATATTCATTTGAAATTGTTTTTTGTTTTGGGGATTTTTGTTTCTTCATACCCCCTTCCCATCATATCATTTCATGTACAAATTTTTAAAGTTATTTTTGTATTATATTTGTATATAGTAATAAATTTTTATGTACATTTGGGGCGTTTTTAGGTCCCCGGTACGTTTTGCGGTATTTTGGTGCTTGACAAGTATGAGTGGTGATGGACAAATTCTTATGGTGAATGAGAATCATTGTAACGTATGCATGGGTCGTGAATCTGATTAGCTAGGTATAGGATAGAGTAGCTGAAGACCACCCCAAGTTTTGTTCCCCCTCCCATTTTTCTGGCCTTGAGCCACAATTCTGTAAGCTCAGAATAAATAAAACGAGCCATTCCTTCCACCCAAAACTGCGTTACGTGGTCTTTTTGGGAGGATCAAAGTGTAGTATCTGTTCCCTAGTAGCGTTTACTATATCTTGTGGTTTGACTGGCAAGCGTTTCCACCTGGGTTTATTGCTCAGGCCGCGTAAAAGTAGCGGTTTATAGCCGCGAAACACCGGAAGCGGTTGTCGGGTGTTCGGCCTCTTAGGAGGCATGGCCGCGGAAAGGCCAGAGGAGATCGTGCCTCCCACCACGGACTCGGTGGGAGGGAAGGAGGGTGACTGGCAATTGCCGCCGCGGGAGTCACCCTCCACACCAGCTCTAGTAGAAGAACCAGCAGCAGCACCCGTACTGGAACCGGCAGCAGTTCCAGCACCTGGATCCCCCAAACCTTCGACCTTGGGATGGAAGGGAACAAAAGTTCTGAAGAAGGGGGAGGACTACTATGATAGTCTAAAGGAGAAATACGAGAGCTTCATAAAAGGCACGGAGCTGTTGTCGGTGCCTGATCGGCTGGCCGACATCGAGGCCCGGATAATTACACTTATCACAAAGGACCTTAAGACGAAAAAAGCAGTCGGAGTCAGCCGAGAAAATGTCGAAGAAGCCATTAAGAAGCTGAATATCAAGGCGAAGGGCGTTGCTAGAAGGAGCATCGCAGTATGGGACGTTCTGTTGGGAACGGCCGAGGAGGCCAAACAACTGGCCGGGGTCAACCTAGAAACCGAGAAGCTGTGTCTGCTCACGGAGTACATGGGGATGCGCAAACTGAAGATTACTTTACACGGCGTCCCCATGGATATCTCGGAGGACCATGTCGGCGCCTTCTTTGCAAGGTACGGGAGGGTGGCCGAGGTCTCCTCAGGACGTTCAAAGGCCGGGTTCCTAACGGGTGACATGACCCTACAGGTCACCATCACTAAAAAGAAGGCGGAGGAGGTCCCTAACATCCTGACATGTAGAAAGAGGGCCATCTTCGTCATTGTTGAGGGCCGGAAGCCTTGCTGTTGGGTGTGTGGAGCGGCCGACCACGTGGCCAAGGCGTGCTCGACGAAGAAGACGGCCCCGGACACCCAGACACCAAAACAGCAGGAGGGAAAAGGAAAGCCGGCACCTCCATCACCAGCACCAGTTCCTGCAGTACCAGCATCAGCACCGGCAGTGAATAAGGAGGGCGAGTGGCAGGTGGTGGCTAGGAAGAAGGGGAAAACGCCTTCTCCAGCAAAGGCGCCGTCACCAGCAAAAACGACGTCACCTACAAAGGCGCCTTCACCAGCAAAAACGCCTGCACCAGCAAAGGCGCCGTCACCCGTCAGGGCGCCGTCACCTGTAAAGGCTCCCGCCAAAGCGCCCGCCAAAGCGCCCGCCAAAGCGGCCAAAAAACCTAAGGAGCCGATGGTGGAGAATTCGCCCTCCCAGAAACCAAGTCCTGAGAAGATGGAAGTAGATCGGGCAAGCTCCCTGAAACGAGGAAGGGAGTTCGAGGAGGAGGAAGAACAGCTCGAAGCATCAAAAAGTCGCAGAAGGAGCCGGAGTAGGCAGAGGAGCAGAGAAAGGAGCACAAGGACTATCAAGTGTGTTTCACTGCCGGCTTCTCCGGCCAGGATTTCCTACGCACAGAAAGCGAGGAGTCTCCCCTCGTCCCCGCAAAAAGCCTCCCAGTCCCCGACCTTCAAGTTGACCCCCTTGAGGCCGCGCTCATCAACCCCCACCCACTCCCCTTCTCCTTCTCCCGCTCCCGCTAGGGCCAAAAAGAAAAAAGGCCTGCCCCAGGGGGAGGAGCTCCTCAAAGTCAACATGGACATCGCTTCTGACTGGTCGTCTCAGAGGCGCAAACTGTTGAAACCACTGTTGAGGCTGACTACCATTGATGGCAAGTCAACTGAAAATCCAAGGAACTTTCCCCAGGCCCCAGGTGTCATCACCCTGGTACGCAACACCGGTGGCAACCTGAGGGTCTGGGAGCATATAATGGAAGCAAAAAGACACTTTGCAAACATTAGCATGTTCAAGGAGAATACTCCTGAGCTTAAAAAAATGAGCAAAAATTGTGCTGGGAGGTTCCCGGTTTTGCTCCACCCCTGTTTGTATAGGGCCGTAAAACTGATATATCCTACGGACGTTGGCGGTATTGTCCTAGACGGACGGATTACGTCCGATGTAGGAACAGGGTCCCTAGGACAGTCCGTCGGGGTCCTATCTGCCCGAGATTTCCGGCCCGTATGCGAGTAGAGCCATTGTTGCATGTTTTTTTCTTTTTTCTTTTTCAGAGCTAAAGAATGTCTATTAAGATAGCCAGCTTGAATGCGAAGGGCCTGAGGGATCGGGGTAAGGCGGCTCGCCTGCTTCGTGACCTCTTGTCCTTCGGCGTGGATGTGGCCGCGATCCAAGAGACTCACTTTGTTTGCGAAGTCGACTCGTGTGTGCTGTCTAACGACTTTGTCGTCTATTCAGCATATGGGAGCCGGCTGGCCAGAGGTGTTTCTTTGCTGGTCAAGCGTACCCTGGACGCGAAGGTTGACCTTGTCCATGTCGGTGCCGAGGGCCGGCTGATCGTGGCCGATATTGCAGTGAAAAGCAAGTCGTTCCGGCTGATTGTGGTTTATGCGCCCAATGTTCAAGGTGAGCGTGTCTCTTTCTTTCGGCTGTTGGAGCCCTTCATGGTGCATTCAACACGGCTAATCTTAGTTGGGGACTGGAATGCCGTCCTAACCCCCAAATGGGATAGAGGAAGGGGCGCTAGCGGGTGGAGTGGTGATCGTAGCCTGGTTGATCTGATCGGCGAATTTGGTCTCGTCGATAGATACCGGGTCGATCATCCGGATGGGAGCATGTGGACGTGGACGCGTAGTTGGCCTTCTACCCGGGTATCTGCGTACCTGGATAGGATGTTAGTGAGAGAAGCCGACATAGACTTCTTAGAATGTCCAACGTTCCACTGGTTAGGCTACTCGGACCACAAACTCGTTTGTGCCCGTGTGGCGTTAGACTTTAGGCCTAGGTTGGCTGGTTATTGGAAGTTCAATCAGTCCTTACTGGACAGGCGGGACTTTCGTGACCAGCTGACAAGACTAGTTCAGAGGGCGTTAATTGGGCGAGTCATTGGGAGTAAGTGGTGGGTTAACCTTAAGGACTCCATTAGGTCTTTTGCCACCAAATATAGCCAGCGGCTCAACCTAGATAAGGCTGCGGAGGCAAAGACACTTAGTGCTAATTTCGCCCGGGCGGAGGCTGGTGGGGATCCCCTAGAAATAGCCTTAGCCAGGAGGCCCTGGAGCGCTCGACTAGCGGGCGCTACATGGGCCAGGTAATTAGGGCTAAGTTAAGCAAGATGTCTTCCGAAGCTGTGAACATGGGCGCGGAACTGCGCAAGGAAGAAATTCGCCATGCCGGCGACCGGTACATTCGAGAGGTGCGCGACCCAGAGGGACATCTCCTTAGGTCCACTGACGACATGTGCGAGGCGTTCCGGCAGCATTTCGAGCACCGATTTACCAAGGAGCCTGGTCTCCGTGACGAGGAGTTTCGCAGCTATTTCGCTGACTTTCCCCGGCTTTTGCCGGCTGAAGCGGCTAGCTGCGAAGGGGAGATTACGGAGGACGAAATCTACGTGGCTTTGAAGAAGGTCGGCAGTGGCAAGTCGCCAGGTTTGGATGGTTTGCCCTATGAAATGTACTTGAGGATGTCGCACCTTTTTGTCCCGCTCTTGGCTGTCGTGTTCAACCACTGGTTTCGGCAGGGGTCCATCCCCGGTCGGATCACCAGGGGCGTGATCACGCTGTTGAGAAAAGGCAAGAAGGTTGGGAGGGAACTAGATGATTACAGGCCCATAACTCTGCTAAACACAGAGTTAAAGATTTTGGCCAAGATCCTGACGAACCGCTTGCAGCTAGTTGCCGAGTCTCTGTTGGAACCGGATCAGACTTGTTCTGTGAAGGGACGAACAATTCAGAGCAACCTGCACTTGATTCGCACGATCATAGAGGGTGTAGAAGACGACGATGAGGCCGCGCTGATCAATTTAGATCAGTCCAAGGCATTTGATAGGATTGACCATGGCTACCTGGCTGCTGTCCTGCAGGCCGCCGGATTCAAACCCGACTTCAGCCGCTGGATTAGCCTTCTGTATCGCTCCCCCAAGGCTGTGGTACAGGTGAACGGGAAGCTGTCGGGCGCTTTCGCGCTGTCTAGGTCGGTCCGACAGGGTTGTCCACTGTCTTCTCTCCGTTATGTCTTGGCGTTGGAGCCCCTCCTTCGCCGGCTAAGGGACGAGACTGGCAGTCCGGTCCTGCGTGGAATTGAAGTCCCTGGCGGAGCTCGAGCCAGGGTTTCCGCGTACGCCGATGACGTAACGACCTTTGTGTCCTCCCGCAGGGACATAGAGGCGGTACAGCAGGCGCTTGTACGGTACGAGAAGGTGACAGGGGCCAGAATTAACTGCGACAAGTCATCCGGCTTGCGGTTAGGTGCCTGGAAGGGTGTTTCCCTCCCGGGGCCCTTCAGCTGGACGGACGGGCCGGTCAAGCTCCTCGGTGTTTGGTTCGGTCCGGACTTACAGCTGGAGAAAAACTGGTCAGAAGTACTGGCAAAGGTCGGCGCGTCGGTCAAGATTTGGCGTCGACGGGGTCTCTCCGTGAAGGGCTTGGCGGAGGTGTGTAACACATACCTCTTTCCCATGATCCTTTACCGGCTGTCAGTACTTCCCCTTTGTGACGATCATGAGAAGGCGCTCGAGCGTTTGCTATTCTCCTGTCTGTGGAGAGGACGCAAACACATGGTCGACAAAGGAGTCTGTTGCCTCCGTCCGTGTCAAGGGGGTCTGGGGATGCCACACTTGAGGAGCCACGTGCTCGCTTCAAGGTTGGCATTCCTCAGGCGCGCGTTGGAGGAAGATCGGTTGCTTGCGGGGGTAGTGAGGGACATGTTCCCTTGCCTTACCATCACGCCCCCGACCCTATGGCTGACCGTCAGGCCTTGGGTGCGACCGAAATTCCTGCTCGAATGTCTGGCGGCTTTACAGGCCATTCCACGGTCCAGTGACCTTTCACAGCCTAGGAAAATCTTCTATCGGGGATTAGTGGAGGGTGCCGTGAAGGATAAGCTGTGGAGTAAGCTCGGCATGTCGAGGGTGGAGTACCGCTCTCATTGGTCTTGGGCGCCAGGCGCGGATTGGCTCAGCAACTCTGAGTTTTCTCTGACCTGGCGATTGGCTCGGAATGGTTTGTCGCTCAATGACAAGCGTTTCGCAATGGGCCTGGCGGATTTGCCAGATTGTGAACGTTGCAACCTTGGAATTAAGGAGACGTCTGCGCACGCCTTCTTCCATTGTTCGCGCGTTCGCCCGTTGTGGGCGCGTGTCGGCGAGTTGACTGCTCGTATCGCGCCGCGGGAGCTTGTGCTCATTGATCGCGCATACGCTGTGGACAATGTGTCGCCCCCGTACTCTGGAGTGAAGCGGATGGTGTTTCTGTCGCTACTGGCCACGGCTAGAATGGTGATTTGGATGACGCGTCTGGAGGAAGTCTTGCGGGGAGGCCGTCTTTCGGATCAGGATCTAATCCGATATTTTGAGCACCAGCTCAAAATGAAGATTAGAACTGAACGGAAACGGCTGCACCCGACAGACTTTAGCAAAAGGTGGATATATGCAGCGAGCCTGGTTCGTGTGACCGGGGCTAGTCTTGATTTTCTTTTTTAGATCTGCTGCTCGCATCGGGGTGGATTCCTCTGGAACCCCTCCCGTGGTTAAGGTAAAGTATTCTTTTGTGTACCTAGTTAATGTGAGTGAATGTGTTTGTCCTAGCCTGTTCCCGGCTCCATTGCTTTTGTTATGACCCAGTTCGAGATTCCCATTGTCCTTTGTTATTTTGTCCCGTTTGTATTCTCGGCTGGGTCAGCCTTATATATTCTCCAGTCCAATTTATTTTTGTTCCCTGCTTCTCCATGCCCCTTAGAAAGAGTGCTTCTTGATTTTGTCTTTTAAGACAGAATACAGCGGCCTCTTTAATTATGTGGGTGTGTTTGGGTCTTACTAACATTATGTATAAATATTCATTTGAAATTATTTTTGTTTTGGGGATTTTTGTTTCTTCACACCCCCTTCCCATCATATCATTTCATGTACAAATTTTTAAAGATATTTTTGTATTATATTTGTATATAGTAATAAATTTTTATGTACATTTGGGGCGGTTTTAGGTCCCCGGTACGTTTCGTGGTATTTTGGTGCTTGACAAGTATGAGTGGTGATGGACAAATTCTTATGGTGAATGAGAATCATTGTAACGTATGCATGGGTCGTGAATCTGATTAGCTAGGTATAGGATAGAGTAGCTGAAGACCACCCCAAGTTTTGTTCCCCCTCCCATTTTTCTGGCCTTGAGCCACAATTCTGTAAGCTCAGAATAAATAAAACGAGCCCTCTCTCCCCCAACTTTTTGTTGTGTGGTTTTTGGGTTGTGGGAGCCTAGTAGAACATTTGTTCCTTCGTGATATTTGTTTGTACTTTGTCTCTCGGACATACCGATTTCCAGCCCGAGTTCATTGCTCGAGCCAGTGTAAAGTAGTGTTTTTCTAAAACGCGAAACACCGGAAAGAAGTTGTCCAGCGATCGGCCACTCTGTGGCATAGCTATGGTCTAGCCACTTCCCCCCGACGGTTCGTTGGAAGGGCTTAGCAGAGCATTTGCTCCCCCGTGATATCTGCTCGTGCTTTGTCTCTTGGACTTACTGATTTCCAGCCCGAGTTCATTGCTCGGGCCAGCGTAAAGTAGTGTTTTTCTAAAACGCGAAACACCGGAAAGAAGTCGTCCGGTGAACGGCCTCTTTTGTGGCATGGCCACAGAAGGGCCGGGGAAGTCGGTCCTCCCACCACGGCGTCGGTGGGAGGCTGGCAGGTGCGCGATGCAGACGACGACGACGTCATAGCCCGCACCATGACCGAGTGGGAGAGCATGCTGTTTGGCTCCCCCACACCAGCTGAGGCGGCGGCGGCCACACTTGCAGCAGCAGCGACCAGACCAGCAGCAGCAACCAGCCCAGCGACCACTGCAGCAGCAACCAGCCCAGCAACTGCTGCAGCAGCAACCAACCCAGCAGCGGCGACTGCACCTGCAGCAGCAACCAAACCAGCAGCGGCGACTGCACCTGCAGCAGCAACCAGCCCAGCAGCGGCGACTGCACCTGCAGCAGCAACCAACCCAGCGACCGCTGCAGCAGCAACGGGCCCAGCAACTGCTGCAGCAGCAACCAACCCAGCAGCGGCGACTGCACCTGCAGCAGCAACCAAACCAGCAGCGGCGACTGCACCTGCAGCAGCAACCAAACCAGCAGCGGCGACTGCACCTGCAGCAGCAAACAAACCAGCAACTGCTGCTGCAGCAGCAACCAACCCAGCAGCGGCGACTGCACCTGCAGCAGCAACCAAACCAGCAGCGGCGACTGCACCTGCAGCAGCAACCAAACCAGCTGCGGCGACTGCACCTGCAGCAGCAACCAAACCAGCAGCAGCAGCAGCAGCAGCAGCACCAACGTCCCCCTCACCTTCGACCTCTGGGTGGAAGGGAGGCAAGAAGATAACGCGTAAAGACGAGGACTACTACCAAAGTATCCAGAAGGACTACGCAGAATACATCAGAGGGACGGAGCTCGTTTCGATGCCGGACCAGTTGGCGCAGATCGAGGCGAGAGTCATCACTCTGATCACCAAAGACCTAAAGACGAAGAAATTGATCGGCGTCACCAGGGATACGTTCGAGGAGGGACTTCAAACCCTGAAGATCAGAGCCAGGGCCGTAGCGAGGAGAAGCAACACCACGTGGGACGTCCTGCTCGGCTCCGCCGAAGAAGCCAAGAATTTAATCGGCGTGGTTCTGGAGACCAAAACGCTCCAGTTCCATACGGAATACATGGGCACCAAAAAGGTCAAGATCACCCTACACGGCGTCCCCATGGACATTGCAGAGGACCACGTTGGCGCCTTCTTCGTACAATATGGAAGGGTGGCCGAAGTCTCCTCGCTGCGGTCGAAAGCAGGATTCCTCACGGGAGACATGACCCTGCAGGTGACCCTAAACAAGGAGAACATCGCCAAGATCCCCAACATCCTCACCTGCAGGAGTCGCGCAATCTTCGTCATCGTCGAAGGCAGAAAGCCGTGCTGTTGGGTCTGCGGGTCGGCGGAGCACGTGGCAAAGGCGTGCCCAACCAAGAATCCGGCCCCAAAGGCCCAACCAGCTCAACCAGTCAAGCAGCAACCGGCGACACAGGAGAAGGATGGCGGAAAACAAGGTCAACCCACACAGTCTCCCGTGAGCAACAAGGAGGGCGAATGGCAGGTGGTGGCCAGGAAGAAAGCTAAAACACCTTCCGCGAAGATAGTGCCGCCACCTGTCAAGACGCCTGCTAAGCAGACCCCGGTGGGGATGTCGACTCCGACCAAACCAAAGGAGTCCCCGGCAAAGGCGCCGGCAAAACCAAAGGAGGTGTCATCGGAGAAGTCTCCTCCCAAACAGAGGAAGGGAAGAAGTCCTTCCCCTCAGCAAATGGAAGTGGAAAGAGCACCCTCCCTGAAGCGTGGGAGAGAGGAAGAGGCGGAGGAGCGTCACAACAACCCGAAAGCAAGGAGAAGGAGCAGGAGCAGGGAAAAGAGGCCGCGAGCCGAAAAATGCAGCTCTCTACCAGTGTCTCCTGTCAGACCGTCTTATGCTGAAAAGACAAGAAGCCTTCCCTCGTCCCCGCAGAAAGCTTCCCACTCCCCAGCCTTTAAATTGACCCCCCTGAGATCAAGTTCTGTGTCCCCCACTCCCTCCCCTTCTCCTATGTCCACTCCCGCCCGGGCAAAAAAGAAAAGAGCCCTACCCCAAGGAAAAGCACTCCTAAAAGTGAGTGAGGACGTTGCCTCTGAGTGGTCATCTCAGAGGCGAAAACTTTTAAAGCCCCTGCTGAGGCTGACTTCAGTGGAGGGCAAGAACATCGAAGATCCCAGAAACTTTCCCCAGGCCCCAGGTGTCATCACCCTGGTGAGGAATACCGGTGGCAACCTGAGGGTCTGGGATCACATCCAGGAGGCCAAAAGACATTTTGCAAACATTACAATGGTTCAGCACAACACGCCTGAACTTAAAAAAATGGAAAAAAATTGTTCGGGGAGGTTCCCTGTTTTGCTCCACCCCTCCTTATATAGGGTGGTAAAACTAACCTATCCCACGGACGTCGGCGGCATTGTCCTAGACGGACGGATTACGTCCGATGTAGGAACCGGTTCCCTAGGACAGTCCGTCGGGGTCCTTTCCGCCAAGGATTTCCGCCCGGTATGTGAGTAGAGAGCTTTTTGTTTTTTCTTTCGTTGTTTTTTCGTTGCTCTTTTCTTTTCAGTTTAAAAGATGTCTATCAAAATAGCCAGTTTGAATGCGAAGGGCCTGAGGGATCGGGGTAAGGCGGCTCGCCTGCTTCGTGACCTCTTGTCCTTCGGCGTGGATGTGGCCGCGATCCAAGAGACTCACTTTGTTTGCGAAGTCGACTCGTGTGTGCTGTCTAACGACTTTGTCGTCTATTCAGCATACGGGAGCCGGCATGCCAGAGGTGTTTCTTTGCTGGTCAAGCGTACCCTGGACGCGAGGATCGACCTTGTCCATGTCGGTGCCGAGGGCCGGCTGATCGTGGCAGATATTGCAGTGAAAAGCAAATCGTTCCGGCTGATTGCGGTTTATGCGCCCAACGTTCAAGGTGAGCGAGTCTCTTTCTTTCGGCTGTTGGAGCCCTTCATGGTGCATTCAACACGGCTTATCTTAGTTGGGGACTGGAATGCCATCCTAACCCCCAGATGGGATAGAGGAAGGGGCGCTAGCGGGAGGAGTGGTGATCGTAGCCTGGTTGATCTGATCGGCGAATTTGGTCTCGTCGATAGATACCGGGTCGATCATCCGGATGGGAGCATGTGGACGTGGACGCATAGTTGGCCTTCTACCCGGGTATCCGCATACCTGGATAGGATGTTAGTGAGAGAAGCCGACATAGACTTCTTAGAATGTCCAACGTTCCACTGGCTAGGCTACTCGGACCACAAACTCGTTTGTGCCCGGGTGGTGTTAGACTTTAGGCCTAGGTTGGCTGGCTATTGGAAGTTCAATCAGTCCTTATTGGACAGGCGGGACTTTCGTGACCAGCTGACAAAACTAGTTCAGCGGGAATTAACTGGGCGAGTCATCGGGAGTAAGTGGTGGGTTAACCTTAAGGACTCCATTAGGTCTTTTGCCACCAAATTTAGCCAGCGGCTCAACCTAGATAAGGCTGCGGAGGCAAAGACACTTAGTGCTAATTTCGCCCGGGCGGAGGCTGGTGGGGATCCCCTAGAGATAGCCTTAGCCAGGGAGGCCCTGGAGCGTTCGACTAGCGAGCGCTACATGGGTCAGGTAATTAGGGCTAAGTTAAGCAAGATGTCTTCCGAAGCTGTGAACATGGGCGCAGAACTGCGCAAGGAAGAAATTCGCCAAGCCGGCGACCGGTACATTCGAGAGGTACGCGACCCGGAGAGACATCTCCTAAGGTCCACCGACGACATGTGCGAGGCGTTCCGGCAGCATTTCGAACACCGATTTACCAAGGAGCCAGGTCTCCGCGACGAGGAGTTTCGCAGCTATTTGGCTGACTTTCCCCGGCTTTTGCCGGCTGAAGCGGCTAGCTGCGAAGGGGAAATTACGGAGGACGAAATCTACGTGGCTTTGAAGAAGGTCGGCAGAGGCAAGTCGCCGGGTTTGGATGGTTTGCCCTATGAAATGTACTTGAGGATGTCGCACATTTTTGTCCCGCTTTTGGCTGTCGTGTTCAACCACTGGTTTCGGCAGGGGTCCATCCCCGGTCGGATCACCAGGGGCGTGATCACGCTGTTGAGAAAAGGCAAGAAGGTTGGGAGGGAACTAGATGATTACAGGCCCATAACGCTGCTAAACACAGAGTTAAAGATTTTGGCCAAGATCCTGACGAATCGCTTGCAGCTAGTTGCCGAGTCTCTGTTGGGACCGGATCAGACTTGTTCTGTGAAGGGACGAACAATTCAGAGCAACCTGCACTTGATTCGCACGATCGTAGAGGGTGTAGAAGACGACGATGAGGCCGCGCTGATCAATTTAGATCAGTCCAAGGCATTTGATAGGATTGACCATGGCTACCTGGCTGCTGTCCTGCAGGCCGCCGGATTCAAACCCGACTTCGGCCGCTGGATTAGCCTTCTGTATCGCTCCCCCAGGGCTGTGTACAGGTGAACGGGAAGCTGTCGAGCGCTTTCGCGCTGTCTAGGTCGGTCCGACAGGGTTGTCCACTGTCTTCTCTCCTTTACGTCCTAGCGTTGGAGCCCCTCCTTCGCAGGCTAAGGGACGAGACGGGCAGTCCGGTCCTACGTGGAATTGCTGTCCCTGGCGGAGCTCGAGCCAGGGTTTCCGCGTACGCCGATGACGTAACGACCTTTGTGTCCTCCCGCAGGGACATAGAGGCGGTACAGCAGGCGCTTGTACGGTACGAGAAGGTGACAGGGGCCAGAATTAACTGCGACAAGTCTTCCGGCTTGCGGTTAGGTGCCTGGAAGGGTGTTTCCCTCCCGGGGCCCTTCGACTGGACGGACGGGCCGGTCAAGCTCCTCGGAGTTTGGTTCGGTCCGGACTTACAGTTGGAGAAAAACTGGTCTGAAGTACTGGCAAAGGTCGGCGCGTCGGTCAAGGTTTGGCGTCGACGGGGTCTCTCCGTGAAGGGCTTGGCGGAGGTGTGCAACACATACCTCTTTCCCATGATCCTTTACCGGCTGTCAGTACTTCCCCTTTGTGACGATCATGAGAAGGCGCTCGAGCGTTTGCTATTCTCCTGTCTGTGGAGAGGACGCAAACACATGGTCGACAAAGGAGTCTGTTGCCTCCGTCCGTGTCAAGGGGGTCTGGGGATGCCACACTTGAGGAGCCACGTGCTCGCTTCGAGGTTGGCATTTCTCAGGCGCGCGTTGGAGGAGGATCGGTTGCTCGCGGGGGTAGTGAGGGACATGTTCCCTTGCCTCACTATCACTCCCCCGACCCTATGGCTGACCGTCAGGCCTTGGGTGCGACCGAAATTCCTGCTCGAATGTCTGGCGGCCTTACAAGCCATTCCACGGTCCAGTGACCTTTCACAGCCTAGGAAAATCTTCTATCGGGGATTAGTGGAGGGTGCCGTGAAGGATAAACTGTGGAGTAAGCTCGGCATGTCGAGAGTGGAGTACCGCTCTCATTGGTCTTGGGCGCCAGGTGCGGATTGGCTCAGCAACTCTGAGTTTTCTCTGACCTGGCGATTGGCTCGGAATGGTTTGTCGCTCAATGACAAGCGTTTCGCAATGGGCCTGGCGGATTTGCCAGATTGTGAACGTTGCAACCTTGGAATCAAGGAGACGTCCGCGCACGCCTTCTTCCATTGTTCGCGCGTTCGCCCGTTGTGGGCGCGCGTCGGCGAGTTGACTGCTCGTATCTCGCCGCGGGAGCTCGTGCTCATTGATCGCGCATACGCTGTGGACAATGTGTCGCCCCCGTACTCTGGAGTGAAGCGCATGGTGTTTCTGTCGCTACTGGCCACGGCTAGAATGGTGATTTGGACGACGCGTCTGGAGGAGGTCTTGCGGGGAGGCCGGCTTTCGGATCAGGATCTAATCCGATATTTTGAGCACCAGCTCAAAATGAAGATTAGAACTGAACGGAAACGGCTGCACCCGACAGACTTTGGCAAAAGGTGGATATATGCAGCGAGCCTGGTTCGCGTGACCGGGGCTAGTCTTGATTTTCTCTTTTAGATCTGCAAAGTCACATCGGGGTGGATTCCCTTGGATCCCCTCCCGCGGTTAAGGTTAGCATTCTTTGTGTACCTAGTTAATGTGAGTAAATGTGTTGGTCCTAGCCTGTTCCCGGCTCCATTGCTTTTGTTATGATCCAGTTCGAGATTCCCATTTTCCATCGTTATTTTGTCCCGTTTTTTATTCTCGGCTGGGTCAGCCTTATATATTCTCCAGTCCCATTTATTTTAACCCTGCCTCCCCATTCCCCTTTAGAAAGAGAGCTACTTGATTTTGTCTTTCAAGGCAGAATACAGCGGCCTCTTTAATTATGTGGGTGTGTTTGGGTCTTACTAACATCATGTATATATATTCATCTGAAATTGTTTTTATTTTGGGGATTTTTGTTTCTTCATACCCCCTTCCCATCATATCATTTTCATGTACAAATTTTTAAAGCTATTTTTGTAAAAATTGTAAATACACAAATTTTTATGTACATTTGGGGCGTTTTTAGGTCCTCGGTATGGTTTTGCGGTATTTTGGTGCTAGAAAAAGTATGAGTGTTGATGGACAAATGCTTATGGTGAATGAAAATCATTGTAACGTATGTATGGGTCGTGAATCTGATTAGCTAGGTATAAGATAGAGTAACTGAAGACCAACCCAAGTTTTGTTCCCCCTCCCACTTTTCGGCTTTATGCCATAATTCATGTAAAAATGGATAAATAAAACGAGCCATCTCCCCCCCAGACTTTTGTTTGTGTGGTTTATGGCAAAAAGAACCAAAGCGAAGCTTCTGTTCCTCCGTGATATTAGCTATCTTTTTGGTTTTTTGGGTTTTTTGCATTCCAGCCCGAGTTTATTGCTCGGGCCAGCGCAAAGTAGCGTCTAACAACGCGAAACACCGGATTGCAATTACCCGGTGTTCGGCCACTTTGTGGCGATGGCCTGTAATAGGCCGGAAGAAGTCGGTCCTCCCACCACGGCCTCGGTGGGAGGAAAGGAGGGTGACTGGCAACTACCGCCACGGGAGTCACCCTCCGTAGCAGTACCAGCAACCTTACAAGGACCAGCAGCCGTACCAGGACCAGTGCCGGCACCGGCAGCAGCTCCAGCTTCCCCCAAACCTTCTACCTCCGGATGGAAAGGAGGAAAGGTTCCCCTAAAGGGGAGGACTATTATGAGGACCTAAGGCAAAAGTATGCCAATTATATTAAGGGCACGGAGCTGTTGTCGGTGCCCGAGGAGTTGGCAGACATTGAGGCCCGAATAATATCATTGATCACGAAGGACCGTAAGACGCAGAAGTTTGTAGGCGTCAACAGGGACACCCTGGAAGAAGCCATCAAGGCCCTCAACATCAAGGCTAAAGCGGTGGCGAGGCGGAGCAACGCCAGTTGGGATGTCCTGCTTGGCTCAGCCGAGGAGGCTAAGCGTTTGACTGGAGTGGTTCTAGAAACCAAGACCCTCCAATTCCAAACGGAATACATGGGGATGCGCAAGGTAAAGATAATTTTGCACGGCGTCCCCATGGACATTTCGGAAAATCATATCGGCGCCTTTTTTGCCCAATATGGAAGGGTAGCCGAGGTCTCTTCATTGAGATCAAAAGCGGGTTTCCTGACCGGAGATATGGCCCTGCAGGTGACCCTTTCGAAGGAAAAGATTAAAGATATCCCTAACATCCTCACCTGCAGGAAGCGCGCCATATTTGTGATTGTGGAGGGCAGGAAACCTTGCTGTTGGGTCTGTGGGGCGGCGGATCACGTCGCCAAGACGTGCCCGGCAAAGAATCCGGCCCCAAAGACCCAGCCAACCAAGCAGCCGGAAGTGCCAGCCCCTGCATCCCCAGCACCAGTATCACATGCATCACCAACACCAGCACCACCAAAACCAGCACCAGGAGCGAACAAGGAGGGCGATTGGCAGGTGGTCGGCAGAAAGAAGGCCAAAACTCCTTCCGCTGAGAAGGTGCAGCCACCTGCCGAAAACCAAAGGAGGCACCGGCCAAGAAGTCTCCCCCCAAACAGAGAAAGGGAAGGAGCCCTTCCCCCCAACAAGAAATGGAAGTGGAGAGGTCGACTTCTCTGAAGAGGGGGAGAGAGGAAGAAGTGGAGGAGCGGCAGGACAGCCCGAAAACAAGGCGAAGAAGTAGGAGCAAGGAGAAGAGGCCACGAGCACAAAAATGCTCGTCGTTGCCGGTGTCGCCTGCAAGAAATTCTTACGCGGATAAGGCTAGAAGCCTTCCCGCGTCCCCGCAAAAAGCTTCCCAGTCCCCAACCTTCAAATTAACCCCACTCCAGAAAGTCAGTGTTTCAACGCCCTCACCCTCCCCTTCTCCTATGCCCACTCCCAGTAGGACAAAAAAAAAGAAAGACCTCCCGCGTGGGGAGGCACTCATGAAGGTGGACCCAGGTATCGCAGAAGAGTGGTCGTCGCAGCGACGTAAGCTGCTGAAACCACTCCTCAAGCTCACCTCAGTGGATGGGTTATCCACTGAGAACCCCAAGAACTTCTCCCAGGCCCCAGGGGTCATTACTCTAGTCCGCAACACCGGAGGGAGCCTGCGGGTCTGGGAGCACATTGCGGAAGCGCAGAGGAGCTACCCAAAACTAACTATGGTCAAGGAAGACACACCAGAATTGAGGAAGATGGCTAGAAATTGTTCGGGGAGGTTCCCCGTATTACTCCACCCCTGTCTGTATAGGGTTGTAAAGCTAACCTACCCAACGGACGTCGGCGGAATTGTTCTAGACGGACGGATTACGTCCGACATTGGTACAGGGTCCCTAGGACAGTCCGTCGGGGTCCCGTCTACCCGAGATTTCTACCCGGTATGCGAGTAGAGCCGTTCGTTGCATGTTTCTCTTTGTTTTTCGTTTCAGGTCTAAAGAATGTCTATTAAGATAGCCAGTATAAATGCGAAGGGCCTGAGGGATCGGGGTAAGGCGGCTCGCCTGCTTCGTGACCTCTTGTCCTTCGGCGTGGATGTGGCCGCGATCCAAGAGACTCACTTTGTTTGCGAAGTCGACTCGTGTGTGCTGTCTAACGACTTTGTCGTCTATTCAGCATATGGGAGCCGGCTGGCCAGAGGTGTTTCTTTGCTGGTCAAGCGTACCCTGGACGCGAAGGTTGACCTTGTCCATGTCGGTGCCGAGGGCCGGCTGATCGTGGCCGATATTGCAGTGAAAAGCAAGTCGTTCCGGCTGATTGTGGTTTATGCGCCCAATGTTCAAGGTGAGCGTGTCTCTTTCTTTCGGCTGTTGGAGCCCTTCATGGTGCATTCAACACGGCTAATCTTAGTTGGGGACTGGAATGCCGTCCTAACCCCCAAATGGGATAGAGGAAGGGGCGCTAGCGGGTGGAGTGGTGATCGTAGCCTGGTTGATCTGATCGGCGATTTTGGTCTCGTCGATAGATACCGGGTCGATCATCCGGATGGGAGCATGTGGACGTGGACGCGTAGTTGGCCTTCTACCCGGGTATCTGCGTACCTGGATAGGATGTTAGTGAGAGAAGCCGACATAGACTTCTTAGAATGTCCAACGTTCCACTGGTTAGGCTACTCGGACCACAAACTCGTTTGTGCCCGGGTGGCGTTAGAATTTAGGCCTAGGTTGGCTGGTTATTGGAAGTTCAATCAGTCCTTACTGGACAGGCGGGACTTTCGTGACCAGCTGACAAGACTAGTTCAGAGGGCGTTAATTGGGCGAGTCATTGGGAGTAAGTGGTGGGTTAACCTTAAGGACTCCATTAGGTCTTTCGCCACCAAATATAGCCAGCGGCTCAACCTAGATAAGGCTGCGAAGGCAAAGACACTTAGTGCTAATTTCGCCCGGGCGGAGGCTGGTGGGGATCCCCTAGAGATAGCCTTAGCCAGGGAGGCCCTGGAGCGCTCGACTAGCGGGCGCTACATGGGCCAGGTAATTAGGGCTAAGTTAAGCAAGATGTCTTCCGAAGCTGTGAATATGGGCGCAGAACTGCGCAAGGAAGAAATTCGCCATGCCGGCGACCGGTACATTCGAGAGGTGCGCGACCCGGAGGGACATCTCCTTAGGTCCACTGACGACATGTGCGAGGCGTTCCGGCAGCATTTCGAACACCGATTTACCAAGGAGCCTGGTCTCCGTGACGAGGAGTTTCGCAGCTATTTGGCTGACTTTCCCCGGCTTTTGCCGGCTGAAGCGGCTAGCTGCGAAGGGGAGATTACGGAGGACGAAATCTACGTGGCTTTGAAGAAGGTCGGCAGTGGCAAGTCGCCAGGTTTGGATGGTTTGCCCTATGAAATGTACTTGAGGATGTCGCACCTTTTTGTCCCGCTCTTGGCTGTCGTGTTCAACCACTGGTTTCGGCAGGGGTCCATCCCCGGTCGGATCACCAGGGGCGTGATCACGCTGTTGAGAAAAGGCAAGAAGGTTGGGAGGGAATTAGATGATTACAGGCCCATAACTCTGCTAAACACAGAGTTAAAGATTTTGGCCAAGATCCTGACGAAGCGCTTGCAGCTAGTTGCCGAGTCTCTGTTGGAACCGGATCAGACTTGTTCTGTGAAGGGGAGAACAATTCAGAGCAACCTGCACTTGATTCGCACGATCATAGAGGGTGTAGAAGACGACGATGAGGCCGCGCTGATCAATTTGGATCAGTCCAAGGCATTTGATAGGATTGACCATGGCTACCTGGCTGCTGTCCTGCAGGCCGCCGGATTCAAACCCGACTTCAGCCGCTGGATTAGCCTTCTGTATCGCTCCCCCAAGGCTGTGGTACAGGTGAACGGGAAGCTGTCGGGCGCTTTCGCGCTGTTTAGGTCGGTCCGACAGGGTTGTCCACTGTCTTCTCTCCTTTATGTCTTGGCGTTGGAGCCCCTCCTTCGCCGGCTAAGGGACGAGACGGGCAGTCCGGTCCTGCGTGGAATTGAAGTCCCTGGTGGAGCTCGAGCCAGGGTTTCCGCGTACGCCGATGACGTAACGACCTTTGTGTCCTCCCGCAGGGATATAGAGGCGGTACAGCAGGCGCTTGTACGGTACGAGAAGGTGACAGGGGCCAGAATTAACTGCGACAAGTCATCCGGCTTGCGGTTAGGTGCCTGGAAGGGTGTTTCCCTCCCGGGGCCCTTCAGCTGGACGGACGGGCCGGTCAAGCTCCTCGGAGTTTGGTTCGGTCCGGACTTACAGCTGGAGAAAACTGGTCTGAAGTACTGGCAAAGGTCGGCGCGTCGGTCAAGATTTGGCGTCGACGGGGTCTCTCCGTGAAGGGCTTGGCGGAGGTCTGTAATACATACCTCTTTCCCATGATCCTTTACCGGCTGTCAGTACTTCCCCTTTGTGACGATCATGAGAAGGCGCTCGAGCGTTTGCTATTCTCCTGTCTGTGGAGAGGACGCAAACACATGGTCGACAAAGGAGTCTGTTGCCTCCGTCCGTGTCAAGGGGGTCTGGGGATGCCACACTTGAGGAGCCACGTGCTCGCTTCGAGGTTGGCATTCCTCAGGCGCGCGTTGGAGGAAGATCGGTTGCTTGCGGGGGTAGTGAGGGACATGTTCCCTTGCCTTACCATCACTCCCCCGACCCTATGGCTGACCGTCAGGCCTTGGGTGCGACCGAAATTCCTGCTCGAATGTCTGGCGGCCTTGCAGGCCATTCCACGGTCCAGTGACCTTTCACAGCCTAGGAAAATCTTCTATCGGGGATTAGTGGAGGGTGCCGTGAAGGATAAGCTGTGGAGTAAGCTCGGCATGTCGAGAGTGGAGTACCGCTCTCATTGGTCTTGGGCGCCAGGTGCGGATTGGCTCAGCAACTCTGAGTTTTCTCTGACCTGGCGATTGGCTCGGAATGGTTTGTCGCTCAATGACAAGCGTTTCGCAATGGGCCTGGCGGATTTGCCAGATTGTGAACGTTGCAACCTTGGAATTAAGGAGACCTCTGCGCACGCCTTCTTCCATTGTTCGCGCGTTCGCCCGTTGTGGGCGCGTGTCGGCGAGTTGACTGCTCGTATCGCGCCGCGGGAGCTTGTGCTCATTGATCGCGCATACGCTGTGGACAATGTGTCGCCCCCGTACTCTGGAGTGAAGCGGATGGTGTTTCTGTCGCTACTGACCACGGCTAGAATGGTGATTTGGATGACGCGTCTGGAGGAAGTCTTGCGGGGAGGCCGTCTTTCGGATCAGGATCTAATCCGATATTTTGAGCACCAGCTCAAAATGAAGATTAGAACTGAACGGAAACGGCTGCACCCGACAGACTTTAGCAAAAGGTGGATATATGCAGCGAGCCTGGTTCGTGTGACCGGGGCTAGTCTTGATTTTCTTTTTTAGATCTGCTGCTCGCATCGGGGTGGATTCCTCTGGAACCCCTCCCGTGGTTAAGGTAAAGTATTCTTTTGTGTACCTAGTTAATGTGAGTGAGTGTGTTTGTCCTAGCCTGTTCCCGGCTCCTTTGCTTTTGTTATGATCCAGTTCGAGATTCCCATTGTCCTTTGTTATTTTGTCCCGTTTGTATTCTCGGCTGGGTCAGCCTTATATATTCTCCAGTCCAATTTATTTTTGTTCCCTGCTCTCCATCCCCCTTAGAAAGAGTGCTTCTTGATTTTGTCGTTTAAGACAGAATACAGCGGCCTCTTTAATTATGTGGGTGTGTTTGGGTCTTACTAACATTATGTATAAATATTCATTTGAAATTGTTTTTGTTTTGGGGATTTTTGTTTCTTCATACCCCCTTCCCATCATATCATTTCATGTACAAATTTTTAAAGTTATTTTTGTATTATATTTGTATATAGTAATAAATTTTTATGTACATTTGGGGCGGTTTTAGGTCCCCGGTACGTTTCGCGGTATTTTGGTGCTTGATAAGTATGATTGTTGATGGACAAATTCTTATGGTGAATGAGAATCATTGTAACGTATGCATGGGTCGTGAATCTGATTAGCTAGGTATAGGATAGAGTAGCTGAAGACCACCCCAAGTTTTCTTCCCCTCCCCTTCTTTGGCCTTGAGCTACAATTTTGTGTAAAAACAAAATAAATAAAACGAGCCATTTCCCCCCCAAATCTGCGTTCTATGGTTTTTGTGGAGGATCAAAGTGTAGTATCTGTTCCCTAGTAGCGTTTACTATCACTTGTGGTTTGACTGGCAAGCGTTTCCACCTGAGTTTATTGCTCAGGCCGCGTAAAAGTAGCGGTTTATAGCCGCGAAACACCGGAAGCGGTTGTCGGGTGTTCGGCCTCTTAGGAGGCATGGCCGCGGAAAGGCCAGATGCGATCGTGCCTCCCACCACGGACTCGGTGGGAGGGAAGGAGGGGGATTGGGCATTACCGCCTCGGGACAATCCCCCTCCAACAACACCAGGATCCCCCCTACCTTCAACCTCGGGTTGGACAGGGGCGAATATTGCCAGCAAGATTACCACGAAGGACGAAGTCTACTATGAGAGGATAAGGTCCAGGTATGCAGAGTACATCAAGGGCACCGAGCTGGTCTCGGTGCCTGACAAATTGGCAGATATTGAGACCAGAGTGATAACGCTAATCTCAAAGGATCTGAAATCCCATAAGATGATCGGAGTGACGAGGGATACGTTGGAGGAAGCCATAAAAAAACTCAACATCAAAGCTAGGGCCGTGGCGAGGCGGAGTAATGCCACGTGGGACGTCCTTCTGGGCACGGTGGAGGAAGCCAAACGCTTGGTTGGTGCGGTGCTGGAGACAAAATCTCTCCAGTTCAGCACCGAATACATGGGTGCCCGCAAAGTTAAGATCACTCTTCATGGCGTCCCCATGGACATTGAGGAGGACCACGTTGGCGCCTTTTTTGCCGCTTACGGAAGGGTGGCCGTGGTCTCCTCGCTACGGTCTAAGGCTGGCTTCCTTACAGGAGACATGACCCTGCAGGTGACGTTATCCAGGGAAAACATCAGCAAAATCCCTAACATTCTCACCTGCAGGGGTCGTGTCATTTTCATTATTGTGGAAGGCAGGAAGCCGTGCTGTTGGGTCTGTGGGGCGGCAGACCATGTCGCTAGGGCCTGCCTGACCAAGAAGTCGGCCCCAAAGGCTCAAGCAGCCCAACCAGCCAAGCAGCAGCTAGAGAAGGAGTGCGATAAACCAGCGCAAACGGCACAATCTCCAGGTGTAAACAAGGAGGGTGAGTGGCAGGTGGTCGGCAGAAAGAAGGCCAAAACTCCGCCCGCTGAGAAGGTGCGGCCACCTGCCGAAACTCCGACAAAACCAAAGGAGGCGCCGGCGAAGAAGTCTCCCCCTAAGCAGAGAAAGGAAAGGAGCCCTTCCCCCCAACAAGAAATGGAAGTGGAGAGGTCGACTTCTCTAAAGAGGGGGAGAGAGGAAGAAGTGGAGGAGCGGCAGGACAGCCCGAAAACAAGGCGAAGAAGTAGGAGCAAGGAGAAGAGGACACGAGCACAAAAATGCTCGTCGTTGCCGGTGTCGCCTGCAAGAACTTCTTACGCGGAAAAGGCTAGAAGCCTTCCCGCGTCCCCGCAAAAGCTTCCCAGTCCCCAACCTTCAAATTAACCCCACTCCAGAAAGTCAGTGTTTCAACGCCCTCACCCTCCCCTTCTCCTATGCCCACTCCCAGCAGGTCCAAAAAAAGAAAGACCTCCCGCGTGGGGAGGCACTCATGAAGGTGGACCCAGGTATCGCAGAAGAGTGGTCGTCGCAGCGACGTAAGCTGCTGAAACCACTCCTCAAGCTCACCTCAGTGGATGGGTTATCCACTGAGAACCCCAGGAACTTCTCCCAGGCCCCAGGGGTCATTACTCTGGTCCGCAACACCGGAGGGAACCTGCGGGTCTGGGAGCACATTGCGGAAGCGCAGAGGAGCTACCCAAAACTGACAATGGTCAAGGAAGACACACCCGAGTTGAGGAAGATGGCTAGAAATTGTTCGGGGAGGTTCCCCGTTTTACTCCACCCCTGTCTGTATAGGGTTGTAAAGCTAACCTACCCAACGGACGTCGGCGGAATTGTTCTAGACGGACGGATTACGTCCGACATTGGTACAGGGTCCCTAGGACAGTCCGTCGGGGTCCCGTCTACCCGAGATTTCTACCCGGTATGCGAGTAGAGCCGTTCGTTGCATGTTTCTCTTTGTTTTTCGTTTCAGGTCTAAAGAATGTCTATTAAGATAGCCAGTATAAATGCGAAGGGCCTGAGGGATCGGGGTAAGGCGGCTCGCCTGCTTCGTGACCTCTTGTCCTTCGGCGTGGATGTGGCCGCGATCCAAGAGACTCACTTTGTTTGCGAAGTCGACTCGTGTGTGCTGTCTAACGACTTTGTCGTCTATTCAGCATATGGGAGCCGGCTGGCCAGAGGTGTTTCTTTGCTGGTCAAGCGTACCCTGGACGCGAAGGTTGACCTTGTCCATGTCGGTGCCGAGGGCCGGCTGATCGTGGCCGATATTGCAGTGAAAAGCAAGTCGTTCCGGCTGATTGTGGTTTATGCGCCCAATGTTCAAGGTGAGCGTGTCTCTTTCTTTCGGCTGTTGGAGCCCTTCATGGTGCATTCAACACGGCTAATCTTAGTTGGGGACTGGAATGCCGTCCTAACCCCCAAATGGGATAGAGGAAGGGGCGCTAGCGGGTGGAGTGGTGATCGTAGCCTGGTTGATCTGATCGGCGATTTTGGTCTCGTCGATAGATACCGGGTCGATCATCCGGATGGGAGCATGTGGACGTGGACGCGTAGTTGGCCTTCTACCCGGGTATCTGCGTACCTGGATAGGATGTTAGTGAGAGAAGCCGACATAGACTTCTTAGAATGTCCAACGTTCCACTGGTTAGGCTACTCGGACCACAAACTCGTTTGTGCCCGGGTGGCGTTAGAATTTAGGCCTAGGTTGGCTGGTTATTGGAAGTTCAATCAGTCCTTACTGGACAGGCGGGACTTTCGTGACCAGCTGACAAGACTAGTTCAGAGGGCGTTAATTGGGCGAGTCATTGGGAGTAAGTGGTGGGTTAACCTTAAGGACTCCATTAGGTCTTTCGCCACCAAATATAGCCAGCGGCTCAACCTAGATAAGGCTGCGAAGGCAAAGACACTTAGTGCTAATTTCGCCCGGGCGGAGGCTGGTGGGGATCCCCTAGAGATAGCCTTAGCCAGGAGGCCCTGGAGCGCTCGACTAGCGGGCGCTACATGGGCCAGGTAATTAGGGCTAAGTTAAGCAAGATGTCTTCCGAAGCTGTGAACATGGGCGCGGAACTGCGCAAGGAAGAAATTCGCCATGCCGGCGACCGGTACATTCGAGAGGTGCGCGACCCGGAGGGACATCTCCTTAGGTCCACTGACGACATGTGCGAGGCGTTCCGGCAGCATTTCGAACACCGATTTACCAAGGAGCCTGGTCTCCGTGACGAGGAGTTTCGCAGCTATTTGGCTGACTTTCCCCGGCTTTTGCCGGCTGAAGCGGCTAGCTGCGAAGGGGAGATTACGGAGGACGAAATCTACGTGGCTTTGAAGAAGGTCGGCAGTGGCAAGTCGCCAGGTTTGGGTGGTTTGCCCTATGAATTGTACGTGAGGATGTCGCACCTTTTTGTCCCGCTCTTAGCTGTCGTGTTCAACCACTGGTTTCGGCAGGGGTCCATCCCCGGTCGGATCACCAGGGGCGTGATCACGCTGTTGAGAAAAGGCAAGAAGGTTGGTAGGGAATTAGATGATTACAGGCCCATAACTCTGCTAAACACAGAGTTAAAGATTTTGGCCAAGATCCTGACGAATCGCTTGCAGCTAGTTGCCGAGTCTCTGTTGGAACCGGATCAGACTTGTTCTGTGAAGGGACGAACAATTCAGAGCAACCTGCACTTGATTCGCACGATCATAGAGGGTGTAGAAGACGACGATGAGGCCGCGCTGATCAATTTAGATCAGTCCAAGGCATTTGATAGGATTGACCATGGCTACCTGGCTGCTGTCCTGCAGGCCGCCGGATTCAAACCCGACTTCAGCCGCTGGATTAGCCTTCTGTATCGCTCCCCCAAGGCTGTGGTACAGGTGAACGGGAAGCAGTCGGGCGCTTTCGCGCTGTCTAGGTCGGTCCGACAGGGTTGTCCACTGTCTTCTCTCCTTTATGTCTTGGCGTTGGAGCCCCTCCTTCGCCGGCTAAGGGACGAGACGGGCAGTCCGGTCCTGCGTGGAATTGAAGTCCCTGGCGGAGCTCGAGCCAGGGTTTCCGCGTACGCCGATGACGTAACGACCTTTGTGTCCTCCCGCAGGGACATAGAGGCGGTACAGCAGGCGCTTGTACGGTACGAGAAGGTGACAGGGGCCAGAATTAACTGCGACAAGTCATCCGGCTTGCGGTTAGGTGCCTGGAAGGGTGTTTCCCTCCCGGGGCCCTTCAGCTGGACGGACGGGCCGGTCAAGCTCCTCGGAGTTTGGTTCGGTCCGGACTTACAGCTGGAGAAAAACTGGTCAGAAGTACTGGCAAAGGTCGGCGCGTCGGTCAAGATTTGGCGTCGACGGGGTCTCTCCGTGAAGGGCTTGGCGGAGGTGTGTAACACATACCTCTTTCCCATGATCCTTTACCGGCTGTCAGTACTTCCCCTTTGTGACGATCATGAGAAGGCGCTCGAGCGTTTGCTATTCTCCTGTCTGTGGAGAGGACGCAAACACATGGTCGACAAAGGAGTCTGTTGCCTCCGTCCGTGTCAAGGGGGTCTGGGGATGCCACACTTGAGGAGCCACGTGCTCGCTTCAAGGTTGGCATTCCTCAGGCGCGCGTTGGAGGAAGATCGGTTGCTTGCGGGGGTAGTGAGGGACATGTTCCCTTGCTTTACCATCACGCCCCCGACCCTATGGCTGACCGTCAGGCCTTGGGTGCGACCGAAATTCCTGCTCGAATGTCTGGCGGCTTTACAGGCCATTCCACGGTCCAGTGACCTTTCACAGCCTAGGAAAATCTTCTATCGGGGATTAGTGGAGGGTGCCGTGAAGGATAAGCTGTGGAGTAAGCTCGGCATGTCGAGGGTGGAGTACCGCTCTCATTGGTCTTGGGCGCCAGGCGCGGATTGGCTCAGCAACTCTGAGTTTTCTCTGACCTGGCGATTGGCTCGGAATGGTTTGTCGCTCAATGACAAGCGTTTCGCAATGGGCCTGGCGGATTTGCCAGATTGTGAACGTTGCAACCTTGGAATTAAGGAGACGTCTGCGCACGCCTTCTTCCATTGTTCGCGCGTTCGCCCGTTGTGGGCGCGTGTCGGCGAGTTGACTGCTCGTATCGCGCCGCGGGAGCTTGTGCTCATTGATCGCGCATACGCTGTGGACAATGTGTCGCCCCCGTACTCTGGAGTGAAGCGGATGGTGTTTCTGTCGCTACTGGCCACGGCTAGAATGGTGATTTGGATGACGCGTCTGGAGGAAGTCTTGCGGGGAGGCCGTCTTTCGGATCAGGATCTAATCCGATATTTTGAGCACCAGCTCAAAATGAAGATTAGAACTGAACGGAAACGGCTGCACCCGACAGACTTTAGCAAAAGGTGGATATATGCAGCGAGCCTGGTTCGTGTGACCGGGGCTAGTCTTGATTTTCTTTTTTAGATCTGCTTGCTCGCATCGGGGTGGATTCCTTTGGAACCCCTCCCGTGGTTAAGGTAAAGTATTCTTTTGTGTACCTAGTTAATGTGAGTGAGTGGGTTTGTCCTAGCCTGTTCCCGGCTCCTTTGCTTTTGTTATGATCCAGTTCGAGATTCCCATTGTCCTTTGTTATTTTGTCCCGTTTGTATTCTCGGCTGGGTCAGCCTTATATATTCTCCAGTCCAATTTATTTTTGTTCCCTGCTTCTCCATTCCCCTTAGAAAGAGTGCTTCTTGATTTTGTCTTTTAAGACAGAATACAGCGGCCTCTTTAATTATGTGGGTGTGTTTGGGTCTTACTAACATTATGTATAAATATTCATTTGAAATTGTTTTTGTTTTGGGGTTTTTTGTTTCTTCATACCCCCTTCCCATCATATCATTTCATGTACAAATTTTTAAAGTTATTTTGTATTATATTTGTAAATTTTTATGTACATTTGGGGCTTTTTTAGGTCCCCGGTACGTTTCGCGGTATTTTGGTGCTTGATAAGTATGAGTGGTGATGGACAAATTCTTATGGTGAATGAGAATCATTGTAACGTATGTATGGGTCGTGAATCTGATTAGCTAGGTATAGGATAGAGTAGCTGAAGACCACCCCAAGTTTTGTTCCCCCTCCCATTTTTCTGGCCTTGAGCCACAATTTTGTGTAAAAACAAAATAAATAAAACGAGCCATTTCCCCCCCAAAATCTGCGTTCTGTGGTTTTTGTGGAGGATCAAAGTGTAGTATCTGTTCCCTAGTAGCGTTTACTACAGCTTGTGGTTTCGGGATTTTCTGCTTCTCCACCCAAGTTTATTGCTTGTGGCCGCGTAAAAGTAGCGACCTTCACCGGTCGCGAAATACCGGAGGACAGTGGTCCAGTTTTTTCTTTTTTGTGTGCGGCCTCTTAGGAGGCAATGGCCTTAGATAGGCCGGACGAAGTCGTTCCTCCCACCATGGCGTCGGTGGGAGGTAAGGAGGGGGATTGGCAATTACCGCCAAGGATCAATCCCCCTTCGGAAGTTCCAGTTTCACCAGCATCTCCTAGACCCTCAACCTCGGGGTGGAAGGGAGGTAAAATCGTTTTAAAAAACGAGGAGTACTATGAGCGGATTCACGAAAAGTATGCTGAATACATAAAAGGCACGGAACTGGTGTCCGTGCCCGAGAAACTTGCACAGATAGAAGCAAGAATAATCACGCTCTACACGAAGGACATTAAGACCCAGAGACTCATCGGCATCCCCAGAGAGACCCTGGAAGAAGGGATAAAAACCCTCAAGATCAAGGCCTTGGCCGTAGCGAGGAAAAGCAATGCCATGTGGGACGTCCTGGTTGGCTCCGCCGAGGAAGCAAAAAGTCTGGTCGGTTTGGTCCTAGAGACCAAAACGCTTCGGTTCCTCACTGAGTACATGGGAGCTAGAAAGGTCAAGATAACGTTGCATGGCGTCCCCATGGACATTGACGAGGATCACGTCGGCGCCTTTTTCACAAAGTACGGAAAGGTTGCGGAGGTCTCCTCGCTGCGGTCAAAGGCGGGTTTCTACACAGGGGACATGACTTTGACGGCGACCCTGGATAAGGAAAATTTGGCGAAAGTGCCTAATATCCTCACCTGTAGAGGGAGAAAGATTTTCGTCATTGTGGAAGGGAGAAAGCCGTGCTGTTGGGTCTGCGGGGCGGCAGATCACGTCGCAAAGACCTGCCCAACCAAAGATCCGGCCCCAAAGGCCCAACCAGCCAAACAACAAGCAGTCCCGGAAGCAACACCAAAACCTGCTGCTCCAACCACAGCACCTGTAGGTAACAAGGAAAGCGAGTGGCAGGTGGTATCCAGAAAGAAGGCGAAAACACCCTCTCCGACGAAGGTGCCGGGGAAGGTGACGCCTCCTGCCAAGACTCCTACAAAGCAAAAGGAGTCCCCGGCCAAGAAGGAAGTGAAGAAGGGTGCCACCACCCAAAAGGAGGAAGCGATGGAAGTGGAGAGGGCGGCGTCGCTAAAACGAGCGAGGGAGGAAGAAGACGAAAAGGACGACCAACAAAAAAGCCGTCGGAAAAGCAGGAGTGTGGAGAGGAGCAGGGTGGTGAGCAAATGCTCATCGCTACCAGTCTCCCCAGAGAGGTGCACGTATGCACAAAAAGCTAAAAGTCTCCCCTCTTCCCCGCAAAAAGCTTCCCAGTCCCCTACCTTTGAATTGACCCCCCCTGAAAAGATCAACTGTGACCCCCACTCCCTCCCCTTCTCCTATTCCCACTCCCACTCGGGGTAAAAAGAAAAATACCCTACCTCGAGGAGACGCCCTCATGAAAGTGGATGAGGACGTTACATCCGAGTGGTCTGCGCAAAGGCGAAGGCTGCTAAAGCCTTTATTAAGACTGACCTCGGTGAACGGCAAGTCAACCGAGGATCCTAGAAACTTTGCCCAGGCCCCAGGTGTCATCACCCTGGTTAGGAATACCGGGGGGGACCTGAGGGTCTGGGACCACTTGGCAGAAGTCAAAAAACTCTACCCAAAAATAAGAATGGTGCAAGAAGGCACCCCAGAACTAAAAAAAATGAGCAAAAATTGTTCGGGGAGGTTCCCCGTTTTACTCCACCCCTGTTTATATAGGGTGGTAAAGCTAACCTACCCAACGGACGTCGGCGGAATTGTTCTAGACGGACGGATTACGTCCGACATTGGTACAGGGTCCCTAGGACAGTCCGTCGGGGTCCCGTCTACCCGAGATTTCTACCCGGTATGCGAGTAGAGCCGTTCGTTGCATGTTTCTCTTTGTTTTTCGTTTCAGATCTAAAGAATGTCTATTAAGATAGCCAGTATAAATGCGAAGGGCCTGAGGGATCGGGGTAAGGCGGCTCGCCTGCTTCGTGACCTCTTGTCCTTCGGCGTGGATGTGGCCGCGATCCAAGAGACTCACTTTGTTTGCGAAGTCGACTCGTGTGTGCTGTCTAACGACTTTGTCGTCTATTCAGCATATGGGAGCCGGCTGGCCAGAGGTGTTTCTTTGCTGGTCAAGCGTACCCTGGACGCGAGGGTGGACCTTGTCCATGTCGGTGCCGAGGGCCGGCTGATCGTGGCCGATATTGCAGTGAAAAGCAAGTCGTTCCGGCTGATTGTGGTTTATGCGCCCAATGTTCAAGGTGAGCGTGTCTCTTTCTTACGGCTGTTGGAGCCCTTCATGGTGCATTCAACACGGCTAATCTTAGTTGGGGACTGGAATGCCGTCCTAACCCCCAAATGGGATAGAGGAAGGGGCGCTAGCGGGTGGAGTGGTGATCGTAGCCTGGTTGATCTGATCGGCGAATTTGGTCTCGTCGATAGATACCGGGTCGATCATCCGGATGGGAGCATGTGGACGTGGACGCGTAGTTGGCCTTCTACCCGGGTATCTGCGTACCTGGATAGGATGTTAGTGAGAGAAGCCGACATAGACTTCTTAGAATGTCCAACGTTCCACTGGTTAGGCTACTCGGAAGACAAACTCGTTTGTGCCCGGGTGGCGTTAGAATTTAGGCCTAGGTTGGCTGGTTATTGGAAGTTCAATCAGTCCTTACTGGACAGGCGGGACTTTCGTGACCAGCTGACAAGACTAGTTCAGAGGGCGTTAATTGGGCGAGTCATTGGGAGTAAGTGGTGGGTTAACCTTTAAGGACTCCATTAGGTCTTTTGCCACCAAATATAGCCAGCGGCTCAACCTAGATAAGGCTGCGGAGGCAAAGACACTTAGTGCTAATTTTGCCCGGGCGGAGGCTGGTGGGGATCCCCTAGAGATAGCCTTAGCCAGGAGGCCCTGGAGCGCTCGACTAGCGGGCGCTACATGGGCCAGGTAATTAGGGCTAAGTTAAGCAAGATGTCTTCCGAAGCTGTGAACATGGGCGCAGAACTGCGCAAGGAAGAAATTCGCCATGCCGGCGACCGGTACATTCGAGAGGTGCGCGACCCGGAGGGACATCTCCTTAGGTCCACTGACGACATGTGCGAGGCGTTCCGGCAGCATTTCGAACACCGATTTACCAAGGAGCCTGGTCTCCGTGACGAGGAGTTTCGCAGCTATTTGGCTGACTTTCCCCGGCTTTTGCCGGCTGAAGCGGCTAGCTGCGAAGGGGAGATTACGGAGGACGAAATCTACGTGGCTTTGAAGAAGGTCGGCAGTGGCAAGTCGCCAGGTTTGGATGGTTTGCCCTATGAATTGTACTTGAGGATGTCGCACCTTTTTGTCCCGCTCTTGGCTGTCGTGTTCAACCACTGGTTTCGGCAGGGGTCCATCCCCGGTCGGATCACCAGGGGCGTGATCACGCTGTTGAGAAAAGGCAAGAAGGTTGGGAGGGAACTAGATGATTACAGGCCCATAACTCTGCTAAACACAGAGTTAAAGATTTTGGCCAAGATCCTGACGAACCGCTTGCAGCTAGTTGCCGAGTCTCTGTTGGAACCGGATCAGACTTGTTCTGTGAAGGGACGAACAATTCAGAGCAACCTGCACTTGATTCGCACGATCATAGAGGGTGTAGAAGACGACGATGAGGCCGCGCTGATCAATTTAGATCAGTCCAAGGCATTTGATAGGATTGACCATGGCGACCTGGCTGCTGTCCTGCAGGCCGCCGGATTCAAACCCGACTTCAGCCGCTGGATTAGCCTTCTGTATCGCTCCCCCAAGGCTGTGGTACAGGTGAACGGGAAGCTGTCGGGCGCTTTCGCGCTGTCTAGGTCGGTCCGACAGGGTTGTCCACTGTCTTCTCTCCTTTATGTCTTGGCGTTGGAGCCCCTCCTTCGCCGGCTAAGGGACGAGACGGGCAGTCCGGTCCTGCGTGGAATTGAAGTCCCTGGTGGAGCTCGAGCCAGGGTTTCCGCGTACGCCGATGACGTAACGACCTTTGTGTCCTCCCGCAGGGACATAGAGGCGGTACTGCAGGCGCTTGTACGGTACGAGAAGGTGACAGGGGCCAGAATTAACTGCGACAAGTCATCCGGCTTGCGGTTAGGTGCCTGGAAGGGTGTTTCCCTCCCGGGGCCCTTCAGCTGGACGGACGGGCCGGTCAAACTCCTCGGAGTTTGGTTCGGTCCGGACTTACAGCTGGAGAAAAACTGGTCTGAAGTACTGGCAAAGGTCGGCGCGTCGGTCAAGATTTGGCGTCGACGGGGTCTCTCCGTGAAGGGCTTGGCGGAGGTGTGTAACACATACCTCTTTCCCATGATCCTTTACCGGCTGTCAGTTCTTCCCCTTTGTGACGATCATGAGAAGGCGCTCGAGCGTTTGCTATTCTCCTGTCTGTGGAGAGGACGCAAACACATGGTCGACAAAGGAGTCTGTTGCCTCCGTCCGTGTCAAGGGGGTCTGGGGATGCCACACTTGAGGAGCCACGTGCTCGCTTCGAGGTTGGCATTCCTCAGGCGCGCGTTGGAGGAAGATCGGTTGCTTGCGGGGGTAGTGAGGGACATGTTCCCTTGCCTTACCATCACTCCCCCGACCCTATGGCTGACCGTCAGGCCTTGGGTGCGACCGAAATTCCTGCTCGAATGTCTGGCGCCCTTGCAGGCCATTCCACGGTCCAGTGACCTTTCACAGCCTAGGAAAATCTTCTATCGGGGATTAGTGGAGGGTGCCGTGAAGGATAAGCTGTGGAGTAAGCTCGGCATGTCGAGGGTGGAGTACCGCTCTCATTGGTCTTGGGCGCCAGGTGCGGATTGGCTCAGCAACTCTGAGTTTTCTCTGACCTGGCGATTGGCGCGGAATGGTTTGTCGCTCAATGACAAGCGTTTCGCAATGGGCCTGGCGGATTTGCCAGATTGTGAACGTTGCAACCTTGGAATTAAGGAGACGTCTGCGCACGCCTTCTTCCATTGTTCGCGCGTTCGCCCGTTGTGGGCGCGTGTCGGCGAGTTGACTGCTCGTATCGCGCCGCGGGAGCTTGTGCTCATTGATCGCGCATACGCTGTGGACAATGTGTCGCCCCCGTACTCTGGAGTGAAGCGGATGGTGTTTCTGTCGCTACTGGCCACGGCTAGAATGGTGATTTGGATGACGCGTCTGGAGGAAGTCTTGCGGGGAGGCCGTCTTTCGGATCAGGATCTAATCCGATATTTTGAGCACCAGCTCAAAATGAAGATTAGAACTGAACGGAAACGGCTGCACCCGACAGACTTTAGCAAAAGGTGGATATATGCAGCGAGCCTGGTTCGTGTGACCGGGGCTAGTCTTGATTTTCTTTTTTAGATCTGCTGCTCGCATCGGGGTGGATTCCTCTGGAACCCCTCCCGCGGTTAAGGTTAGTATTCTTTTGTATACCTAGTTAATGTGAGTGATTGTGTTAGTCCCGGCCTGTTCCCGGCGCCATTGCTTTTGTTATGATCCAGTTCGAGATTCCCCATTCCATCGTTATTTTGTCCCGTTTTATTCTCGTCTGGGTCAGCCTTATATATTCTCCAGTCCCATTTATTTTAACCCTGCATCTCCATTCCCCTTAGAAAGAGAGCTACTTGATTTTGTCTTTGAAGGCAGAATACAGTGGCCTCTTTAATTATGTGGGTGTGTTTGGGTCTTACTAACACCTTGTATATTGTTTCATTTGAAATTGTTTTTGTTTTGGGGATTTTTTGTTTCTTCATACCCCCTTCCCATCATATCATTTCATGTACAAATTTTTAAAATCTATTTTTGTATTATATTTGTAAATTTTTAGTCACAAATTTTTATGTACATTTGGGGCGTTTTAGGTCCCCGGTACGTTTCGCGGTATTTTGGTGCTTGATAAGTATGAGTGGTGATGGACAAATTCTTATGGTGAATGAGAATCATTGTAACGTATGTATGGGTCGTGAATCTGATTAGCTAGGTATAGGATAGAGTAGCTGAAGACCACCCCAAGTTTTGTTCCCCTCCCCTTCTTTGGCCTTGAGCCACAATTTTGTGTAAAAACAAAATAAATAAAACGAGCCATTTCCCCCCCAGACTTTTGTTTGTGTGGTTTATGGCAAAAAGAACCAAAGCGAAGCTTCTGTTCCTCCGTGATATTAGCTATCTTTTTGGTTTTTGGGTTTTTTGCATTCCAGCCCGAGTTTATTGCTCGGGCCAGCGCAAAGTAGCGTCTAACAACGCGAAATACCGGATTGCAATTACCCTGGTGTTCGGCCACTTTGTGGCGATGGCCTGTAATAGGCCGGAAGAAGTCGTTCCTCCCACCACGGACTCGGTGGGAGGAAAGGAGGGTGACTGGCAACTACCGCCACGAGAGTCACCCTCCACACCAGCACTAGTAGAAGAACCGACAGCAGGACCCGTACTGGAACCAGCAGCAGTGCCAGCACCTGGATCCCCCAAACCATCGACCTCGGGATGGAGGGGGACAAAATACCTGAAGAAAGGAGAGGACTACTATGATAGTCTAAAGGAGAAATACGAGAACTTTATAAAAGGCACGGAGCTGTTGTCGGTGCCTGATCGGCTGGCCGACATCGAGGCCCGGATAATTACACTTATCACAAAGGACCTTAAGACGAAAAAAGCAGTCGGAGTCAGCCGAGAAAATGTCGAAGAAGCCATTAAGAAGCTGAATATCAAGGCGAAGGGCGTTGCTAGAAGGAGCAACGCAGTATGGGACGTTCTGTTGGGAACCGGCCGAGGAAGGCCAAACAACTGGCCGGGGTCAACCTAGAAACCGAGAAGCTGTGTCTGCTCACGAGTACATGGGGATGCGTAAACTGAAGATTACGTTACACGGCGTCCCCATGGATATCTCGGAGGACCATGTCGGCGCCTTCTTTGCAAGGTACGGGAGGGTGGCCGAGGTCTCCTCAGGACGTTCAAAGGCCGGGTACCTAACGGGTGACATGACCCTACAGGTCACCATCACTAAAAAGAAGGCGGAGGAGGTCCCTAACATCCTGACATGTAGAAAGAGGGCCATCTTTTCGTCATTGTTGGAGGGCCGGAAGCCTTGCTGTTGGGTGTGTGGAGCGGCCGACCACGTAGCCAAGGCGTGCTCGACGAAGAAGACGGCCCCGGACACCCAGACACCAAAACAGCAGGAGGGAAAAGGAAAGCCGGCACCTCCATCACCAGCACCAGTTCCTGCAGTACCAGCATCAGCACCGGCAGTGAATAAGGAGGGCGAGTGGCAGGTGGTGGCTAGGAAGAAGGGGAAAACGCCTTCTCCAGCAAAGGCGCCGTCACCAGCAAAAACGACGTCACCAACAAAGGCGCCTGCACCAGCAAAAACGCCTGCACCATCGAAGGCGCCGTCACCCGTCAGGGCGCCGTCACCGGTAAAGGCTCCCGCCAAAGCGCCCGCCAAAGCGCCCGCCAAAGCGGCCAAAAAACCTAAGGAGCCGATGGTGGAGAATTCGCCCTCCCAGAAACCAAGTCCTGAGAAGATGGAAGTAGATCGGGCAAGCTCCCTGAAACGAGGAAGGGAGTTCGAGGAGGAAGAAGAACAGCTCGAAGCATCAAAAAGTCGCAGAAGGAGCCGGAGTAGGCAGAGGAGCAGAGAAAGGAGCACAAGGACTATCAAGTGTGTTTCACTGCCGGCTTCTCCGGCCAGGATTTCCTACGCACAGAAAGCGAGGAGTCTCCCCTCGTCCCCGCAAAAAGCCTCCCAGTCCCCGACCTTCAAGTTGACCCCCTTGAGGCTGCGCTCATCAACCCCCACCCACTCCCCTTCTCCTTCTCCCCGCTCCCGCTAGGGACAAAAAGAAAAAGGCCTGCCCCAGGGGGAGGAGCTCCTCAAAGTCAACATGGACATCGCTTCTGAGTGGTCGTCTCAGAGGCGCAAACTGTTGAAACCACTGTTGAGGCTGACTACCATTGATGGCAAGTCAACTGAAAATCCAAGGAACTTTCCCCAGGCCCCAGGTGTCATCACCCTGGTACGCAACACCGGTGGCAACCTGAGGGTCTGGGAGCATATAATGGAAGCAAAAAGACACTTTGCAAACATTAGCATGGTCAAGGAGAATACTCCTGAGCTAAAAAAAATGAGCAAAAATTGTGCTGGGAGGTTCCCGGTTTTGCTCCACCCCTGTTTGTATAGGGCCGTAAAACTGATATATCCTACGGACGTTGGCGGTATTGTCCTAGACGGACGGATTACGTCCGATGTAGGAACAGGGTCCTTAGGACAGTCCGTCGGGGTCCTATCTGCCCGAGATTTCCGGCCCGTATGCGAGTAGAGCCGTTTGTTGCATGTTTTTCTTTGTCTCTTTTCAGGTCTAAAGAATGTCTATTAAGATAGCCAGTATAAATGCGAAGGGCCTGAGGGATCGGGGTAAGGCGGCTCGCCTGCTTCGTGACCTCTTGTCCTTCGGCGTGGATGTGGCCGCGATCCAAGAGACTCACTTTGTTTGCGAAGTCGACTCGTGTGTGCTGTCTAACGACTTTGTCGTCTATTCAGCATATGGGAGCCGGCTGGCCAGAGGTGTTTCTTTGCTGGTCAAGCGTACCCTGGACGCGAGGGTGGACCTTGTCCATGTCGGTGCCGAGGGCCGGCTGATCGTGGCCGATATTGCAGTGAAAAGCAAGTCGTTCCGGCTGATTGTGGTTTATGCGCCCAATGTTCAAGGTGAGCGTGTCTCTTTCTTTCGGCTGTTGGAGCCCTTCATGGTGCATTCAACACGGCTAATCTTAGTTGGGGACTGGAATGCCGTCCTAACCCCCAAATGGGATAGAGGAAGGGGCGCTAGCGGGTGGAGTGGTGATCGTAGCCTGGTTGATCTGATCGGCGATTTTGGTCTCGTCGATAGATACCGGGTCGATCATCCGGATGAGAGCATGTGGACGTGGACGCGTAGTTGGCCTTCTACCCGGGTATCCGCGTACCTGGATAGGATGTTAGTGAGAGAAGCCGACATAGACTTCTTAGAATGTCCAACGTTCCACTGGTTAGGCTACTCGGACCACAAACTCGTTTGTGCCCGGGTGGTGTTAGACTTTAGGCCTAGGTTGGCTGGTTATTGGAAGTTCAATCAGTCCTTACTGGACAGGCGGGACTTTCGTGACCAGCTGACAAAACTAGTGCAGCGGGCGTTAATTGGGCGAGTCATTGGGAGTAAGTGGTGGGTTAACCTTAAGGACTCCATTAGGTCTTTCGCCACCAAATATAGCCAGCGGCTCAACCTAGATAAGGCTGCGGAGGCAAAGACACTTAGTGCTAATTTCGCCCGGGCGGAGGCTGGTGGGGATCCCCTAGAGATAGCCTTAGCCAGGGAGGCCCTGGAGCGCTCGACTAGCGGGCGCTACATGGGCCAGGTAATTAGGGCTAAGTTAAGCAAGATGTCTTCCGAAGCTGTGAACATGGGCGCAGAACTGCGCAAGGAAGAAATTCGCCATGCCGGCGACCGGTACATTCGAGAGGTGCGCGACCCGGAGGGACATCTCCTTAGGTCCACTGACGACATGTGCGAGGCGTTCCGGCAGCATTTCGAACACCGATTTACCAAGGAGCCTGGTCTCCGTGACGAGGAGTTTCGCAGCTATTTGGCTGACTTTCCCCGGCTTTTGCCGGCTGAAGCGGCTAGCTGCGAAGGGGAGATTACGGAGGACGAAATCTACGTGGCTTTGAAGAAGGTCGGCAGTGGCAAGTCGCCAGGTTTGGATGGTTTGCCCTATGAATTGTACTTGAGGATGTCGCACCTTTTTGTCCCGCTCTTGGCTGTCGTGTTCAACCACTGGTTTCGGCAGGGGTCCATCCCCGGTCGGATCACCAGGGGCGTGATCACGCTGTTGAGAAAAGGCAAGAAGGTTGGGAGGGAACTAGATGATTACAGGCCCATAACTCTGCTAAACACAGAGTTAAAGATTTTGGCCAAGATCCTGACGAACCGCTTGCAGCTAGTTGCCGAGTCTCTGTTGGAACCGGATCAGACTTGTTCTGTGAAGGGGAGAACAATTCAGAGCAACCTGCACTTGATTCGCACGATCATAGAGGGTGTAGAAGACGACGATGAGGCCGCGCTGATCAATTTAGATCAGTCCAAGGCATTTGATAGGATTGACCATGGCTACCTGGCTGCTGTCCTGCAGGCCGCCGGATTCAAACCCGACTTCAGCCGCTGGATTAGCCTTCTGTATCGCTCCCCCAAGGCTGTGGTACAGGTGAACGGGAAGCTGTCGGGCGCTTTCGCGCTGTCTAGGTCGGTCCGACAGGGTTGTCCACTGTCTTCTCTCCTTTATGTCTTGGCGTTGGAGCCCCTCCTTCGCCGGCTAAGGGACGAGACTGGCAGTCCGGTCCTGCGTGGAATTGAAGTCCCTGGCGGAGCTCGAGCCAGGGTTTCCGCGTACGCCGATGACGTAACGACCTTTGTGTCCTCCCGCAGGGACATAGAGGCGGTACAGCAGGCGCTTGTACGGTACGAGAAGGTGACAGGGGCCAGAATTAACTGCGACAAGTCATCCGGCTTGCGGTTAGGTGCCTGGAAGGGTGTTTCCCTCCCGGGGCCCTTCAGCTGGACGGACGGGCCGGTCAAAAGCTCCTCGGAGTTTGGTTCGGTCCGGACTTACAGCTGGAGAAAAACTGGTCAGAAGTACTGGCAAAGGTCGGCGCGTCGGTCAAGATTTGGCGTCGACGGGGTCTCTCCGTGAAGGGCTTGGCGGAGGTGTGTAACACATACCTCTTTCCCATGATCCTTTACCGGCTGTCAGTACTTCCCCTTTGTGACGATCATGAGAAGGCGCTCGAGCGTTTGCTATTCTCCTGTCTGTGGAGAGGACGCAAACACATGGTCGACAAAGGAGTCTGTTGCCTCCGTCCGTGTCAAGGGGGTCTGGGGATGCCACACTTGAGGAGCCACGTGCTCGCTTCGAGGTTGGCATTCCTCAGGCGCGCGTTGGAGGAAGATCGGTTGCTTGCGGGGGTAGTGAGGGACATGTTCCCTTGCCTTACCATCACGCCCCCGACCCTATGGCTGACCGTCAGGCCTTGGGTGCGACCGAAATTCCTGCTCGAATGTCTGGCGGCTTTACAGGCCATTCCACGGTCCAGTGACCTTTCACAGCCTAGGAAAATCTTCTATCGGGGATTAGTGGAGGGTGCCGTGAAGGATAAGCTGTGGAGTAAGCTCGGCATGTCGAGAGTGGAGTACCGCTCTCATTGGTCTTGGGCGCCAGGTGCGGATTGGCTCAGCAACTCTGAGTTTTCTCTGACCTGGCGATTGGCTCGGAATGGTTTGTCGCTCAATGACAAGCGTTTCGCAATGGGCCTGGCGGATTTGCCAGATTGTGAACGTTGCAACCTTGGAATTAAGGAGACGTCTGCGCACGCCTTCTTCCATTGTTTGCGCGTTCGCCCGTTGTGGGCGCGTGTCGGCGAGTTGACTGCTCGTATCGCGCCGCGGGAGCTTGTGCTCATTGATCGCGCATACGCTGTGGACAATGTGTCGCCCCCGTACTCTGGAGTGAAGCGGATGGTGTTTCTGTCGCTACTGGCCACGGCTAGAATGGTGATTTGGATGACGCGTCTGGAGGAAGTCTTGCGGGGAGGCCGTCTTTCGGATCAGGATCTAATCCGATATTTTGAGCACCAGCTCAAAATGAAGATTAGAACTGAACGGAAACGGCTGCACCCGACAGACTTTAGCAAAAGGTGGATATATGCAGCGAGCCTGGTTCGTGTGACCGGGGCTAGTCTTGATTTTCTTTTTTAGACCTGCTGCTCGCATCGGGGTGGATTCCTTTGGAACCCCTCCCGTGGTTAAGTTAAAGTATTCTTTTGTGTACCTAGTTAATGTGAGTGAGTGTGTTTGTCCTAGCCTGTTCCCGGCTCCTTTGCTTTTGTTATGATCCAGTTCGAGATTCCCATTGTCCTTTGTTATTTTGTCCCGTTTGTATTCTCGGCTGGGTCAGCCTTATATATTCTCCAGTCCAATTTATTTTTGGTCCCTGCGTCTCCATTCCCCTTAGAAAGAGTGCTTCTTGATTTTGTCTTTTAAGACAGAATACAGCGGCCTCTTTAATTATGTGGGTGTGTTTGGGTCTTACTAACATTATGTATAAATATTCATTTGAAATTGTTTTTGTTTTGGGGATTTTCGTTTCTTCATACCCCCTTCCCATCATATCATTTCATGTACAAATTTTTAAAGTTATTTTTGTATTATATTTGTATATAGTAATAAATTTTTATGTACATTTGGGGCGTTTTTAGGTCCCCGGTACGTTTCGCGGTATTTTGGTGCTTGATAAGTATGAGTGGTGATGGACAAATTCTTATGGTGAATGAGAATCATTGTAACGTATGTATGGGTCGTGAATCTGATTAGCTAGGTATAGGATAGAGTAGCTGAAGACCACCCCAAGTTTTGTTCCCCCTCCCATTTTTCTGGCCTTGAGCCACAATTTTGTGTAAAAACAAAATAAATAAAACGAGCCCTTTCTCCCCCAACTTTTTGTTGTGTGGTTTTTGGGTTGTGGGAGCCTAGTAGAGCATTTGTTCCCTCGTGATATTTGCTTGTACTTTGTCTCTCGGACATACCGATTTTCAGCCCGAGTTCATTGCTCGAGCCAGTGTAAAGTAGTGTTTTTCTAAAACGCGAAACACCGGAAAGAAGTTGTCCAGCGATCGGCCACTCTGTGGCATAGCCATGGTCTAGCCACTTCCCCCCGACAGTTCGTTGGAAGGGCTTAGCAGAGCATTTGTTCCCCCGTGATATCTGCTCGTGCTTTGTCTCTTGGACTTACTGATTTCCAGCCCGAGTTCATTGCTCGGGCCAGCGTAAAGTAGTGTTTTTTCGAAAACGCGAAACACCGGAAAGAAGTCGTCCGGTGAACGGCCTCTTTTGTGGCATGGCCACAGAAGGGCCGGGGGAAGTCGGGCCTCCCACCACGGCGTCGGTGGGAGGCTGGCAGGTGCGCGATGCAGACGACGACGACGTCATAACCCGCACCATGACCGAGTGGGAGAGCATGCTGTTTGGCTCCCCCACACCAGCGGAGGCGGCGGCGGCCACACTTGCAGCAGCAGCAGCGACCAGACCAGCAGCGGCGACTGCACCTGCAGCAGCAACCAAACCAGCAACGGCGACTGCACCTGCAGCAGCAACCAGACCAGCAGCGGCGACTGCACCTGCAGCAGCAACCAAACCAGCAGCGGCGACTGCACCTGCAGCAGCAACCAAACCAGCAGCGGCGACTGCACCTGCAGCAGCAACCAAACCAGCAGCAGCAGCAGCAGCACCAACGTCCCCCTTACCTTCGACCTCTGGGTGGAAGGGAGGCAAGAAGATAACGCGTAAAGACGAGGACTACTACCAGAGCATCCAGAAGGACTACGCAGAATACATCAGAGGGACGGAGCTCGTCTCGATGCCGGACCAGTTGGCGCAGATCGAGGCGAGAGTCATCACTCTGATCACCAAAGACCTGAAGACGAAGAAGCTGATCGGCGTCACCAGAGATACGTTCGAGGAGGGACTGCAAACCCTAAAGATCAGAGCCAGGGCCGTAGCGAGGAGAAGCAACACCACGTGGGACGTCCTGCTCGGCTCCGCCGAAGAAGCCAAGAACTTAATCGGCGTGGTTCTGGAGACCAAAACGCTCCAGTTCCACACGGAATACATGGGCACCAAAAAGGTGAAAATCACCCTACACGGCGTCCCCATGGACATTGCAGAGGACCACGTCGGCGCCTTCTTCGTACAATATGGAAGGGTGGCCGAAGTCTCCTCGCTGCGGTCGAAAGCAGGATTCCTCACGGGAGACATGACCCTGCAGGTGACCCTAAACAAGGAAAACATCGCCAAGATACCCAACATCCTCACCTGCAGGAGTCGCGCAATCTTCGTCATCGTCGAAGGAAGGAAGCCGTGCTGTTGGGTCTGCGAGTCGGCGGAGCACGTCGCAAAGGCGTGCCCAACCAAGAATCCGGCCCCAAAGGCCCAACCAGCCCAACCAGTCAAGCAGCAACCGGCGGCACAGGAGAAGGATGGCGGAAAACAAGCACAACCGACACAGTCTCCCGTGAGCAACAAGGAGGGCGAATGGCAGGTGGTGGCCAGGAAGAAAGCCAAAACACCTTCCCCGGACAAAGTGCCGCCACCTGTCAAGACGCCTGCCAAGCAGACCCCGGCGGGGGTGTCGACTCCGACCAAACCAAGGGAGTCCCCGGCAAAGGCGCCGGCAAAACCAAAGGAGGTGTCTCCTCCCAAACAGAGGAAGGGAAAAAGTCCTTCCCCCCAGCAAATGGAAGTGGAAAGAACACCCTCCCTGAAACGTGGGAGAGAGGAAGAGACAGAGGATCGACACAACAACCCAAAGACCAGGAGAAGGAGCAGGAGCAAGGAAAGGAGGCCGCGAGTGGAAAAATGCAGCTCTCTACCAGTGTCTCCTGCTAGACAATCTTATGCGCTAAAGGTAAGAAGTCTTCCTTCATCCCCGCAAAAAGCTTCCCAGTCCCCAGTCTTTAAACTGACCCCCCTGAAATCAAGTGCTTTAACCCCCACTCCCTCCCATTCTCCCATGTCCACTCCCCCTCGGGCAAAAAAGAAAAAAGCCCTGCCCCAAGGGGAAGCACTCCATAAAGTGAGTGAAGACGTTGCCTCTGAGTGGTCATCTCAGAGGCGAAAACTTTTAAAGCCCCTGCTGAGGCTGACTTCAGTGGAGGGCAAGAACATTGAAGATCCCAGAAACTTTCCCCAGGCCCCAGGTGTCATCACCCTGGTGAGGAATACCGGTGGCAACCTGAGGGTCTGGGATCACATCCAGGAAGCCAAAAGACATTTTGCAAAAATTACAATGGTTCAGCACAACACGCCTGAACTTAAAAAAATGGAAAAAAATTGTTCGGGGAGGTTCCCTGTTTTGCTCCACCCCTCCTTATATAGGGTGGTAAAACTAACCTATCCCACGGACGTCGGCGGCATTGTCCTAGACGGACGGATTACGTCCGATGTAGGAACCGGTTCCCTAGGACAGTCCGTCGGGGTCCTTTCCGCCAAGGATTTCCGCCCGGTATGTGAGTAGAGAGCTTTTTGTTTTTTCTTTCGGTGTTTTTTCGTTGCTCTTTTCTTTTCAGTTTAAAAGATGTCTATCAAAATAGCCAGTTTGAATGCGAATGGCCTGAGGGCTCGGGGTAAGGCGGCTCGCCTGCTTCGTGACCTCTTGTCGTTCGGCGTGGATGTGGCCGCGATCCAAGAGACTCACTTTGTTTGCGAAGTCGACTCGTGTGTGCTGTCTAACGACTATGTCGTCTATTCAGCATACGGGAGCCGGCATGCCAGAGGTGTTTCTTTGCTGGTCAAGCGTACCCTGGACGCGAGGATCGACCTTGTCCATGTCGGTGCCGAGGGCCGGCTGATCGTGGCAGATATTGCAGTGAAAAGCAAATCGTTCCGGCTGATTGCGGTTTATGCGCCCAACGTCCCAGGTGAGCGTGTCTCTTTCTTTCGGCTGTTGGAGCCCTTCATGGTGCATTCAACACGGCTTGTCTTAGTTGGGGACTGGAATGCCGTCCTAACCCCCAAATGGGATAGAGGAAGGGGCGCTAGCGGGTGGAGTGGTGATCGTAGCCTGGTCGATCTGATCGGCGAATTTGGTCTCGTCGATAGATACCGGGTCGATCATCCGGATGGGAGCATGTGGACGTGGACGCATAGTTGGCCTTCTACCCGGGTATCCGCATACCTGGATAGGATGTTAGTGAGAGAAGCCGACATAGATTTTTTAGAATGTCCAACGTTCCACTGGCTAGGCTACTCGGACCACAAACTCGTTTGTGCCCGGGTGGTGTTAGACTTTAGGCCTAGGTTGGCTGGCTATTGGAAGTTCAATCAGTCCTTATTGGACAGGCGGGTCTTTCGTGACCAGCTGACAAAACTAGTTCAGCGGGAATTAACTGGGCGAGTCATCGGGAGTAAGTGGTGGGTTAACCTTAAGGACTCCATTAGGTATTTTGCCACCAAATATAGCCAGCGGCTCAACCTAGATAAGGCAGCGGAGGCAAAGACACTTAGTGCTAATTTCGCCCGGGCGGAGGCTGGTGGGGATCCCCTAGAGATAGCCTTAGCCAGGGAGGCCCTGGAGCGTTCGACTAGCGAGCGCTACATGGGCCAGGTAATTAGGGCTAAGTTAAGCAAGATGTCTTCCGAAGCTGTGAAAATGGGCGCGGAACTGCGCAAGGAAGAAATTCGCCGAGCCGGCGACCGGTACATTCGAGAGGTACGCGACCCGGAGGGACATCTCCTTAGGTCGACCGACGACATGTGCGAGGCGTTCCGGCAGCATTTCGAACACCGATTTACCAAGGAGCCTGGTCTCCGTGACGAGGAGTTTCGCAGCTATTTGGCTGACTTTCCCCGGCTTTTGCCGGCTGAAGCGGCTAGCTGCGAAGGGGAGATTACGGAGGACGAAATCTACGTGGCTTTGAAGAAGGTCGGCAGTGGCAAGTCGCCAGGTTTGGATGGTTTGCCCTATGAATTGTACTTGAGGATGTCGCACCTTTTTGTCCCGCTCTTGGCTGTCGTGTTCGACCACTGGTTTCGGCAGGGGTCCATCCCCGGTCGGATCACCAGGGGCGTGATCACGCTGTTGAGAAAAGGCAAGAAGGTTGGGAGGGAATTAGATGATTACAGGCCCATAACTCTGCTAAACACAGAGTTAAAGATTTTGGCCAAGATCCTGACGAATCGCTTGCAGCTAGTTGCCGAGTCTCTGTTGGAACCGGATCAGACTTGTTCTGTGAAGGGGAGAACAATTCAGAGCAACCTGCACTTGATTCGCACGATCATAGAGGGTGTAGAAGACGACGATGAGGCCGCGCTGATCAATTTGGATCAGTCCAAGGCATTTGATAGGATTGACCATGGCTACCTGGCTGCTGTCCTGCAGGCCGCCGGATTCAAACCCGACTTCAGCCGCTGGATTAGCCTTCTGTATCGCTCCCCCAAGGCTGTGGTACAGGTGAACGGGAAGCTGTCGGGCGCTTTCGCGCTGTCTAGGTCGGTCCGACAGGGTTGTCCACTGTCTTCTCTCCTTTATGTCTTGGCGTTGGAGCCCCTCCTTCGCCGGCTAAGGTACGAGACGGGCAGTCCGGTCCTGCGTGGAATTGAAGTCCCTGGTGGAGCTCGAGCCAGGGTTTCCGCGTACGCCGATGACGTAACGACCTTTGTGTCCTCCCGCAGGGACATAGAGGCGGTACAACAGGCGCTTGAACGGTACGAGAAGGTGACAGGGGCCAGAATTAACCGCGACAGGTCATCCGGCTTGCGGTTAGGTGCCTGGAAGGGTGTTTCCCTCCCGGGGCCCTTCAGCTGGACGGACGGGCCGGTCAAAATCCTCGGAATTTGGTTCGGTCCGGACTTACAGCTGGAGAAAAACTGGTCAGAAATACTGGCAAAGGTCGGCGCGTCGGTCAAGACTTGGCGTCGACGGAGTCTCTCCGTGAAGGGCTTGGCGGAGGTGTGTAATACATACCTCTTTCCCATGATCCTTTACCGGCTGTCAGTACTTCCCCTTTGTGACGATCATGAGAAGGCGCTCGAGCGTTTGCTATTCTCCTGTCTGTGGAGAGGACGCAAACACATGGTCGACAAAGGAGTCTGTTGCCTCCGTCCGTGTCAAGGGGGTCTGGGGATGCCACACTTGAGGAGCCACGTGCTCGCTTCGAGGTTGGCATTCCTCAGGCGCGCGTTGGAAGAAGATCGGTTGCTTGCGGGGGTAGTGAGGGACATGTTCCCTTGCCTTACCATCACGCCCCCGACCCTATGGCTGACCGTCAGGCCTTGGGTGCGACCGAAATTCCTGCTCGAATGTCTGGCGGCTTTACAGGCCATTCCACGGTCCAGTGACCTTTCACAGCCTAGGAAAATCTTCTATCGGGGATTAGTGGAGGGTGCCGTGAAGGATAAGCTGTGGAGTAAGCTCGGCATGTCGAGAGTGGAGTACCGCTCTCATTGGTCTTGGGCGCCAGGCGCGGATTGGCTCAGCAACTCTGAGTTTTCTCTGACCTGGCGATTGGCTCGGAATGGTTTGTCGCTCAATGACAAGCGTTTCGCAATGGGCCTGGCGGATTTGCCAGATTGTGAACGTTGCAACCTTGGAATCAAGGAGACGTCTGCGCACGCCTTCTTCCATTGTTCGCGCGTTCGCCCGTTGTGGGCGCGTGTCGGCGAGTTGACTGCTCGTATCGCGCCGCGGGAGCTCGTGCTCATTGATCGCGCATACGCTGTGGACAATGTGTTGCCCCCGTACTCTGGAGTGAAGCGGATGGTGTTTCTGACGCTGCTGGCCTCGGCTATAATGGTGATATGGACGACGCGACTGGAGGAAGTCTTGCGGGGCGGTCGTCTTTCGGATCAGGATCTAATCCGATATTTTGAGCACCAGCTCAAAATGAAGATTAGAACTGAACGGAAACGGCTGCACCCGACAGACTTTTGCGAAAGGTGGATACATGCAGCGAGCCTGGTTCGTGTGACCGGGGCTAGCCTTGATTTTCTTTTTTAGATCTGCTAATCACATCGGGGGGGATTCCTTTGGAACCCTTCCCGTGGTTAAGGTAGAAATTCTTTTGTGTACCTAGTTAATGTGAGTGAATGTGTTTGTCCTAGCCTGTTCCCGGCTCCATTGCTTTTGTTATGATCCAGTTCGAGATCCCCGTTGTCCTTCGTTATTTTGTCCCGTTTCATTCTCGGCTGGGTCATCCTTATATATTCTCCAGTCCAATTTATTTTTGTTCCCTGCGTCTCCATTCCCCTTAGAAAGAGTGCTTCTTGATTTTGTCTTTTAAGACAGAATACAGCGGCCTCTTTAATTATGTCGGTGTGTTTGGGTCTTACTAACATTATGTATAAATATTCATTTGAAATTGTTTTTGTTTTGGGGATTTTTGTTTCTTCATACCCCCTTCCCATCATATCATTTCATGTACAAATTTTTAAAGTTATTTTTGTATTATATTTGTATATAGTAATAAATTTTTATGTACATTTGGGGCGTTTTTAGGTCCCCGGTACGTTTCGCGGTATTTTGGTGCTTGATAAGTATGAGTGGTGATGGACAAATTCTTATGGTGAATGAGAATCATTGTAACGTATGTATGGGTCGTGAATCTGATTAGCTAGGTATAGGATAGAGTAGCTGAAGACCACCCCAAGTTTTGTTCCCCCTCCCATTTTTCTGGCCTTGAGCCACAATTTTGTGTAAAAACAAAATAAATAAAACGAGCCCTTTCTCCCCCAACTTTTTGTTGTGTGGTTTTTGGGTTGTGGGAGCCTAGTAGAGCATTTGTTCCCTCGTGATATTTGCTTGTACTTTGTCTCTCGGACATACCGATTTCCAGCCCGAGTTCATTGCTCGAGCCAGTGTAAAGTAGTGTTTTTCTAAAACGCGAAACACCGGAAAGAAGTTGTCCAGCAATCGGCCACTCTGTGGCATAGCCATGGTCTAGCCACTTCCCCCCGACAGTTCGTTGGAAGGGCTTAGCAGAGCATTTGTTCCCCCGTGATATCTGCTCGTGCTTTGTCTCTTGGACTTACTGATTTCCAGCCCGAGTTCATTGCTCGAGCCAGCGTAAAGTAGTGTTTTTCTAAAACGCGAAACACCGGAAAGAAGTCGTCCGGTGAACGGCCTCTTTTGTGGCATGGCCACAGAAGGGCCGGGGAAGTCGGTCCTCCCACCACGGCGTCGGTGGGAGGCTGGCAGGTGCGCGATGCAGACGACGACGACGTCATAGCCCGCACCATGACCGAGTGGGAGAGCATGCTGTTTGGCTCCCCCACACCAGCGGAGGCGGCGGCGGCCACACTTGCAGCAGCAGCGACCAGACCAGCAGCAGCAACCAGCCCAGCAACTGCTGCAGCAGCAACCAACCCAGCAGCGGCGACTGCACCTGCAGCAGCAACCAAACCAGCAGCGGCGACTGCACCTGCAGCAGCAACCAGCCCAGCAGCGGCGACTGCACCTGCAGCAGCAACCAACCCAGCAACTGCTGCTGCAGCAGCAACCAACCCAGCAGCGGCGACTGCACCTGCAGCAGCAACCAAGCCGGCAGCGGCGACTGCACCTGCAGCAGCAACCAAACCAGCAGCGGCGACTGCACCTGCAGCAGCAACCAAACCAAAGCCAGCAGCAGCAGCAGCAGCACCAACGTCCCCCTCACCTTCGACCTCTGGGTGGAAGGGAGGCAAGAAGATAACGCGTAAAGACGAGGACTACTACCAAAGTATCCAGAAGGACTACGCAGAATACATCAGAGGGACGGAGCTCGTTTCGATGCCGGACCAGTTGGCGCAGATCGAGGCGAGAGTCATCACTCTGATCACCAAAGACCTAAAGACGAAGAAATTGATCGGCGTCACCAGGGATACGTTCGAGGAGGGACTTCAAACCCTGAAGATCAGAGCCAGGGCCGTAGCGAGGAGAAGCAACACCACGTGGGACGTCCTGCTCGGCTCCGCCGAAGAAGCCAAGAATTTGATCGGCGTGGTTCTGGAGACCAAAACGCTCCAGTTCCACACAGAATACATGGGCACCAAAAAGGTCAAAATCACCTTACACGGCGTTCCCATGGACATTGCAGAGGACCACGTTGGCGCCTTCTTCGTACAATATGGAAGGGTGGCCGAAGTCTCCTCGCTACGGTCGAAAGCAGGATTCCTCACGGGAGACATGACCCTGCAGGTGACCCTAAACAAGGAAAACATCGCCAAGATCCCCAACATCCTCACCTGCAGGAGTCGCGCAATCTTCGTCATCGTCGAAGGCAGAAAGCCGTGCTGTTGGGTCTGCGGGTCGGCGGAGCACGTGGCAAAGGCGTGCCCAACCAAGAATCCGGCCCCAAAGGCCCAACCAGCTCAACCAGTCAAGCAGCAGCCGGCGGCACAGGAGAAGGATGGCGGAAAACAAGGTCAACCCACACAGTCTCCCGCGAGCAACAAAGAGGGCGAATGGCAGGTGGTGGCCAGGAAGAAAGCTAAAACACCTTCCCCAAAGATAGTGCCGCCACCTGTCAAGACGCTTGCTAAGCAGACCCCGGTGGGGATGTCGACTCCGACCAAACCAAAGGAGTCCCCGGCAAAGGCGCCGGCAAAACCAAAGGAGGTGTCATCGGAGAAGTCTCCTCCCAAACAGAGGAAGGGAAGAAGTCCTTCCCCTCAGCAAATGGAAGTGGAAAGAGCACCCTCCCTGAAGCGTGGGAGAGAGGAAGAGGCAGAGGAGCGTCAGAACAACCCGAAAGCAAGGAGAAGGAGCAGGAGCAGGGAAAAGAGGCCGCGAGCCGAAAAATGCAGCTCTCTACCAGTGTCTCCTGTCAGACCGTCTTATGCTGAAAAGACAAGAAGCCTTCCCTCGTCCCCGCAGAAAGCTTCCCACTCCCCAGCCTTTAAATTGACCCCCCTGAGATCAAGTTCTGTGTCCCCCACTCCCTCCCCTTCTCCTATGTCCACTCCCGCCCGGGCAAAAAAGAAAAGAGCCCTACCCCAAGGAAAAGCACTCCTAAAAGTGAGTGAGGACGTTGCCTCTGAGTGGTCATCTCAGAGGCGAAAACTTTTAAAGCCCCTGCTGAGGCTGACTTCAGTGGAGGGCAAGAACATTGAAGATCCCAGAAACTTTCCCCAGGCCCCAGGTGTCATCACCCTGGTGAGGAATACCGGTGGCAACCTGAGGGTCTGGGATCACATCCAGGAGGCCAAAAGACATTTTGCAAACATTACAATGGTTCAGCACAACACGCCTGAACTTAAAAAAATGGAAAAAAATTGTTCGGGGAGGTTCCCTGTTTTGCTCCACCCCTCCTTATATAGGGTGGTAAAACTAACCTATCCCACGGACGTCGGCGGCATTGTCCTAGACGGACGGATTACGTCCGATGTAGGAACCGGTTCCCTAGGACAGTCCGTCGGGGTCCTTTCCGCCAAGGATTTCCGCCCGGTATGTGAGTAGAGAGCTTTTTGTTTTTTCTTTCGTTTTTTTTCGTTGCTCTTTTTCTTTTCAGTTTAAAAGATGTCTATCAAAATAGCCAGTTTGAATGCGAAGGGCCTGAGGGATCGGGGTAAGGCGGCTCGCCTGCTTCGTGACCTCTTGTCCTTCGGCGTGGATGTGGCCGCGATCCAAGAGACTCACTTTGTTTGCGAAGTCGACTCGTGTGTGCTGTCTAACGACTTTGTCGTCTATTCAGCATACGGGAGACGGCATGCCAGAGGTGTTTCTTTGCTGGTCAAGCGTACCCTGGACGCGAGGATCGACCTTGTCCATGTCGGTGCCGAGGGCCGGCTGATCGTGGCAGATATTGCAGTGAAAAGCAAATCGTTCCGGCTGATTGCGGTTTATGCGCTCAAGGTTCAAGGTGAGCGAGTCTCTTTCTTTCGGCGGTTGGAGCCCTTCATGGTGCATTCAACACGGCTTGTCTTAGTTGGGGACTGGAATGCCATCCTAACCCCCAAATGGGATAGAGGAAGGGGCGCTAGCGGGAGGAGTGGTGATCGTAGCCTGGTCGATCTGATCGGCGAATTTGGTCTCGTCGATAGATACCGGGTCGATCATCCGGATGGGAGCATGTGGACGTGGACGCATAGTTGGCCTTCTACCCGGGTATCCGCATACCTGGATAGGATGTTAGTGAGAGAAGCCGACATAGATTTTTTAGAATGTCCAACGTTCCACTGGCTAGGCTACTCGGACCACAAACTCGTTTGTGCCCGGGTGGTGTTAGACTTTAGGCCTAGGTTGGCTGGCTATTGGAAGTTCAATCAGTCCTTATTGGACAGGCGGGTCTTTCGTGACCAGCTGACAAAACTAGTTCAGCGGGAATTAACTGGGCGAGTCATCGGGAGTAAGTGGTGGGTTAACCTTAAGGACTCCATTAGGTATTTTGCCACCAAATATAGCCAGCGGCTCAACCTAGATAAGGCTGCGGAGGCAAAGACACTTAGTGCTAATTTCGCCCGGGCGGAGGCTGGTGGGGATCCCCTAGAGATAGCCTTAGCCAGGGAGGCCCTGGAGCGTTCGACTAGCGGGCGCTACATGGGTCAGGTAATTAGGGCTAAGTTAAGCAAGATGTCTTTCGAAGCTGTGAACATGGGCGCAGAACTGCGCAAGGAAGAAATTCGCCAGGCCGGCGACCGGTACATTCGAGAGGTACGCGACCCGGAGGGACATCTCCTAAGGTCCACCGACGACATGTGCGAGGCGTTCCGGCAGCATTTCGAACACCGATTTACCAAGGAGCCCGGTCTCCGTGACGAGGAGTTTCGCAGCTATTTGGCTGACTTTCCCCGGCTTTTGCCGGCTGAAGCGGCTAGCTGCGAAGGGGAGATTACGGAGGACGAAATCTACGTGGCTTTGAAGAAGGTCGGCAGAGGCAAGTCGCCGGGTTTGGATGGTTTGCCCTATGAAATGTACTTGAGGATGTCGCACCTTTTTGTCCCGCTCTTGGCTGTCGTGTTCAACCACTGGTTTCGGCAGGGGTCCATCCCCGGTCGGATCACCAGGGGCGTGATCACGCTGTTGAGAAAAGGCAAGAAGGTTGGGAGGGAACTAGATGATTACAGGCCCATAACTCTGCTAAACACAGAGTTAAAGATTTTGGCCAAGATCCTGACGAATCGCTTGCAGCTAGTTGCCGAGTCTCTGTTGGGACCGGATCAGACTTGTTCTGTGAAGGGACGAACAATTCAGAGCAACCTGCACTTGATTCGCACGATCGTAGAGGGTGTAGAAGACGACGATGAGGCCGCGCTGATCAACTTAGATCAGTCCAAGGCATTTGATAGGATTGACCATGGCTACCTGGCTGCTGTCCTGCAGGCCGCCGGATTCAAACCCGACTTCAGCCGCTGGATTAGCCTTCTGTATCGCTCCCCCAGGGCTGTGGTACAGGTGAACGGGAAGCTGTCGGGCGCTTTCGCGCTGTCTAGGTCGGTCCGACAGGGTTGTCCACTGTCTTCTCTCCTTTATGTCCTAGCGTTGGAGCCCCTCCTTCGCAGGCTAAGGGACGAGACGGGCAGTCCGGTCCTACGTGGAATTGCTGTCCCTGGCGGAGCTCGAGCCAGGGTTTCCGCGTACGCCGATGACGTAACGACCTTTGTGTCCTCCCGCAGGGACATAGAGGCGGTACAGCAGGCGCTTGTACGGTACGAGAAGGTGACAGGGGCTAGAATTAACTGCGACAAGTCTTCCGGCTTGCGGTTAGGTGCCTGGAAGGGTGTTTCCCTCCCGGGGCCCTTCGACTGGACGGACGGGCCGGTCAAGCTCCTCGGAGTTTGGTTCGGTCCGGAATTACAGTTGGAGAAAAACTGGTCTGAAGTACTGGCAAAGGTCGGCGCGTCGGTCAAGGTTTGGCGTCGACGGGGTCTCTCCGTGAAGGGCTTGGCGGAGGTGTGCAACACATACCTCTTTCCCATGATCCTTTACCGACTGTCAGTACTTCCCCTTTGTGACGATCATGAGAAGGCGCTCGAGCGTTTGCTATTCTCCTGTCTGTGGAGAGGACGCAAACACATGGTCGGCAAAGGAGTCTGTTGCCTCCGTCCGTGTCAAGGGGGTCTGGGGATGCCACACTTGAGGAGCCACGTGCTCGCTTCGAGGTTGGCATTTCTCAGGCGCGCGTTAGAGGAAGATCGGTTGCTCGCGGGGGTAGTGAGGGACATGTTCCCTTGCCTCACTATCACTCCCCCGACCCTATGGCTGACCGTCAGGCCTTGGGTGCGACCGAAATTCCTGCTTGAATGTCTGGCGGCCTTACAAGCCATTCCACGGTCCAGTGACCTTTCACAGCCTAGGAAAATCTTCTATCGGGGATTAGTGGAGGGTGCCGTGAAGGATAAACTGTGGAGTAAGCTCGGCATGTCGAGGGTGGAGTACCGCTCTCATTGTTCTTGGGCGCCAGGTGCGGATTGGCTCAGCAACTCTGAGTTTTCTCTGACCTGGCGATTGGCTCGGAATGGTTTGTCGCTCAATGACAAGCGTTTCGCAATGGGCCTGGCGGATTTGCCAGATTGTGAACGTTGCAACCTTGGAATCAAGGAGACGTCCGCGCACGCCTTCTTCCATTGTTCGCGCGTTCGCCCGTTGTGGGCGCGTGTCGGCGAGTTGACTGCTCGTATCGCGCCGCGGGAGCTCGTGCTCATTGATCGCGCATACGCTGTGGACAATGTGTCGCCCCCGTACTCTGGAGTGAAGCGCATGGTGTTTCTGTCGCTACTGGCCACGGCTAGAATGGTGATTTGGACGACGCGTCTGGAGGAAGTCTTGCGGGGAGGCCGGCTTTCGGATCAGGATCTAATCCGATATTTTGAGCACCAGCTCAAAATGAAGATTAGAACTGAACGGAAACGGCTGCACCCGACAGACTTTGGCGAAAGGTGGATAAATGCAGCGAGCCTGGTTCGCGTGACCGGGGCTAGTCTTGATTTTCTCTTTTAGATCTGCAAAGACACCTCGGGGTGGATTCCCTTGGAACCCCTCCCGAGGTTAAGGTTAGTATTCTTTTGTGTACCTAGTTAATGTGAGTGAATGTGTTGGTCCTAGCCTGCTCCCGGCTCCATTGCTTTTGTTATGATCCAGTTCGAGATTCCCATTTTCCAGCGTTATTTTGTCCCGTTTTATTCTCGACTGGGTCAGCCTTATATATTCTCCAGTCCCATTTATTTTAACCCTGCCTCTCCATTCCCCTTTAGAAAGAGAGCTACTTGATTTTGTCTTTTAAGGCAGAATACAGCGGCCTCTTTAATTATGTGGGTGTGTTTGGGTCTTACTAACACCATGTATATATATTCATTTGAAATTGTTTTTATTTTGGGGATTTTTTGTTTTGTCATACCCCCTTCCCATCATATCATTTTCATGTACAAATTTTTAAAAGCTATTTTTGTAAAATATTGTAAAAACACAAATTTTTATGTACATTTGGGGCGTTTTTAGGTCCTCGGTATGTTTTTGCGGTTTTTTGGTGCTAGATAAGTATGAGTGTTGATGGACAAATTCTTATGGTGAATGAGAATCATTGTAACGTATGTATGGGTCGTGAATCTGATTAGCTAGGTATAGGATAGAGTTATTGAAGACCTTCCCAAGTTTTGTTCCCCCTCCCACCTTTCTGGCCTTGAGCCATAATACTTGTAAAAAAGTATAAATAAAACGAGCCCTTTCTCCCCCAACTTTTTGTTGTGTGGTTTTTGGGTTGTGGGAGCCTAGTAGAGCATTTGTTCCCTCGTGATATTTGCTTGTACTCTGTCTCTCGGACATACCGATTTCCAGCCCGAGTTCATTGCTCGAGCCAGTGTAATGTAGTGTTTTTTCGAAAACGCGAAACACCGGAAAGAAGTTGTCCAGCGATCGGCCACTCTGTGGCATAGCCATGGTCTAGCCACTTCCCCCCGACGGTTCGTTGGAAGGGCTTAGCAGAGCATTTGTTCCCCCGTGATATCTGCTCGTGCTTTGTCTCTTGGACTTACTGATTTCCAGCCCGAGTTCATTGCTCGGGCCAGCGTAAAGTCGTGTTTTTCGAAAACGCGAAACACCGGAAAGAAGTCGTCCGGTGAACGGCCTCTTTTGTGGCATGGCCACAGAAGGGCCGGGGAAGTCGCTCCTCCCACCACGGCGTCGGTGGGAGGCTGGCAGGTGCGCGATGCAGACGACGACGACGTCATAGCCCGCACCATGACCGAGTGGGAGAACATGCTGTTTGGCTCCCCCACGCCGGCGGAGGCGGCGGCCACACTTGCAGCAGCAGCGACCAGACCAGCAGCAGCAACCAATCCAGCGACCACTGCAGCAGCAACCAGCCCAGCAACTGTTGCAGCAGCAACCAACCCAGCAGCGGCGACTGCACCTGCAGCAGCAACCAAACCAGCAGCGGCGACTGCACCTGCAGCAGCAACCAACCCAGCAGCGGCGACTGCACCTGCAGCAGCAACCAACCCAGCAACTGCTGCTGCAGCAGCAACCAACCCAGCAGCGGCGACTACACCTGCAGCAGCAACCAAACCAGCAGCGGCGACTGCACCTGCAGCAGCAACCAAACCAGCAGCAGCAGCAGCAGCAGCAGCACCAACGTCCCCCTCACCTTCGACCTCTGGGTGGAAGGGAGGCAAGAAGATAACGCGTAAAGACGAGGACTACTACCAAAGTATCCAGAAGGACTACGCAGAATACATCAGAGGGACGGAGCTCGTTTCGATGCCGGACCAGTTGGCGCAGATCGAGGCGAGAGTCATCACTCTGATCACCAAAGACCTAAAGACGAAGAAATTGATCGGCGTCACCAGGGATACGTTCGAGGAGGGACTTCAAACCCTGAAGATCAGAGCCAGGGCCGTAGCGAGGAGAAGCAACACCACGTGGGACGTCCTGCTCGGCTCCGCCGAAGAAGCCAAGAATTTAATCGGCGTGGTTCTGGAGACCAAAACGCTCCAGTTCCATACGGAGTACATGGGCACCAAAAAGGTCAAAATCACCCTACACGGCGTCCCCATGGACATTGCAGAGGATCACGTCGGCGCCTTCTTCGTCCAATATGGAAGGGTGGCCGAAGTCTCCTCGCTGCGGTCGAAAGCAGGATTCCTCACGGGAGACATGACCCTGCAGGTGACCCTGAACAAGGAGAACATCGCCAAGATCCCCAACATCCTCACCTGCAGGAGTCGCGCAATCTTCGTCATCGTCGAAGGCAGAAAGCCGTGCTGTTGGGTCTGCGGGTCGGCGGAGCACGTGGCAAAGGCGTGCCCAACCAAGAATCCGGCCCCAAAGGCCCAACCAGCTCAACCAGTCAAGCAGCAGCCGGCGGCACAGGAGAAGGATGGCGGAAAACAAGGTCAACCCACACAGTCTCCCGCGAGCAACAAAGAGGGCGAATGGCAGGTGGTGGCCAGGAAGAAAGCTAAAACACCTTCCCCGAAGATAGTGCCGCCACCTGTCAAGACGCCTGCTAAGCAGACCCCGGTGGGGATGTCGACTCCGACCAAACTAAAGGAGTCCCCGGCAAAGGCGCCGGCAATACCAAAGGAGGTGTCGTCGGAGAAGCCTTCTCCCAAACAGAGGAAGGGAAGAAGTCCTTCCCCCCAGCAAATGGAAGTGGAAAGAGCACCCTCCCTGAAGCGTGCCAGAGAGGAAGAGGCAGAGGAGCGTCAGGACAGCCCGAAAGCAAGGAGAAGGAGCAGGAGCAGGGAAAAGAGGCCGCGAGCCGAAAAATGCAGCTCTCTACCAGTGTCTCCTGTCAGACCGTCTTATGCTGAAAAGACAAGAAGCCTTCCCTCGTCCCCGCAGAAAGCTTCCCACTCCCCAGCCTTTAAATTGACCCCCCTGAGATCAAGTTCTGTATCCCCCACTCCCTCCCCTTCTCCTATGTCCACTCCCGCCCGGGCAAAAAAGAAAAGAGCCCTACCCCAAGGAAAAGCACTCCTAAAAGTGAGTGAGGACGTTGCCTCTGAGTGGTCATCTCAGAGGCGAAAACTTTTAAAGCCCCTGCTGAGGCTGACTTCAGTGGAGGGCAAGAACATTGAAGATCCCAGAAACTTTCCCCAGGCCCCAGGTGTCATCACCCTGGTGCGGAATACCGGTGGCAACCTGAGGGTCTGGGATCACATCCAGGAGGCCAAAAGACATTTTGCAAACATTACAATGGTTCAGCACAACACGCCTGAACTTAAAAAAATGGAAAAAAATTGTTCGGGGAGGTTCCCTGTTTTGCTCCACCCCTCCTTATATAGGGTGGTAAAACTAACCTATCCCACGGACGTCGGCGGCATTGTCCTAGACGGACGGATTACGTCCGATGTAGGAACCGGTTCCCTAGGACAGTCCGTCGGGGTCCTTTCCGCCAAGGATTTCCGCCCGGTATGTGAGTAGAGAGCTTTTTGTTTTTTCTTTCGTTTTTTTTCGTTGCTCTTTTCTTTTCAGTTTAAAAGATGTCTATCAAAATAGCCAGTTTGAATGCGAAGGGCCTGAGGGATCGGGGTAAGGCGGCTCGCCTGCTTCGTGACCTCTTGTCCTTCGGCGTGGATGTGGCCGCGATCCAAGAGACTCACTTTGTTTGCGAAGTCGACTCGTGTGTGCTGTCTAACGACTTTGTCGTCTATTCAGCATACGGGAGCCGGCATGCCAGAGGTGTTTCTTTGCTGGTCAAGCGTACCCTGGACGCGAGGATCGACCTTGTCCATGTCGGTGCCGAGGGCCGGCTGATCGTGGCAGATATTGCAGTGAAAAGCAAATCGTTCCGGCTGATTGCGGTTTATGCGCCCAACGTTCAAGTTGAGCGAGTCTCTTTCTTTCGGCTGTTGGAGCCCTTCATGGTGCATTCAACACGGCTTGTCTTAGTTGGGGACTGGAATGCCATCCTAACCCCCAAATGGGATAGAGGAAGGGGCGCTAGCGGGAGGAGTGATGATCGTAGCCTGGTTGATCTGATCGGCGAATTTGGCCTCGTCGATAGATACCGGGTCGATCATCCGGATGGGAGCATGTGGACGTGGACGCATAGTTGGCCTTCTACCCGGGTATCTGCATACCTGGATAGGATGTTAGTGAGAGAAGCCGACATAGATTTCTTAGAATGTCCAACGTTCCACTGGCTAGGCTACTCGGACCACAAACTCGTTTGTGCCCGGGTGGCGTTAGACTTTAGGCCTAGGTTGGCTGGCTATTGGAAGTTCAATCAGTCCTTATTGGACAGGCGGGACTTTCGTGACCAGCTGACAAAACTAGTTCAGCGGGAATTAACTGGGCGAGTCATCGGGAGTAAGTGGTGGGTTAACCTTAAGGACTCCATTAGGTCTTTTGCCACCAAATATAGACAGCGGCTCAACCTAGATAAGGCTGCGGAGGCAAAGACACTTAGTGCTAATTTCGCCCGGGCGGAGGCTGGTGGGGATCCCCTAGAGATAGCCTTAGCCAGGGAGGCCCTGGAGCGTTCGACTAGCGGGCGCTACATGGGTCAGGTAATTAGGGCTAAGTTAAGCAAGATGTCTTCCGAAGCTGTGAACATGGGCGCAGAACTGCAAGGAAGAAATTCGCCAGGCCGGCGACCGGTACATTCGAGAGGTACGCGACCCGGAGGGACATCTCCTAAGGTCCACCGACGACATGTGCGAGGCGTTCCGGCAGCACTTCGAACACCGATTTACCAAGGAGCCCGGTCTCCGTGACGAGGAGTTTCGCAGCTATTTGGCTGACTTTCCCCGGCTTTTGCCGGCTGAAGCGGCTAGCTGCGAAGGGGAGATTACGGAAGACGAAATCTACGTGGCTTTGAAGAAGGTCGGCAGAGGCAAGTCGCCGGGTTTGGATGGTTTGCCCTATGAAATGTACTTGAGGATGTCGCACCTTTTTGTCCCGCTCTTGGCTGTCGTGTTCAACCACTGGTTTCGGCAGGGGTCCATCCCCGGTCGGATCACCAGGGGCGTGATCACGCTGTTGAGAAAAGGCAAGAAGGTTGGGAGGGAACTAGATGATTACAGGCCCATAACTCTGCTAAACACAGAGTTAAAGATTTTGGCCAAGATCCTGACGAATCGCTTGCAGCTAGTTGCCGAGTCTCTGTTGGGACCGGATCAGACTTGTTCTGTGAAGGGACGAACAATTCAGAGCAACCTGCACTTGATTCGCACGATCGTAGAGGGTGTAGAAGACGACGATGAGGCCGCGCTGATCAATTTAGATCAGTCCAAGGCATTTGATAGGATTGACCATGGCTACCTGGCTGCTGTCCTGCAGGCCGCCGGATTCAAACCCGACTTCAGCCGCTGGATTAGCCTTCTGTATCGCTCCCCCAAGGCTGTGGTACAGGTGAACGGGAAGCTGTCGGGCGCTTTCGCGCTGTCTAGGTCGGTCCGACAGGGTTGTCCACTGTCTTCTCTCCTTTATGTCCTAGCGTTGGAGCCCCTCCTTCGCAGGCTAAGGGACGAGACGGGCAGTCCGGTCCTACGTGCAATTGCTGTCCCTGGCGGAGCTCGAGCCAGGGTTTCCGCGTACGCCGATGACGTAACGACCTTTGTGTCCTCCCGCAGGGACATAGAGGCGGTACAGCAGGCGCTTGTGCGGTACGAGAAGGTGACAGGGGCCAGAATTAACTGCGACAAGTCTTCCGGCTTGCGGTTAGGTGCCTGGAAGGGTGTTTCCCTCCCGGGGCCCTTCGACTGGACGGACGGGCCGGTCAAGCTCCTCGGAGTTTGGTTCGGTCCGGACTTACAGTTGGAGAAAAACTGGTCTGAAGTACTGGCAAAGGTCGGCGCGTCGGTCAAGGTTTGGCGTCGACGGGGTCTCTCCGTGAAGGGCTTGGCGGAGGTGTGTAACACATACCTCTTTCCCATGATCCTTTACCGGCTGTCAGTACTTCCCCTTTGTGACGATCATGAGAAGGCGCTCGAGCGTTTGCTATTCTCCTGTCTGTGGAGAGGACGCAAACACATGGTCGACAAAGGAGTCTGTTGCCTCCGTCCGTGTCAAGGGGGTCTGGGGATGCCACACTTGAGGAGCCACGTGCTCGCTTCGAGGTTGGCATTTCTCAGGCGCGCGTTGGAGGAAGATCGGTTGCTTGCGGGGGTAGTGAGGGACATGTTCCCTTGCCTTACCATCGCTCCCCAGACCCTATGGCTGACCGTCAGGCCTTGGGTGCGACCGAAATTCCTGCTCGAATGTCTGGCGGCCTTACAGGCCATTCCACGGTCCAGTGACCTTTCACAGCCTAGGAAAATCTTCTATCGGGGATTAGTGGAGGGTGGCGTGAAAGATAAGCTGTGGAGTAAGCTCGGCATGTCGAGAGTGGAGTACCGCTCTCATTGGTCTTGGGCGCCAGGCGCGGATTGGCTCAGCAACTCTGAGTTTTCTCTGACCTGGCGATTGGCTCGGAATGGTTTGTCGCTCAATGACAAGCGTTTCGCAATGGGCCTGGCGGATTTGCCAGATTGTGAACGTTGCAACCTTGGAATTAAGGAGACGTCGGCGCACGCCTTCTTCCATTGTTCGCGCGTTCGCCCGTTGTGGGCGCGTGTCGGCGAGTTGACTGCTCGGATCGCGCCGCGGGAGCTTGTGCTCATTGATCGCGCATACGCTGTGGACAATGTGTCGCCCCCGTACTCTGGAGTGAAGCGGATGGTGTTTCTGTCGCTACTGGCCACGGCTAGAATGGTGATTTGGATGACGCGTCTGGAGGAAGTCTTGCGGGGAGGCCGTCTCTCGGATCAGGATCTAATCCGATATTTTGAGCACCAGCTCAAAATGAAGATTAGAACTGAACGGAAACGGCTGCACCCGACAGACTTTGGCGAAAGGTGGATAAATGCAGCGAGCCTGGTTCGCGTGACCGGGGCTAGCCTTGATTTTCTTTTTTAGTTCTGCTACTCGCATCGGGGTGGATTCCTCTGGAACCCCTCCCGCGGTTAAGGTTAGTATTCTTTTGTGTACCTAGTTAATGTGAGTAAATGTGTTGGTCCTAGCCTGTTCCCGGCTCCATTGCTTTTGTTATGATCCAGTTCGAGAGTCCCATTTTCCATCGTTATTTTGTCCCGTTTTATTCTCGGCTGGGTCAGCCTTATTTATTCTCCAGTTCACTTTATTTTAACCCTGCCTCTCCATTCCCCTTTAGAAAGAGAGCTACTTGATTTTGTCTTGTAAGGCAGAATACAGCGGCCTCTTTAATTATGTGGGTGTGTTTGGGTCTTACTAACACCATATATATATATTCATTTGAAATTATTTTTATTTTGGGGATTTTTTGTTTCTTCATACCCCCTTCCCATCATATCATTTTCATGTACAAATTTTTAAAAGCTATTTTTGTAAAATATTGTAAAAACACAAATTTTTATGTACATTTGGGGCGTTTTGTAGGTCCCCGGTATGTTTCGCGGTTTTTTGGTGCTTGATAAGTATGAGTGTTGATGGACAAATTCTTATGGTGAATGAGAAACATTGTAACGCATGTATGGGTCGTGAATCTGATTAGCTAGGTATAGGATAGAGTATCTGAAGACCATCCCAAGTTTTGTTCCCCTCCCACTTTTCGGCCTTGTGCCATAATTCATGTAAAAATGAATAAATAAAACGAGCCCTTTCTTACCCCCAATCTTGTGTTGTGTGGTTTTTTGGCTTGGGATCAGAGGGCGGCATTTGTTCCGCCGTGATATTTGCTAGCTCTCTGGTCTTGGCAACTGTTTTCCAGCCCGAGTTTATTGCTCGGGCCCGCGTAAAGTAGCGGTTGTTTACAACCGCGAAACACCGGAAGGCAGTTGTCCGGTGTTAAGCCAACTCAAGACGATGCCCAAAAAAGGGCCGGACCAAGTCACTCCGCCCACCGCGGCGTCGGTGGCGGATTGGCAGCTGCGCGACGCAGACGACGACGACGACGTCATAGCCCGCACCATGACCGAGTGGGAGAACATGCTGTTTGGCCCCCCCACACCAGCGGAGGCGGCGGCTACACTTGCAACTGCAGCAGCAGCGACCAGACCAGCAGCAGCGACTGCACCTGCAGCAGCAACCAACCCAGCGACCACTGCAGCAGCAACCAACCCAGCAACTGCTGCAGCAGCAACCAACCCAGCAGCAGCGACTGCACCTGCAGCAGCGACCAACCCAGCAGCGGCGACTGCACCCGCAGCAGCGACCAACCCAGCAGCGGCGACTGCACCCGCAGCAGCGACCAACCCAGCAGCGGCGACTGCACCCGCAGCAGCGACCAACCCAGCAGCGGCGACTGCACCTGCAGCATCAACCAAACGTGCTGCAGCAGCAGCAACCAAACCTGCACCAGCGACCGGATCTGCAGCAGCAACCAAACCGGCGGCAACGGCAGCGGCAACGGCAGCAGCAACACCCCCACCGGCACGGACAGCAGCAACTCCATGATCCCCCGTAGCCTCTACCTCCGGCTGGAAAGGAGGAAAGCTTCCGAAAAAGGGGGAAGAATTCTACGAGGAGCAAAGGCAGAAATACGCCAACTTCATCAGCGACTCGGAGCTGCTGTCGATACCCGAGGAGTTGGCCAATATTGAGGCCAGGACCATATCCCTCATCTCGAAGGACCGGAAAACCCAAAAATTCATCGGCATAAGCCGGGACAGCCTTGAAGAGGCCATCAAGGCCCTCAACATCAAAGCCAAGGCGGTGGCGAGACGGAGTAACGCCGCATGGGACGTCCTGCTCGGCTCGTCGGAGGAAGCCGCAAGCCTGTCTGGAGTGGTGCTGGAGACCAAGACCCTCCAGTTCCTAACGGAATATATGGGGACGCGCAAATTGAAGATCACACTGCACGGCGTCCCCATGGACATCTCGGAAAACCACATAGGCGCCTTCTTCGCCCAATATGGAAAGGTGGCCGAGGTGACTTCACAAAGATCGAAAGCGGGTTTCCTGACCGGAGACATGACCCTGCAGGCGACCCTCACAAAAAAACAAATTGAGGACATACCCAACATCATCACCTGCAGGAAGCGCGCCATATTTGTGATCGTCGAGGGCAGGAAGCCCTGCTGTTGGGTCTGTGGGGCGGCGGATCACGTCGCCAAGGTCTGCCCGACCAAGAACCCGCCCCCCAAGACCCAGCCAACCAAGCAGCCGGGAGGACCAGCCCCAGCACCAGCAACACCAGCGTCTCCAACACCAGCAACACCAAAACCTGCACCGGCAGCAAACAAGGAGGGCGAGTGGCAGGTGGTTGATAGGAAGAAAAAATCAAAAACGCCTTCCCCTACGAAGGTGCCGCCACCTGCCAAGGCCCCGTCAAAACCCAGGGAGCCTACTGTGGAGAAGTCGCCCTCCAAACGGGGGAAAGGAAACAAGCCTCCCCCAAAAACGGATCAGGTGGAGGAAATGGAGACAAAGCGTTCGGCGTCCCTGAAACGGGCAAGGGACGAGGAGGACGAGGAACTTTACGAGACCGCCAAGAGTCGACGTAGGAGCCGGAGCAGACAACGAAGGACTACGTCGGCCAAATGCTCATCGCTGCCGGTTTCACCAGTAAGAAGGACTTACGCAGAAAAGGCAAGGAGCCTTCCCTCTTCCCCGCAAAAGGCTTCCCGGTCCCTCACCTTCGAACTGACCCCCGTCAAAAAAAGATCATCAACCCTCACTCCCACCCCTTCTCCTACACCCGCTCCCACTCGGGCAAAAAAGAAAAAAGCCCTCCCCCAGGGGGAAGCGCTCATGAAGGTGAGCGACGACACTTCCTCGGAGTGGTCCTCTCAGAGGCGAAAACTGCTGAAGCCCCTGCTGAGGCTGACCACGATAGACGGACTTTCTACCGAGGACCCAAGAAACTTTCCCCGGGCCCCAGGAGTGATCACCCTGGTACGGAATACCGGGGGCAACCTGCGGGTCTGGGACCACATTTGTGAAGTCAAGAGACTTTTTCCAAAAATCAGGATGTTTCAGGACAATACTCCTGAATTAAAAAAAATGGCAAAGAATTGTTCGGGGAGGTTCCCTGTTCTGCTCCACCCCTCCTTATATAGGGTGGTAAAACTAACGTACCCCACGGACGTCGGCGGAATTGTCCTAGACGGACGGATTACGTCTGATGTAGGAACTGGATCCCTAGGACAGTCCGTCGGGGTCCTGACTGCCGAAGATTTCCGACCTGTATGTGAGTAGGTCAACGTTTTTCTTGGTTGTTTCCTTTTCAGAACTAAAGAATGTCTATTAAGATAGCCAGCTTGAATGCGAAGGGCCTTAGGGATCGGGGTAAGGCGGCTCGCCTGCTTCGTGACCTCTTGTCCTTCGGCGTGGATGTGGCCGCGATCCAAGAGACTCACTTTGTTTGCGAAGTCGACTCGTGTGTGCTGTCTAACGACTTTGTCGTCTATTCAGCATATGGGAGCCGGCTGGCCAGAGGTGTTTCTTTGCTGGTCAAGCGTACCCTGGACGCGAAGGTTGACCTTGTCCATGTCGGTGCCGAGGGCCGGCTGATCGTGGCCGATATTGCAGTGAAAAGCAAGTCGTTCCGGCTGATTGTGGTTTATGCGCCCAATGTTCAAGGTGAGCGTGTCTCTTTCTTTCGGCTGTTGGAGCCCTTCATGGTGCATTCAACACGGCTAATCTTAGTTGGGGACTGGAATGCCGTCCTAACCCCCAAATGGGATAGAGGAAGGGGCGCTAGCGGGTGGAGTGGTGATCGTAGCCTGGTTGATCTGATCGGCGATTTTGGTCTCGTCGATAGATACCGGGTCGATCATCCGAATGGGAGCATGTGGACGTGGACGCGTAGTTGGCCTTCTACCCGGGTATCTGCGTACCTGGATAGGATGTTAGTGAGAGAAGCCGACATAGACTTCTTAGAATGTCCAACGTTCCACTGGTTAGGCTACTCGGACCACAAACTCGTTTGTGCCCGTGTGGCGTTAGAATTTAGGCCTAGGTTGGCTGGTTATTGGAAGTTCAATCAGTCCTTACTGGACAGGCGGGACTTTCGTGACCAGCTGACAAGACTAGTTCAGAGGGCGTTAATTGGGCGAGTCATTGGGAGTAAGTGGTGGGTTAACCTTAAGGACTCCATTAGGTCTTTTGCCACCAAATATAGCCAGCGGCTCAACCTAGATAAGGCTGCGGAGGCAAAGACACTTAGTGCTAATTTCGCCCGGGCGGAGGCTGGTGGGGATCCCCTAGAGATAGCCTTAGCCAGGGATGCCCTGGAGCGCTCGACTAGCGGGCGCTACATGGGCCAGGTAATTAGGGCTAAGTTAAGCAAGATGTCTTCCGAAGCTGTGAACATGGGCGCAGAACTGCGCAAGGAAGAAATTCGCCATGCCGGCGACCGGTACATTCGAGAGGTGCGCGACCCGGAGGGACATCTCCTTAGGTCCACTGACGACATGTGCGAGGCGTTCCGGCAGCATTTCGAACACCGATTTACCAAGGAGCCTGGTCTCCGTGACGAGGAGTTTCGCAGCTATTTGGCTGACTTTCCCCGGCTTTTGCCGGCTGAAGCGGCTAGCTGCGAAGGGGAGATTACGGAGGACGAAATCTACGTGGCTTTGAAGAAGGTCGGCAGTGGCAAGTCGCCAGGTTTGGATGGTTTGCCCTATGAATTGTACTTGAGGATGTCGCACCTTTTTGTCCCGCTCTTGGCTGTCGTGTTCAACCACTGGTTTCGGCAGGGGTCCATCCCCGGTCGGATCACCAGGGGCGTGATCACGCTGTTGAGAAAAGGCAAGAAGGTTGGGAGGGAACTAGATGATTACAGGCCCATAACTCTGCTAAACACAGAGTTAAAGATTTTGGCCAAGATCCTGACGAACCGCTTGCAGCTAGTTGCCGAGTCTCTGTTGGAACCGGATCAGACTTGTTCTGTGAAGGGACGAACAATTCAGAGCAACCTGCACTTGATTCGCACGATCATAGAGGGTGTAGAAGACGACGATGAGGCCGCGCTGATCAATTTAGATCAGTCCAAGGCATTTGATAGGATTGACCATGGCTACCTGGCTGCTGTCCTGCAGGCCGCCGGATTCAAACCCGACTTCAGCCGCTGGATTAGCCTTCTGTATCGCTCCCCCAAGGCTGTGGTACAGGTGAACGAGAAGCTGTCGGGCGCTTTCGCGCTGTCTAGGTTGGTCCGACAGGGTTGTCCACTGTCTTCTCTCCTTTATGTCTTGGCGTTGGAGCCCCTCCTTCGCCGGCTAAGGGACGAGACGGGCAGTCCGGTCCTGCGTGGAATTGAAGTCCCTGGTGGAGCTCGAGCCAGGGTTTCCGCGTACGCCGATGACGTAACGACCTTTGTGTCCTCCCGCAGGGACATAGAGGCGGTACAGCAGGCGCTTGTACGGTACGAGAAGGTGACAGGGGCCAGAATTAACTGCGACAAGTCATCCGGCTTGCGGTTAGGTGCCTGGAAGGGTGTTTCCCTCCCGGGGCCCTTCAGCTGGACGGACGGGCCGGTCAAAATCCTCGGAGTTTGGTTCGGTCCGGACTTACAGCTGGAGAAAAACTGGTCTGAAGTACTGGCAAAGGTCGGCGCGTCGGTCAAGATTTGGCGTCGACGGGGTCTCTCCGTGAAGGGCTTGGCGGAGGTGTGTAACACATACCTCTTTCCCATGATCCTTTACCGGCTGTCAGTACTTCCCCTTTGTGACGATCATGAGAAGGCGCTCGAGCGTTTGCTATTCTCCTGTCTGTGGAGAGGACGCAAACACATGGTCGACAAAGGAGTCTGTTGCCTCCGTCCGTGTCAAGGGGGTCTGGGGATGCCACACTTGAGGAGCCACGTGCTCGCTTCGAGGTTGGCATTCCTCAGGCGCGCGTTGGAGGAAGATCGGTTGCTTGCGGGGGTAGTGAGGGACATGTTCCCTTGCCTTACCATCACTCCCCCGACCCTATGGCTGACCGTCAGGCCTTGGGTGCGACCGAAATTCCTGCTCGAATGTCTGGCGGCCTTGCAGGCCATTCCACGGTCCAGTGACCTTTCACAGCCTAGGAAAATCTTCTATCGGGGATTAGTGGAGGGTGCCGTGAAGGATAAGCTGAGGAGTAAGCTCGGCATGTCGAGAGTGGAGTACCGCTCTCATTGGTCTTGGGCGCCAGGTGCGGATTGGCTCAGCAACTCTGAGTTTTCTCTGACCTGGCGATTGGCTCGGAATGGTTTGTCGCTCAATGACAAGCGTTTCGCAATGGGCCTGGCGGATTTGCCAGATTGTGAACGTTGCAACCTTGGAATTAAGGAGACGTCTGCGCACGCCTTCTTCCATTGTTCGCGCGTTCGCCCGTTGTGGGCGCGTGTCGGCGAGTTGACTGCTCGTATCGCGCCGCGGGAGCTTGTGCTCATTGATCGCGCATACGCTGTGGACAATGTGTCGCCCCCGTACTCTGGAGTGAAGCGGATGGTGTTTCTGTCGCTACTGGCCACGGCTAGAATGGTGATTTGGATGACGCGTCTGGAGGAAGTCTTGCGGGGAGGCCGTCTTTCGGATCAGGATCTAATCCGATATTTTGAGCACCAGCTCAAAATGAAGATTAGAACTGAACGGAAACGGCTGCACCCGACAGACTTTAGCAAAAGGTGGATATATGCAGCGAGCCTGGTTCGTGTGACCGGGGCTAGTCTTGATTTTCTTTTTTAGATCTGCTGCTCGCATCGGGGTGGATTCCTTTGGAACCCCTCCCGTGGTTAAGGTAAAGTATTCTTTTGTGTACCTAGTTAATGTGAGTGAGTGTGTTTGTCCTAGCCTGTTCCCGGCTCCTTTGCTTTTGTTATGATCCAGTTCGAGATTCCCATTGTCCTTTGTTATTTTGTCCCGTTTGTATTCTCGGCTGGGTCAGCCTTATATATTCTCCAGTCCAATTTATTTTTGTTCCCTGCTTCTCCATTCCCCTTAGAAAGAGTGCTTCTTGATTTTGTCTTTTAAGACAGAATACAGCGGCCTCTTTAATTATGTGGGTGTGTTTGGGTCTTACTAACATTATGTATAAATATTCATTTGAAATTGTTTTTGTTTTGGGGACTTTTGTTTCTTCATACCCCCTTCCCATCATATCATTTCATGTACAAATTTTTAAAGTTATTTTTGTATTATATTTGTATATAGTAATAAATTTTTATGTACATTTGGGGCGTTTTTAGGTCCCCGGTACGTTTCGCGGTATTTTGGTGCTTGATAAGTATGAGTGGTGATGGACAAATTCTTATGGTGAATGAGAAGCATTGTAACGTATGTATGGGTCGTGAATCTGATTAGCTAGGTATAGGATAGAGTAGCTGAAGACCACCCCAAGTTTTGTTCCCCCTCCCATTTTTTTGGCCTTGAGCCACAATTTGTATTTATACAAATAAATAAAACGAGCCATTTCTTACCCCAGTCTACTACGGATTGGAGGTCCTTTCCAAGCTCGGCTGCACCAGACTTTGTCGAGGCGAGAATAAACTGTGGTGTCATCGGTGGTGTCATACCTACTTGGGATCTTATGGTATCAGGGAGATCATTAATGTAGATCAGAAAGAGCGTAGGACCTAGGATAGAGCCTTGAGGGACACCCGTGTTCGTATGGTAGTTCTGGGAGGCATGTCCGTTTAATACCACTTTCAATGTGCGGTTAGATAGGAATGACTGGATTAGTTCAAACAATTGTCCAGCTATACCATAGCTCCGCAGTTTGCATAGAAGGCCAGCATGCCAAACTCTGTCGAACGCTTTAGAGATATCCAAGGCAACGGTTCGGGCTTCACCATTCCTATCGAGTGCCTGATATATGTACTCGGTGATGGTCGTTAGCATATCAACAGTAGACCTGGTGAAGCGGAAGCCATGCTGTTTGTCTGAGAGGAGCCCGTGGGCCGTGAGATGCTGAACGACCTCGGCGTTGATAATGGCTTCGAACACTTTGCCAAAGATCGGAAGAAGGCTGATAGGTCGGTAATTTGCGGGGTCCAAGGGTTCTCCAGTGTTTTTAAATATAGGAACTACAGAGGAAGATTTCCAACAGGCAGGAAAGCAGAAAGCAGATAGGCAGGAGTTGTAGAGCTTAGAAAGTACAGAGGAAAGTTCGGGGGCACATTTCTTTAAGACTGTGATTGGGATTCCGTCCCCTCCGCTCGCTTTGTGAGGGTCAAGTTTTGAGATTATCTTAGAGACAAGCCAGGGTGTAATATGGACGTCATTGTTGAGCATCAATTCTAGGTGGGAAGTCGGGTGTAGAAACTCCAGACGAGTCCAGTCTCGAATTATTCGAGAATCTGCGGGCAAAGCATTCAGCCTTGTCCGCTGGGGACAAGGCTGAAGAGAGCACAAAAACTGGACACCTGAACAGTTCATTTGATACACATATTATCGAACAGTATTAACAAAAGAACTATTCTATTTTCATTTAGAATTATACACTAGGCAATAAATACTAAAAATAATATGAAATACATAATGTTTTTTAAACTGGGGTGGCCTAATAATCATGTCCGGTTACGCCCATAGCCCAGAGGTAGAGTCGCCGACTGACGCCAATTCGGTCGGGTTTCAATCCTGAGTTAAAAAGCAATCGTAGTCTAACCGTACTGATGAGCTGTGATACAGCGAAACGGATCTGTCTGCTGATGACATATATATATATATATATATATATATATATATATATATATATATATATATATATAAGGAGCTTGTAGAATGGTAGTTTTTTGTAATTTCCTTTTTTGTTTCTATTTTCTCTAAAACTTCGTCGTTGCTCACAGGCTCGGTTCATGGTATCCACAGCATCTTTTTATACAGCCACATTTCTATTGCCTCAAACTTCCCAGATATTTAAAAACCTGTAATTGGAATTTTGGGCTTACCTAATGAGTATATTAATAAAAAAATGCATTTATTTTAAACCTGTATTATATATAAATGTATTCGTTACAATGTGTATATTTATGCCTGTTCTTGCTGAGCCAATAATAATAATAATAATAATAATAATAATAATAATAATAATAATAATGTGGATTCAAAATGCAGGTTCTGTGATAAACACCAAGAAACAATAGACCCTCTAATCTCAGGTTGTTCTGTACTTGCCCCAAATGAATATAAAAATCGTCACGATAGAGTGGGGCAATATATACATTGGACAATGTGCAAACACGATGGAAAATCTGTAAACAAAGACTGGTATGAACATCACCCAACACCAGTTGCAGAGATAAAAGATGTCACCATTCTTTGGGATTGCACCATCTACAAAGACGGAGGAATTGAAGCGGATGGGCCGGACATTATTGTTAAGAACCGGAAGAAAAAAACTTGCCTATTAATTGATATGGCTTGTCCATCGGATTGTAATATAGCAAGCAAGGAATACGAAAAACTGTGAAAGTATAAAGACCTGGAAATTGAAATAGAAAAAAAAATGCGAAAATTGAGAACAAGTATCGTACCAGTTATAGTGGGTGCACTTGGAATGATAAAAAAATGGAACAAAACAACACATTGAAAGAATCCCTGGAAACCCCAGCTTAAGAGATATCCAAAAACTTTTCTTGTTAAGTACAGCCCACACACTAAGGAGAACTTTGTCTATGGAGAGATATAAAAAACATGGAGCCATGACGACACACCAGGGCCTGCCTTAGGTCTTCCCGCAGACTCGGTAGGTAGTGCGACCATAGCAGAAATCGAAAAATGATGAAAAATAACAACATAATAATAATAACTAGCGGAACCTCCGTGGAATTTCCACGAAAGAATAATTATGGTTTCCTGGAAAGATTTTACTTTGTCATACTACAAATGATAGTAATTTCTTCAAACATAAAGTTATTGGATAATAAAATAACGATAACACAGAGTGTAATTTTATTAAAATATCTATAAAAGTAATATCCATAGAAGCTACTTTACTGTAATCTTATATTAAGTAACGTATGCACAGACCATAACCAAAATACTGTAAGCTATTTTGTGCGAGATTTTGAAAAAGAAAATGTTTTTTTTATAACTGAAAAATCATGGCTCCTGTGTCCATTGTAAAGAGAAAAGACCAACTGAGTAATGGCCAAAGGGTGTAGAGACCAGAAATTTCGTTATTAGGTCGGGGTAAAGAACAACAAACCTACTTATTTTTACTATATTGTACAGTACGTACACGCGCGTGCGCACACACACACACACACACACACACACACACAATTACTGCTACAATCACCAGCTGAAGCTGCTACTGATACAATAATGTTATATGCTCTCTCCTACTACTCTCTCACTCTTTACTACCCTTCCGTTTGGTAAAGGTGAGAGAAAGGCTGAGGAGAGTAAAAAGATAGAGAAGAAAGAAAAGCTCGTGTAGAGAGTGTGGCGTAACGGACAGAGGAACTAACTAAGAAAGGAACAAGCAGAATTATTATATGATAATTTAATATTAAGGCCGTTGGCACGTGGCCTAGTGGTTAGAACGTTCGCTTTCCGACAATGAGACCCGAATCTAGCCTTTGTCGATTTGTCAGGAAGGTGACTTCTTGATGTTACCGGTCTGGGGGTGGGGCGATCCTCCAGCGTGTGGTACATTTGGAAAGTGCCTGAAAACCATACTACAAGTTGGTCTAAGCCTTGTGAGTGAAGTTGCGTGGAAAGAACTCTTTTAGAGCACGAAATCGCAAGTCATTGCGTCCGAGGATTTGGGCGCACAAGGCTTGTTTAGACCGTTGATCACGCCAGATAATGCAGCCTCTCTTAGAAACTGTAACTAAGGTCCGCTCAGCAGAGTTGCAGTATAAACTAGAGGTGGACTTTGATGGTGTTGAACAAACACAAATGTGACTTAGCAGGCATTTGCAATAGGGAAGTCATAGCTAGTTCTACTCAGTTATGAGCGGCCAACCACTAAATGTCGTTGGTTGATACAGTTTATACTGCTTATCAAACCTTTACAGATTATTTAGAGATTGTAACAATTTTTAAACGACAATAATGTTTTTAGTGATACAAGTTTTATTAACTAACCCACAGATGGAGGGGAGAAGAGAAATATGTATACCTTTCACAAGGGGTTTTGTTCGTAAGTGAATATAACGAACCCAGCGAGAATTTGGAACTCAACTCTCCTTTTAACAATTCCGAGCCATTATCCATTACACCTCCTGCACATCCAAGCTTACAGCTCATGGTATTCTCAAAGCACTCACGTATTTAAGTTCTGACTAGACACTGCGTTGTTTAACTACAGTAATCGTACAGGAACTAGTGTTTCAACGCGATGTATCCGTAAACCTATTATAAAGATATCGACGGAAGTGGCTCAAATTATAAATGATAAAATGAAATTATCGAAATGGGCACGGGAAGAACCGATTTTGTCTTTTTAAAATAAATTTGTCAACTGACCCACAGATAATGTAGAACTCAGACACCTATGCAGAAGAAAACGGATAGCTTGAAACTTTCAGTCTAATCTCCATTTTGGCTGGAAGATAGAAAAGTAGTTATTTGTCTATGACATCGGTTGAAACACGTAAATCGTGACTGATTTCTTGCAGCATGAATTGATCCATCTACACGGTAGACTAAGAAAAATCGATTCGACTAACCATAAAAAACAGTGCTCCTAGCCAGTATAAGAAAGGCTTACTGAAAAGATCAAAATGATTTATAATCTAACAGCAAAATAGCCGTTGATAAAACTACATGGCTGAACCTTTTAGAAAAGGCTGATCATTTAGAAAAGAAAAATACGATCAATGGTCGCATAGAATTACATGCCTTGCAGAAAAGAATATAAAAGAGGAAACGAGCTTTTCTTTACGACCCAATCATGAACAGCGGAAAGTTATTATCTGAGGTTACACCTGGATTATCAAAGTATGTTTAAAAGTAAAGATGTGAATTGGCACGCTCTCAAAACGAAATCCTAAGAAGTGCCTCATTGTGGCAAAGAGGCAAGCAAGATATTTTCACAGACTAACAATATTGTATTGAGTTCAATCCTCGCTGGGTTTCCACCTTACTAATCTCGGGTCTTGATTAAGATTAAAACGCCCCGTTTGGAATAATTGAGGAGTGTGACACCCCAGTAGAGGTCCGAATAATTTCTCCGGCAACCGTTCTCCACGCTGTGATGTTGCCGGGGGTTGGTTGAAAAAGTCGAAGTCTCAAGCCGGGAGTACAAGATAAACTGTTGAAGGAACGAACTTCCACAACTTAGATGAGTTAAATTTATTTCGTTCAGAGTTAGACTTGCAGTTGGGGCAGGCTATGTGACACTCAGCTCTAACTCTAATTAATGGAGATCAAATGCCGAACCGACCGACTCAGACGAACGGAGCTTCCCACACGCAGCTACTTCAAACACACGCCCGGCTGAACTGAACTGAACTCATCGGCTAGGAAAAATCACTTGTATTTATATTGAAATAATCGGAAGTTCACTAGACCACCGGCTTAAAACAAAAGATAAGCATTGGTGACTGTAAATCCAAAATTTCAAGGTACTTAAATTTTCCTTCTTTTGATGTGTAAACATCTCGTAGACATCCCGTCTGCACTTAGCCTTAGTATTTTCCAGGATTTTTAAAAATCTTTTTATCTTAATAAAGCTTCCTGTGAAGGCCGTCGGATGTTTTTTTTTATCCCTGACACTTTACCCGTAACCAGGCATTTTTTTATTGCCTGGAGAAAGGGAAAATTCTATTATCTTTTCCTTATTTTCTTAATGTGTGGTCAAGATAAAGTAAAGAAAGTTTTTGACCTGGTCACTTATCACATCAAATCACTTAGTCAAAGATTTTAAATTTACTTATAAAAGAAAAAGCGTTTATTTATTTATTTTTCCTTTTCTTTTTCACTTAGTTAAACGAAATACATGTTTTTAAACTATTTTTCTATTCTTAACCATTTTCTATTCTTAATCTATTATAATATATATTTTACAAATTCACCTTAATATACGCATAGTTATCGTGTCACAAGGAGTTTAGATTTATTTTTCAAAATCTGTTAAGCTATGTGGAAATAATGGAGAGTGGAAAAATCTGAGGAGTGGCGAGGTTTCGACCAGGATTTACTTTATCTGAATGAAGTAATAACATGTAAACAAATTACTTATAGAAAATTAAAACATTTTTTTTAAATAATCATATTGCCCCAAGCAAGGAATTTTACTGCCACTGCTTTGCAGGGGGTTACATAGGAGGAAAGTTATGAGAAAGAGTGACAGGTTATATAGCGGTGTCAGGAAGTGGATTAGAGAAGGATTAATTTGGCCATAAAGTGGGAGATCAATTTATATATTGATTGTAATTTAGAATTGATCCCCCACTTTATATCCACATTATAATAGTATAGAATTTTTTTCTAATCATATCGCCCCAAGCAGGGCATTTTACTGCCACTGTTTTGCAGGGGTTTACAGAGGAGGAAAGTTATGAGAAAGAGTGACAGGTTACATAAGGATGTCAGGAAGTGGGTTAGAGAAGGATTAATGTGGCCATAAAGTGGGTGATCAATTTATATATTGATTGTAGTGTATAATTGATCCCCCACTTTATATCCGCATTATAATAGTATGGAATTTATTTTTTTATAATCATATCGCCCCAAGCAAGGCATTTTACTGCCACTGTTTTGCAGGGGATTATATAGGAGGAAGGTTATGAGAAAGAATGACAGGTTATAGGGGGTGTCAGGAAATGGGTAAGAAAAGGATGAGAATACTGATGAAAGTGGAGTGGACGGAGAAAGGAGCATGAGAGAGAGAAGATGCGAGTTAGTGAGATAGGAGATGACTATTGACTTTACATTTATATTCTTGGGGTTGTAGCTGTCGGAGAAGCAAGTAAATGGAAGGGAACTCCACAGGCAGGAAGTGCGAGAAAAGAAGCTAGTGGAGTAGAATTTGCGTTAACATTTTATTGGTTTCACAGTAAAAATGTGTGACCTAGTTGCTAATCTTGTGGCTCGAGGAAATTCATTTATAGGGGGTACCTGTGAGCAAAGTTCATCGGAGCTAAGTTCATCATTTATTTTCTGTATGAAACATTTTACTGTAAATATAAACCTAACAAACCATGTTTCTAATATCCTTAATTTGTTATTCATTTCTTTATTGACCGTTGTTATTGTATATCGTTACGAACTCTGGTTGCGACAAAACACAAAAATGTCGAAGTTCGTCAAGTAATCCAAATGTACCATTGTCAGCTTATAAATTATCTAAAAAAAAAAAAAATAACGAACAAAGACGGTATGTCACAGGACTAAAATATTATTTTAATTTGCTATAATTCGAACGGTTTTTAAAAATATTGAAGGAATTATAATTTGAATGAAGTTTGTGGGTTACCCCATTTGTAGGTGGCGATGTTTCGGTTTTATAAAAAACAAACACTTTCCTTCTTCTTCCTCAAGATGTAGCAGGGTGTCCTAGTTTGGTAATTTTTTTTTTCCGGTCCACTGACGAGTGATCTTTCACAAACATGCACGTACATACATATACACACGCTCGTATCACACAAAGAAACAAGCACATTTTTAATAGTTAAGTTTGTAATGTCATATCCTTTCTTTTCAACTGCGTACGAATTAAGGTAATTTCCTTTTGTTAATACATGGATTAATTGCTTGTTTATAACTCAGTTTGTGTTAATTATTTTACCCGGACTCATATGAGTCTCCCAAATATTGTTTGTTGAACAAATGTACCAAGGTCAATTAAATGTTTGCAGAAAAACGTCCACACCTCGCAACAAAAGTGGTGACTTCCGCAACAAGTTTTAGAATCTGTATAAGGAAATCCCTTTACGAAATTTGAAATGATCCCTTTTTGAGAACTGAAATTTGTCATCGGAGATTTCCACAAAAATGAAATATTTCCGGTTAAATTCTGCTGCGCACTCTGTTGCATTCGGATGAGGGAAAGATGGTCTTCTCTTTAAAAATTAATCAACTGGTGGTTCCGATTATTACATATCTGAAATGGAATGCCTAAATGTGTGTCTCGCCGTGAAGTAATAGTATGCCATCTTGTCTTACAGACTGTCCTGGGAATGACGATCAACTACATACGGCAGCAAAGTCTCTGATCGCGTGATTGAAAAATTTAGGAGAGTGGGACTACCTCTTTACTGCTGTTGTCCCAAGTTCACCCTGACCCGGGTGGTAGCATCGTTTATGGTTCCGGCTATGGGCAAAAAAAAAAAATAAAATAAAAATAAAAAAAATAAAAAAAACATTTTTATAGTAAAATTACTAAGAATACATTTTATGATTTAAAAAATATATATCTAAATATCATACCTTCACTCTGAAAGCATAAAATTACGTACAAAAATTTTAAATTTTGGTTTTAAAAACTCAGAGGTGTTGAGATGTCGCCAAACAAATCAGCCAACCATTGTATTGACAATTCTAAGCAACAATTCTAGTTGGAACAGCATTTAGAAACATTTTTATTTAAATTTAAACTTTTTAGACCTTTCATTGTGAAGTATTCTCGAAGACTATTAAAAATGAAATGAGTTCGACGCTGTGGGCTCCATTAGACTAAAGTAAAATACGTAAATACCTAGGTTGGCTGGATGTCTGAAGTAACTGTATTTTTCAATGTTTTCATACTCGCTGTAAAAATGTTAAATTTCGAATGCTGATTTTTAACGGCAGCTTGACTCGTCATATCGGAAAGATTAGACGCACACAATCCTCTTAACAACTTTTAAATTAACTTTTCCGAGTGCATTACTGAGCTAAGTTCTGTAAATATAAAAAAGGAAAAAAGAGATCTAAACTTATTTATAAATGGAACTTTGTCTGTGTATGTCTGTGTGTGTGTATCCGTTACCTATAGACTCCGAAACGACTAAACCGATTCTCTTGAAAATTTACACATAAACGTCTGCGAGTGTTCTTAGCTAGGTTTTGTGTCGAGGTACCCCCGATAAATATCGAAAATCGATAATCGAAAAAATCGGGTTATAGAAAGAGTGGTTCGATTTTATTCAAATTTGTTACACTCATAGACAAAGACATAAGAAACGATATTCAGAAGTTTCAAGGTTGCAGTTCTTACAATAGTGAAGAAAATTTGATATCGATACCAGGAAATCAAAATTTGATTTACATCCATTCATTTTTCTTTCAGTCTACGGTTTCACTTTAACTGGAAACAACTATTGCTTTTTAGTCTTTCGTGCCAACGTCCAATGAGTCTGAGCTCCAGGACCATGGATTAGTTTTAAAGCTTTCATTACACCCGAGCAACGCCGGGCTATACTGCTAGTTTGCTTATAACTGAGACCATAACAGGTGCGACCACCCAGAGTCAGTTATTATTTCAAATGTTCCTTAGGCTGAGTCTGAGCTCCAGGACCATGGATTAGTTTTAAAGTTTTCATTACACCCGAGCAATGCCGGGCTATCCTGCTAGTATACAATAAAGAAAATAACGATCTCAAATATGCCACCTGGAAAAGTTTTGTTTCAATGAAATACGCTTTTTTCACAAACGTTTTATATCCAGAAGCAGTCATCCAGTTCCAAAATTTTCAATTTTTTTTTCTTTTTTTAGCTAACATAATTGAGACGCTTCAGTTTTGGCTTTGGAAATTTCCAAACCTTTCCCTGCATGTAATAACTGCATCATCATCTTTTTACTCCTCCTCTCATCACTCCTGTAATTCTGATATGAATCCTTAGCATTCAAAGAGTTATTTGGGAGAGGAAACTCCTTCTTTCTTTGCTTTTTTTTATTTTGGTTTTATACCGCTTGCACACCTGTAAATGGTTGTCTGTCACTGAAACATGGTGGAAGTAGCAAAAACGACGATGAGAAAAAAAATCCACTCTCCAATCAAACCATTTAATTTAATTAATTCAAATTAATGAATAATTAAAATGAAGGACTAAAAATATTTTAAATTAATAATAATAATAATAACAATAAAAATAAGTTAATATTAAATATCATAGAAAGGCATAAGAGTCAAATACAATCCTCCCTATTATAATAAAGATGTTATATATATATATATATATATATATATATATATATATATATATATATATCCTATCACGCTCATTGAGAAAGAAACTATAGTGAGGCAACGTCGGCTCAATTCATTCTCTTTCCTACCAGTTATTGAATTTGCTACCAGTTCTTGCCGGGTGTTTGCTCTTTAGCAGTCAATAACTTCAGGACTGTGTTCCCTACATCTAAATAATGAAAAAAACTCCCTATAAACATATGTCCAGTAACGCTTGGTTTCCGATTTATATTCATTTCAAACGTGTGCTAACCATAATGTCTTTATTTTCCATATCCGACACATACAGTGTTTTCGAGTGCGTTATAGAAAGTTTTTTATAGCAAGTTTTTTATAGCAAGTTTTTATAGCAAGTTTTCAAAATGTGCACTCTCTGCCTTAATTCAGGCGTCACATCGACGTCTCATGCACTCACGAACACGCTCCCAAATTCATGGCGTGTTTCGTACCCTGCTACAAGTCGGTTGCACCCTGCTACAGTCATTTGAAATAGCCCCACCAGTAGATCCAAGGTGAGCGTGTAATCCATGAAGTTGGCTACTTCTTCCTATCCACCGACCAGTAAACCTTCGATCTAGGTACCCGCGGGCTGTGTGACTGAAGTATTCGGGGGTAGCATCATGCATGAAATGCAGTTGTCGACGAGTGATCAGTGGAACATCTTTCAAGAAATCAGGCATACTGTTTTCCAAGGAGTGCTTGTAGACATCTATCTAAACTTATTTATAAATGGAACTTTGTCTCTCTGTGTGCGTGTGTGTGTGTGTGTGTGTCCGTTACCTATAGACTCCGAAACGGCTGAACCAATTTTCTTGAAAATTTACACAGTTGTACTATAAGCGTCTGCGAGTGTTCTTAGCTAGGTTTTGTGTCGAGGTATCCCCGATAAATATCGAAAATCGATAATCGAAAAATAAAAAACGGCTTATAGTAGGAGTGGTCTGATTTTAATCAAATTTGATACACTCATAGACAAAGACATAAGAAACGATTTTCAGAAGTTTCAAGGTTGCAGTTCTTACAATCGTGCAGAAAATCGATAATATATATATAAAGGCAAGATGTTTGTGTGTGTGTGTCTGTTTATCTGTCTGTATGTCCTTTATACAAATCCACAATTTTTATCCGATTCTCACCAAACTTCACAGAAATATTCTTTAGGCTGAGTCTGAGCTCCAGGACCATGGATTAGTTTTAAAGCTTTCATTACACCCGAGCAACGCCGGGCTATACTGCTAGTCACCTATAAGCCTGTTCAGAAGTAACCTATCACTAACAACATCAGCCCAGATTCTGACAGAGAACCGCTGTTGGTGACATGACAAAACAATTGCATGTGGATTTTCCTTTGCCCATACATTCTGGTTGTGGAAGTTGACTTTTCCATCCCGTGAAAATTGTACTTCATCTCTGAGGATAACAACAGTGGAACCATTACATTGAGTCAATAGCTAAATCCACTGCTAGGACGGTTGGGTCACTGTGTCGGGCCAGGATGTTTTTTCCGCTTTAATCCATCCTGCATATATACAAATCAACCATTCGTCCGTGCATGGAGTACTGCTGTTATATATGGTCAGGCTTCCCTGCTGTTCATCTCAGTGTTCTTGACAGACTCCAAAGGAGAATCAGTAATGTGATAGGCTTGGCGGTTTGACTCCAGTCAATTCCCCACCGACGGAATGTGGTTTCCCTCTGTCTGTTCTATAAATACTTTCATGGCTTCTGCTTCAACGAAATTAAGTCACTGGTTCCCCTGCAACAGGTGTTTACCCGAGTAACCAGACTGGCAACTAGGTCTCACCTATTCACAGTTAGATCAATCAAATGCAGGCGACAATTCTACTCCTTCAGCTTCTTTTCTCGCATTTTCCGCCTGTGGAACTCGCTTCCATACTCTTGCTTTCCTGACGGCTACAACCTCCAGGAATTTAAATGCAATGTCCATACTCATCTCTTACCCACTTGATTCTAGTTCTTTCTTCACTGCTCCTTTCTAACTGGCTCGTCTTTCTCTTTACTCTCCTCCTAACTAATCTTTTTACTCTTATGAAGACCCCTGCACATCAGTAGCGTTACCGCCTTGCTCGGAGTGATACGATTAAAAACAAAAGCAGGGAAGTTTGGAATTGCATTGCATTAATGTAAGAACCATTGACAGAACACAACTCGTGTAGAGTAACCTCCTGGTGACAACGTCTGTACTCGTTATAGATGATATGGGTACAGCTATTGTTCTCGCAGTACTCTCCAGACATTGCCAACAGTCGCGTGCTGATTTCGGAAGTATCATGCACAATATCCAGTATCTGCTCTTCTTTCTCAGGTGTCGTAGACCTTGGTCGTTTTTTGCCACCATAACGAGGTTTGAAGGTCCGATGTTCACAGAGGTGGTGATGGATATTTATAAAGGTTTTCCTATCAGGACATCGTCGGTGTGAGGGATCTTTCCTGGTAGTAACGACGAGTTTGTACAGCGTTACCGTTCGCCAAACGATACACGAAGTGCATATCTACCATCTCCTGATTACATGAGTACATGTTCAATCAACATGCACCTCTAACATTCGTCCAGCAACACTTTACACGCGAGAAACAAGGTGGGAAGTCCTGTCCGTTTGGGGACAAAAAAAAAAAAAAAAAAAGAAGCGATCTAACTGGTTGTCTGGTTCGCTGCTTAGCAAATTAGGTGCCACCTGTAACAGATAAAGGTATTCTGATTAGCACATGTTTGAAAAGGGTATAATTCGGAAACTAAGCGTTTCTGGGCATATTTCATAGGGAATTTTTTTTATTATTATTTAGATATCTTGACAAGGTACAGCGGAGGGTCTGTAATGTGATCGATACCGACTTGGCAAACCGCCTGCAGTCTCTCTCTCACCGGCGCGACGTGGCTTCCCTGTGTCTCTTCTATAAATACTTTCAAGGCTTCCGCTCCGATGAACTTAGATCACTGGTGCCCCCTAGTTACGAATTTGCACGAGATACTAAATTAGCAACTAGATCCCACCCTTTTACAGTGAAGCCGATAAAATGCAACCGCAACTTCTACTCCAACAGTTTCTTTTCTCGCACTTCCCGACTGTGGAATTCCCTTCCACATGACTGCTTCCCCGACAGCTACAATCTCCAGGAGTTTAAATGTAATGTCAATAGACACCTCCTAACACACTAACTCGCATCCATTCTTTCAAACACTCTTCCCATCCACCCAACCCCCCATCTCCGTATCCATACCCATCTATCACCCCCCTTCTGACATTTCCTATATCTAACCATTCTTTCTCTTTGCCTTCCCCTATGTAGCCCCAAGCGCAATAGTGGCAGTGGAATGCCTTGCTTGGAGTGAAATGATTAAAAAAAATATATGGAACACAGTCCCTAAGTTATACCATCATTTCATTTAAACAGATATATGTACACAAAAATATCTTGAATACTAACTAATATATTCAATCACAGTCTCCAGACGACTTTGGAATCTCCTGCATCTCTTCTAGACGGTCTCCTTGTTTAAGTTTATGAATGCTGCTATAATCATTGCGTTCAGTTCCTCTTCAGTGTTATAAGGATTTTTGTTGGTCTCCCGCTCAACTGCTCCCCCAAAATCATAATCAAGGGGATTAAAGTCTGGGGAGAAAAGTGATGTAGTCTCAGAAATTGTCTGACAGCCATGACTGCTTTCTTTATTACTGATTTTTAATACATATTCACCCCATATTTTATAACATTGTATCGAAAATCGATCTTTGGCACCCGGTAGAATATTGCGCAACTATCTCAGAGGTTAAATAAAATCTGGAGACTATTCCCGTTTTTATTTATTCATATTTTCGCTATTTTTTTTCACCTGAGATCGAGAATCGATTTTTGGTATTTGGTACAACAATGCGCAACTATCTCAGCTGCTTAGTAAAATCCGGAACTATTCGTGATTTTTGTTTCATATTCTTGCTATTGAACAGGTGAAGAGGGTCATCCCTTGTTCCCTGTTTAGGATGTGGTTTCCGGCTTTCTCTCTTCCAATCTTCTTACTCTCTTCTTTTTTTCTCTCTCAATTGGAGTAGATAGACTAAACTATCTCCCGGTTCACACTCCACCCACGTCTATTGAACAGGTGAAGAGGCTCATCCCTTGTTCCCTGTTTAGGATGTAGTTTCCGGCCTTCTCTTTTCTAATCTTTTCACTCTTTTCCTTTTTGTTTCAATTGGAGTAGATAGACTACATTATCGCCCGGTTCACACTCCACCCGCGTTTATTGATCAGGGGAAGAGGCTCATCTCTTGTTCCCTGTTTAGGATGTGGTTTCCGGCATTCTTTTTTCCAATCTTCTTATTCTTTTCTTTTTTTTTTTCTCTCAATTGAAGTAGATAGACTAAACTATCGCCCGGTTCACACTCCACCCACGTCTATTGAACAGGTGAAGAGCCTCATCCCTTGTTCCCTGCTTAGGGTGTGGTTTCCGGCTTTCTTTTTTCCAATCTTTTCACTCTTTTTTTTTCTCAATTGGAGTAGATAAACTAAACTATCACCCGGTTCACACTCCACCCACGTCTTTTGAACAGGTGAAGAGGCTCATCCCTTGTTCCCTGTTTAGGGTATGGTTTCCGGCTTTCTCTTTTCCAATCTTCTTACTCTCTTCTTTTTTCTCTCTCAATTGGAGTAGATAGACTAAACTATCGCCCGTTTCACTCTCCACCCACGTCTATTGAACAGGTGAAGAGGCTCATCCCTTGTTCCCTGTTGAGGATGTGGTTTCCGGCTTTCTCTTTTCCAATATTTTCACTCTTGTTTTTTTCAATTGGAG